>CM071931.1:27554409-28019551 GCA_016081115.2 Rehmannia glutinosa | reverse complement strand
GAATGTTCATGAACTACTTTCATCAAAGCTATATAAGTTATATTATTTTAAATATCATGTCGCTTGTGAATTGTGTGTGATGCACGCATCATAAACCACACATTTTTCATATAACTGCTTTCCTGTATCCATATAAGCCACACTTTCAAATGATCACCCATCCACTAAGAATCTTTGTCTCACCCCCTCCTTTTCGAACGGCCAGATGGTGAAGGTCCATATGATGACAATGTGGACGATGAAGATCAGACTACGGAGTGACCTATATTTGTGCCCTATCCCGACTGTCATGGATTTCCTTTTCTACTTGCTTTTGTTGGACTGTTTTATTTAAGCTTGTAATCCTAAGGGAGTAGGCCCCTTGTACAATGTTAAGTTTGTAATCGGGTTGTACTTTGGTTTTTACTTTGTCATTTTGGACTGTAACTTTTTCCGCTGCAACATTAACTCTATTTGGGATTGCTTTTGATGTTTGACTCGACTTATTTGGCTTAATTTCTTTTTTAAGTTATTAATCACGTCATGGTCTCGTTTGGGGCGTGACAATATTAATATTTTTACATTGATACCCAATAACCAATTAATTGGTTTGAGTTAGTATCATTTTATTTTCAGTATGCAAAGTCATATAATTAAATCATTAATATTGAGATGCCAATGAGGCCTTAGCCTAGTGGAGGTCTCAGATTCAATTCTCCACTGTTGTTGCATCTTTTATGTGGTTATTTCTGTAGACTGTAATTGTTATGGATTGTTATTTCATAATTCCAATATGTACATGATACTCTTGCTCACGGATCAGATCTCATGTTCCAAAATCCTATTCCACTTCATGTTCCATTGTTTTAGATGATTAACGTGTACAATTATAACATCATCATATACACGTATCAATCAACCAATACATGGAACATGAAGTGAAATAAAATTTTGGAATAGGAAATCTCAATCCCTGCTGACCGTACCCACACCGTGCAACCATTAATTTTCAGTTAATTTCTTTTACTCATTAAGACCATTGAAACTGCAAATAAGCATCGAACCAAACCATATATTTAACCTTTTAAGTTCAGAACATCTCAATACTAAAAAATACATAAATAAAACAAGTTGCAATAAAATACTGTCCGTAACTAGTTTATTCCTCACTAATTTGTCTAAGTTTTTTGGGGTTCGAGACTTGAGACAACAGAGGTTACATAGAAACACCAAAAAAGTCTCCATATAATCACCATACAAAAATGTAAGTTGAAAAATAAAATCAGAAAAATGTACAAAACCCAAACTTGGGAACTGGGAAACACGTGATGCCATTAAGACAAAACACCCCGACCAAGTACTTAATTAATAATTAACCCAAAACGTCTCAAGAAACTCAATATGATATTTTTTATAATATTTTTGAATTTCCAAAAAATAAGAATTAAAAATTATTTTAAGACAAATTTTAAATTGGCTAACACAAAGGTGACCTATGAGGAACCCCTTTCCTTCTACTCATGCTAGTGGCCATGTCTTCTTCTGTTATCTTATTAGACAATCTTCCGCACACATAAAGTCCACTTCTCTTCTTCCTTACAAACCCGGTGCAAGAAAAGCTCATGTTTTCTGAGCCCGACGAGCCCGAATATGAGCTCATGGGCTCGTCGCTGCTGTCCACAATGGTCGAATGAGGCGTTTCATTCGTCGTTTCATCGTCTCCGATGTCTTGAGGGATGAAGAAATCTGGACTGAGTTGAAGTGTGTTGCATACTCTCAAGAAAGGAGATAGGTCCATGTAGTGCTTAAGCACAAAATCAACCTGATAACCAAATTATGTCCCAAATTCATCAAAATCTTGAAATAATCAAGATGTTAGAAATTAATACTTAAGTAAGAAGATAAAATCAAGAATTAATACAGTGATTTTACACCATCGAACTACGTCGATTAATGAATTAGAAGAAAGAATTTAGTATATTAAAGAAAGAAATACAGAGATAGTCCAAAATTACGGCTGTGTAAAAGTAACTGAAACCCTAGTTCCAAAAGCACCAACTTTTGACATGCTGAAAAATTAATTATGAGTTATTAATTTTTACTGCTTATTGATGTTATTATATCAAGATATCAAAATTGTGGTAATTTCAGAATTCAAATCATTTCATATTGGCTGCCATTAAGAAAAAAAACATCTATTAATCACTTGAGCATATATGGATAAATCATTCCGAATCATAGTATCAATTGAATTGAAACTAAAGTAAGTTCAAAATTAAAATTACTTGCACAAAATTGCAGAATTATATTTTAATAAGAATATGCAATTTCAAAATTCAAATGATATCATATGGGCTGCCATTTAAATCTGAAAAATCCTATGCATCTCTTAATCACAGCGAGCATAGCAATTCCCAATTATGCCTATACACAGAATTATGCAAATAATTAAAGTGAAATTAAATTAAATTCAATATTAAAGTGATGACTTGGACACGATATTGCAAAGTTTTCACAACAATATGCAATTCAAATTTAATTCCATAACAACGAAAAAAAAAAAAGTAAAATCACTTACCTTGCAACCTAGAGAGCAATGGATAAAAGGTTCTTGGAGGCTCCTGTCACAAGAAGTGCAATAATTTCCAGACCCTTTAAACTGCCTGTTTTGAGGTCTCTTCTTGATAAACACCACTTTCGCAGCATTGATCGTATAGGCCTAATTAAAGGTAGGATTTAGCATAACGAAATTAAAATTGTGTACTTATAATCATCAAGTTAAAACAGATACAAAAAATTGGCCGGTTATATTAATTTCAACCTGGATGTTTGAACAATCCATAAGCTTTTCAAGGTCCTCCAATCTAACAACCTCATGATAAACATACCGACGAATCTGAAGAAGCCTATGGGATCGATGAGAAAGCACACAATGAGGACAAATGCTTGTGCAACAATCCAAACAACAAATATTTTTCTCGTTTTTCTTTGCAGTATCATGAATTGAGCAAGGAGCAAAGAATTTCTGCACGTAGAGGGCTTCCAACCATGCAGGTTTCTGAGGACCCTAATTACATAAATATATGCAAAATTTGAGTTGAATTCCGATCATAAGAAAGAAAGAGAAAAGAATATAGTAGCTAAAGCATGTAGATATATATAACATATGGAATTGGAACTCCAAGATAACGTACCATGATTGTGTATATTAGCTAAGTGTGATACTTCCTCCTTTTGTTAACTTGATTATCTGTGATAAGAATGTTATCTTGATCAATGTAACTCACAGAAAGAAAGAGAGGACTTAAGGTATGGATGCCATGGTTATTTATGGAGTCTCACTAGGGATGGGTGGACATTTATTTAATTTAACATTCATGCACTGCCAAATTTTGGTCACCAATATTACACGTGTCAAAGACTATTATATTATAATTAATCACCCTTTTTGAATTATATGTTTATAACTATATACCAATCACAAATATATCAAATATATTTCTCTCGCGGTCCAGATTTGAGATTTTGAGGTGGGACGAACTTCACAAGTGGTGTCCAAAGACTAGCATTCATCTTTTTTATCGAAGATTAATACTATTAATATAAAGGCAAAAATTCATCTAGGACCGTCTTATGGGCCAAAACCCATAAGACAAATCCTATTGACTGATCTCAGGCCCCACCCCGCTCTCTTTTTATATTTTTATTTAGGAAAATGACACAAATATCCACCTATTTAGGATCGATCCCTGCAGAATACTCATTTTTAATAAAATTTACCTGCAATACGTGACCGGTTTCTCATTCCAAAAAAAACATTCAAAGCCAAATCCTTCCCACACAATACGTTGCACATAAAACAACAACCAAAATAGAACATCAATCACAGATCCGAAATGCGTGACTAAACACATGTGCGCAAACATTGTGCGAAGGAGAGAAGAACAAGGAGAACATATGTTCGAGCAAGGGAAGAAGAATCGAATCGCAAATCAAGAAAGCAAAGAAGAAAGCTAGACAAAAAAACAAGGTACCAAACACCAATCTCAAAAACAATGCTTAGTTATTCGAAAAAATATTGTTTACATCATCAAGCATCTATTTCACGTGCAAAATCATAATTGAAATAATTATATATATATATATATATATATATATATATATATATATTAGATGAAATTGAGATTGTACTACTAATTTGCGAATAGAGAATTTGATCAAAATGAATGTTTCAATATCCAACTCAACATCCGACTCCTTCCTCTTCAAAATACCAATGACAAAGTCCCCATCAACAAAATTAAACGAGTACTTGGACTCATCAAAAAATATTGCAATATCCAACTGCAACCTCTCTTCATCTGATGGACAAATATTCATAAACTTCAACTAAAACAAAAGGAAAACAAACAAAAAAAAGTTAGCAACAACAAATAAATAGTTATGAAACAAAAGCGAAACAAAAAAATAAAAAGTAATGTATTACATGTTCCACGGAACGGTTGAAAATCATCATATCGAGATCATCAGACCTCAAATTCTTATTTCTCCCAGACCTTGGACAACCCCAATTCAGAATACGAGGGATACTCTGTCTGGCATGAGTGCAAATTTTATTGTTCATCTCTGAACAACATTCATAGAACCGTATCTGGAAGGCCAGGGAAAAGCCTTTAATTCTATAAAATTTAATGCATTTAGCAGCAGGCTTCAGATCCTCATCCTGAGGCTGCTTCCTGTGGAGCAATTGTTCCCTCAGTTCTCTGATTGTCAGGTCAAACAAATCTCTTCCCCAGGGATATGTGTTAAAAGATTCACTATCAACTAAATAAAAAAAAGCCATATTCACAGAAGTCCCAGTAGAAGAAAAGAGAAAAAAATACAAAAAGTACAATAACGCCATTTTCACGGCATCATCATCATTATCTCCCCACACTTGTAATTTAAAACACTCCTCAATTGACAGCCTAGTGAATTTCATTGTGCCAGTAAAATACTTTTGGAAGAACTCAGAAGTAATACCATCCCCACGAACAGAGGGCCTATCCCCAACACACTTTAGCCTTGTGACCTGGCAAAACTCCCCAACACCAAATCTCAAAAGTTTCCCACAAACAGACACTAGTATCTCATCCTTCCGCGAATGAACAAACTGCCTCTCAACAACGAATGCACAAGTTGATTTTGGAAATCAACGTCATGCATGTCCAAAAAATAACTGAATCAAGTACGCCTAAACGCATCCAGCTGCGGCTGGGATAACTTGTCCTTCAAATTTTTAATCACTTCAAAATAAAAACCAGCGTTTATCCTAAAGCAATATACAACTTTTTTGGATCAATCATATACTCATTAGAGTTGTCAAAAGTGGGCCCGGTAATAGGGTCAATGGACTATGATTTTGTAGGCCCAAAAGATCGGGGCCTATTTGGTCCGACCCCGTTCGAAACACACGGGCCGACCTACCGACCCGATTGGCCCGAAGTAAATTTAGTGTATTTTTAATACATGGGCTGGGCTGGACTCCCCAAAATAGCGGCCCGAAGAAATTCCGGGCCGGCCAGCTCTAATACTCATAACCCTAGAAACAACAACAAAACAAAAAATAAACAACACATCTTATACAGAAAAAATTGAAAAATAATAAAAACAACAGATCAACAGTATAGAAACAAAATAGAAACAACACAGAAACAAAACAAAAAAAAACATAGAACACTAAATAATAAAAATAGATACTGTAATATAAAGGACAAAACACTATACATCAGCAACATCCATGCCTCTAAAACCAATAACCTTCTTTTTAGATGATTTTGCCTTAACAACCTGTTTTTCAACATCATCGCCAAGTTTCATCTTCCTCTTTTTAGATGATGAAGGAACTAGGGCTTCAGATTTCGAACCGCTTCTCAGAACTCTTTAACTACCATCAACCTTATATTCCATTTTTTGTCGAAGTAGAAGAGGTTTCTTGGGAGCCATGGTATGAATACGAAACCAAAAGCACACAAAAAAAAAAACAGTTTCAAACGTAGCAGTTTTCCACAGACGGTTTCTAGAGAATATTATGGGGAAGTTAGCGAAGAAGTTAGAAGGATCATACACCAAGCTGGACAAAAACGGCGGACATGCAACACGGGATTTCAGTCGACGAGGTGAAGAGGCAGAGAGTGAAAATGAAAGAATGGACACCAAAAGGCTAATTGCGTATTTTAGGGAAAAGTAAAAAAAAAGAGCATAAAGAAAGTAATGAAAATCGTAGAAATGGTATGTGTTGGTATTTTTGGGATTCGGTCCAAAATAAGGGTATTTTGTGTAATTTCCCCTTTTTATTTTAGGAATTTTGCTTTTCTCTATCTTTCTTTCTTTTCGGTCCCATTTTTTTCTCTCTCTTCATGTCCCTTTTTTTCTCTCTCTTTCTCTCCACGAACAACAACCAGAGAGGATCAATCTTCCTCTTTTTAGTGTGCCTTGTTGTTGCAGTACAAGAAAATAAAAGTTTGATGTTGTCGTATTCTAAATTTGACTAAGGATGAATGGTTTTTTTATGGAAATTTCTTTGGTCTCAGGAGGATAGTTCATAGTATACATCAATTATATATTAAAATATTATCTTATTTTCAGATAATTGAAACCCGCTCCGTGTTTTTAGTCATCTTTCCACATTTCAAGATTCTTTCTTTTGATCAATTGGCCTACTATTACATATTATGAATTCAGTACAGTGAAGAAAAAAAAATACATTAGACAGAGTTAAATAATACTTTTATGAGTAACAGTATCCATTTTTTAAGATAATATATCATGTTTTTATTACAATCATAGATTCTGAATTCAGTAAGTGAAAAAGAAAAAATAAATATGAGAGAGTTAAAGTAATAATTTTATGAGTAAAAGTATTCATTTTTTTGAGATAAAGTATCATGTTTTTTTAATAAAATCGCAAATTAGGAATTAAAAAGAAAAAATTAAATATGAGAGATTTAAAGTAATACTTTTACGAGTAAAAGTATCTATTTTTCTGAGATAACATATCTTTTTTTTAATGCAGTTAGAATTTAGGAATTCAGTACAGTGAAGAAGAAAAAATAAATATGACAGAGTTAAACTAATACTTTTATCAGTAAAAGTATCCATTTTTCGAGATAAAGTATCATGTTTTATAATACAGTGACATAATAATAACTCAGTTCATTGAAGAAGCTGGAAATATAAATGTGATAGAGTTAAAGTAACATTTTTATGAGTTAATAAAGTATATATTGTTTGAGATAAAGTATTATGTTTTTAATACAGTCACAAATTATTAATTCAGTACAATATAGTATCAAGTTACATTTTATGATAATTTAGTAATACTTTTACTTTAAAAGTATTATATTTTACCTCAAAGTATTACATTTTGTATAAACGAAAAGTATCATTTTTATTAGTTGTCACTTAATAAAAAAAAAGTGTCATTGTTTATTTTAAAAATGTCATATTTATTTCTCAAATCTGAACAAGTATCACTTTATATTTCAAAGAATTTGAAATGTTCAAGTATCATTGTCCATCACAAAAGTATCATATTTAATCTCAGAAAACATATTTTTTTTGTTAAAAACTATCACTTTTCACAGCAGAAAGTATTAGTTATGAAACTAAAATACATTATATTCTTTATCAATGATTTGTTCTTATCTTCATTCTCCATTGCAGAAATCTTCGTTTTAGCCAATATTGCTTTTGTAAGTAATATTTTTCTAAAATTTGTATCAATATAGAATCCAAAATCATTTTTTTGCAGTGGATGGATGATGATTATGGTTCATGCAGCGGTGGCAATGGAGATTTGCCTGGGCAGATTTGCAGACATGTGGTTATGGAGGAGAGAAAAATATCTTGCAGCTCAGAAAATCCTGCGTCTGCAGAATTTTATATTTTTTTTTCTTTTATTACCGGATTTGAATCATAAGATCTGTCTAGATCATATCAGAGACCTACTCTAACATAAATTCAAAAAACAAAATAATAGATAAAACAAACACGATCACCCTATCATAACCAAGAAAGGAGAGCTTTAGGAAAGTATATTTTCTTTTATTATTATTGATTTTTCTAAAATTTGGTTTGATACAAAATGAGCAAGATTTTCGTATTTATACTAGACACCTTCCTAACTAATTGTAGAATTACTTTATTCGAATGGCTACAAGTCATCCACTAGACTTGTCCATTAAAATATCTACATTAGGATATTCTAAAAACATTATTCAAGTTATTAGTACAAATATTTTAAAAAATTTGTGCTTTTCTTGTGCCACTGTAGTCAATCTGCCCCAAAAAATTTGGTCTTAAGGCGATTGCCTTATAAGCCTCACCTCAGGTCCGGCTATGAGGCAATCACCTCAGGTACGGTTATGATCTGAGCTACACAATTTCTTCCCAAGGATCTCTTTTTAAAAAAGAAAAAGAAAAAAAAAAAGAAAAAGAAAAACAAAAGGAGGACTAAGATATGAGGAGAACGTGGGCGCTGTTCCCGTGCCTCCCAGTGGCTTCTTCTACTATAAACAAATTTTGTCATCTCCTAGTGTTATGAGCTCCAACCCTAAACTAAATTAACCCTTCTTGAACCAGCTGCCTTAATAAATTTATTTCCCATGATTTTTCCTTTTTCTTGATTCTAATCTCTCGGTAAACTTGCATCAATTAAGGGGCGAGCTAGCTAGGCCTCTTGATCTTGTCCTTGTAATATTTGTCCCCAAAAAAAAAAAATATACATAAAATTTGTACCTTTGTTTGTTATATATTCATGTGTGAACCTAGTTATTCGTTCAGATTTTGACTCATCCATGTTCTTAATTGGCCGTCCTCTCCCTTAAAGTTGCAAGGGTTTTTAAAAATTTGTAGAATTCATATTTATAATCTTGGTCATTCAAAGTTGTTTGACTGGAAATTGTTTTGAGATCAAAATGGTTCATCAAATGATTTATTTTAGGTTTAATTGCAAAGTTGGTCAAGTAACTAATACTAGCAATTTTTGTCTTCTAAATATTTTAGGTTGCAATTTTGATCCATAAGATTTTGATATTGTGCAATTTTGATCCCATCTAGTTTGTGTAATTTTAGTCCTACAAGTTCTTATTTTGTGCGATTTGATCCCAACTAGTGTTTCAATATTTCATTTGTTCCCGCAATACACTTGTCATTTAGCTAAAATACTCAAAATACTCAAAATTAATACTTATGACTGTTAAAAGTTACAAGATTAAATTACTATATTTACTAAAGCGTAAAATCGTCAAGGATCAATACTATCAAATACAATTATTACAGGACTAAGATTGTAGATTGACAACCTAAGAGTTACACACGACTGAAATTGCATTTAAGCATTTATTTTATAGGTTATATATATAAGCTAGCTAGCTCCTTCTTGTTTGAATTATATATGAGACAAGTTTCTTGTTGTGTATTATTTTTTTGGAATATTTTTGCAGAGAGTTTGCTCAAAATATTTGTGGATTTGGCAAAATTACAATATTGGTCCTGTAACTATGGAGCGGTAACAAAAAAATCCTGTAAAAATTGTGTTCCGCAAAAAAGTCATGTAACAATAGAAAATTATAGATTTTGGTCCTGCAAAATACATAATTTGCAAAATAGCCCTATAACTATATAAAAATCTCAATTTTGGTATTAATTTCACCGGATTTGATCACGTGAATGACACATATAGTTCCTAATTTATCCTGAAAAAGAGGACCGAAATTGAGATTTTTATATAGTTACAAGACTATATATTTTGCAAACAACGAATTTTGCAAGACCAAAATTAAGATATTTATATAGTTACATGACTTATATGCAAAACGCGATTTTTACATAACCTTTTTGCTACCGCTCTATAGTTAGGTTACTAATTTTGCAATTTTACCTGTGGATTTTTTACTGAAGATTGAGAATGATCAGGGCAAATATTTTAGCAATATAAACTCCTGCAAAATGTCATTCATCTCAAAATGGAGCCGCAATGGTTAATTAATCAGAAGTCAGAATCATATACCCTCTGCATCCAGAAAAGTGCATCACTTGACTAGATACAATATATAGGGAAAGTTTTGCATACAGCATACATATATAATACGTTTGCAGACTGTCGTATTAAAAAAAATACTATTTCCATCTCAATAAGAATTATACATGAATCAAGCTTGACATGACATCAAGGTTTAGATGGGAGTTGCAAAGATGTAATATTTTTTAACTTTTACAATATTACCTGAAAAGTATTGATTGAAATGTATTATTATTATTATTATTATTATTATTATTATTATTATTATTATTATTATTAAAAGGGTAGCCATTGAAAAATTAAAGTTCTCATTTTTAAAATTAGAGTCTTACTTCGACTACATGTCTCAAAAAAAAACGGAGGGTAACAAATTTGGGACAGAGAATAGTATAACACAAGCTCTTCGATCTACTATTGGTTTAAAAATGATTGCGGATAGGATTGCAAATGAACCAAGGTAGGCCGCTCATTAGCTATTCGAGCTCGACTCGATAAAAACCCTGGTCGAGTTCGTTTATGAGGATCGTTAAAATAAATGAATCAAACTCAAACTTAGAGATATTCGGCTCGTTAATAATTCGTAAGCAGGCTCGTTATAAGTAAACTCGTATAATTAAACTAATAATTTGACATTAATTCTAATTTTTATACGTTTACTTATGATAAATATACAAATATTGTAATAAAATGAAGAATACTTATAATTGATAATTACTAAGCTCGGTTAGACTCGAAAAATTTGTGAGCTATTAATATATTCGATGAATTCAGGCTCGAGTTCGACTCGATAATAAACGAGCCAAACTCAAACTCTCAAAGCTCACTTTGGTTCAGTTCGATTGCAGCCCAAACTGACGGTATTTCTAAATCGCACATGAAAAGGAAATGTGTAAAAGGGAAACCAAGATGACATTTTGGGGAATCCAAAAGTGTGATTGTGGCCTGATAAAATGGTCCCAGAAAAATAAAAGACAAATTAGGCATAGCCATACCTAAATAGTGATGGAGCAAAGACAAGACATGTACGAGGAAACTGGGTTCATGGGATACTGAACATGACAACAATCCACAACCACTCCACTAATGGAAAATAATGGAGAAGGTATTTTGCTAAAAAGGCTTTGGCAGACAAAACACAACTCATTAAGCGCACTAATTAGTGATATTAATGAGCCTAATATTTTTATATCTCTGATTGCTAATTTTGGGGAACCCTTGTTTGAGGGGTACCTTTAAGCTTTCACCAAGAGCTAATCTTGAATATTTCAGGCTAAAACAATATTATTTAGCTCTTGAAGTGATATTCAAATTCAATCATATACATTAATTCGTTTCATGCCAGTGACACCAACATAACCATAATAAACCAAGTAAAAAGAGGACGCGAATTATAAATTAAGTGATAATGTGCGAGTTGTAATGACAAGTATGAATTGATAATAACTTTTAGGCAAAAATGTTTTTTTAGTCCACTAAGTAGACGACTTGAGAGATTTAGTCCATACTTTTAAAAAATTTTGAAATTGGTCCACTAAGTGGCAAAAATTCGGATTTTTAGTCCAGTGATCTGCTATTGCAGGTAACAATCCTATGTGTAATTTTTTTTTCTTTTTGCTTTTTTTCTTGCCTCAAAATATGAATTGTTTTTGTTGATGTGGCATTTTGGAGGGAAAAAATATTATTTTCAATGTAAATTAGGTAAAAATATAATATTCATTATGAATAAAATAAAAATAATTTACAGAATATATTTAAATTATTTGTTAATTTGAAAAACAAAAAACAATTATTTTTTTAATTTATAGAATATATTTAAATTATTTGTTAATTTACAAAATATAATATTCATTATGAATAAAATAAAAATAATTTGCAGAATATATTTAATTTTTTTATTAGTCGAAAAACACAAAATATTTTTTAAAAACAAATCGATGAAAAATAAGAATAATGTTAATATAATTTTTAAATATTTTGATTTAATAAATATATTCAAAATAAATAATTTTGAATCTAATTTTTCTTTAATTGTAAATATAAAATGTTATTTATACAATTAAATAATTTATAATTTAAACATATGATATAAATAATTTTTTATTTTATAATTTCGAATATATTTCTCCAATTAAAATATCTTAAATTTTATTAACATTATTTTTGTTTTTCATGGATTTTTTAAAATTATTTTTCCGTTTTTCAAATTAACAAATAATTTAAATATTAACATTATTTTTGTTTTTCATGGATTTTTTAAAATTATTTTTCATTTTTCAAATTAACAAATAATTTAAATATATTCTGTAAATTATTTTTATTTTATTCATAATGAATATTATATTTTTACCTAATTTACATTGAAAATAATATGTTTTCCCTCCAAAATGCCACATCAACAAAAACAATTCATATTTTGAGGCAAGAAAAAAAGCAAAAAGAAAAACAAATTCCACATAGGATTGTTACCTGCAATAGCAGGTTACTGGACTAAAAATCCGAATTTTTGCCACTTAGTGGACCAATTTCAAATTTTTTTAAAAGTGTGGACTAAATCTCTCAAGTCGTCCACTTAGTGGACGAAAAAAACATTTTTGCCATAACTTTTATTTATCACTATTGATATGTTTTAATTAAGTGATTGAAATTTTTATTTTGTTATTTAAGTTGTTATTTGATATTACTATCAATTGGCAAGAAAAACTAGTGTAAATTTAACACTTTTAATTATTTCTAAACTATAAAGTTAATACATTTTTTTTGAGTGGTAAAATTTTTAATTTCCATTTTAAATAATTAAATCATTATTTAACGAATTTTTATCATTTATTGGCCCATAGAAATTAATAAATGGCCATCTTATTACAAAGGAAAAGGACATAAATACCCCATTTTCCATACCCAATCCCCGCACAATGTTTTTTCCACGATTTTGGACAAAAATACCATTTTCATTGAATTTGGACAAAAATACCCATTTTCCGTGATTTTTGACAAAAATACCCATTTTTTGATTTTTCTGCGTTGGTTTCTTTTTTGTTTCTTTGTTGTTTCAAACATGTTTGTTGTTTCTTTGTTTCATATTGTTTCATTTATGTTTCTTATATGTTTCACTTAGCCAACTTTTCATTGCATTCCACAGTTGCATGGTGAAAATCTCAGTTGTGGTATGCCACAATGGACAATAGGAAGAAAATAGAGAGTATACCAACTTTGAAATAACAAGAATACTGATTCCAATGGACTGCACATTCAACACCCTAACGAAATCTTGGAACAACAAATTCAATTCAGAAAATTTGAGCTTACTTGTCCATCATTGGCTACGAGAAATGGACACGACTCCACTATTAGACCAAAAAATACTTTGTATTGACTTCCAACATCGTAGAATTATTGAATGCATCAACTGTAGCAGGAAAAGACCTACTAGTAACAACTTTGCTAGAGTACGTGAAATCTTTAGTTCAAGATTAAGCATGCAGACATCGAAATGAAGCAAGATCAACATTTACAAGGATGACAAAAAAAAAGCTGAAGAGTATATGGGAAAAAACTACACTATTTCTCTAAATTTAAAAGCAATTTTGTTTTTTTTTTGAGGAAAAAATTTAAAAGCAATTTACTACAAACTTTTATCACATGATCCCCTATTTCACAATTGTTTCTTACATGTTTCATTTATGTTTCTTATATGTTTCAACTGATTACACCATCATTAAAATTTACGTAACAACAATTCTCTAAAATCATTAGGAAGTGGAGGTAGAAACTCATTGTCGTTGTCATCGTCATCACCATTTTGCAGTTTCAACTTAGCATGATTGTGAAGCAGATTACTGAGTCTTGCTTGTTCATTCTCTATCTCGAATGCTTCGATGTCCATAGCCTTCCCATCAATAAAGTGCTCGGCATAACAAGCAACAAAAAATCCCACATTCACTACAAAAAAAAAAAAAAGATACACAGTCAGATACATAACACAACAAATCAAAAACAATAAAAAAGAACAAATAAATGGAAATACAGAAACATAAAAGAAACAACTTCGAAACAACATCGAAACAAACGAAAAACTTCAAATCACAAAATAATAAAAGAACACAGAAAATTGGGTTTAACCTCTGAGTCTTCGCTCGACATTTCATCAAATAGTTGCAGAGCCTCACCCCGTCGGATGAAAACTCGAAATCAACCACAAAATCTTCACCCCAATCCTCGTCGCCCCATTCGAAACATTCATCATCTTCTTCGACACGACCGCAATTCCTAATCCGTGCTCGATTTTTGATTATTTTTAACATCACAAAAATTACATTCTCCAGCAACACAACTACTGAATTTTCTATTGATGAACTTGTTGCAAGAGATCACAACTATTACCTAATCCAAAATTTCCTCAGAACAGAACATCAAAAATCAAGAAAAGGCATAAAACGACACTCAATTTCTAAAACGAAAGAAACTTTACAAAAATCTAAAATCAATTCATCTGTCAAAATCCTAAAATCAAATTTCTATCATTTTCCCCTAAATTAGCGGATACCGATGCTTTTTTCCAATATTCGCTCAAATCAAATGCAAAATCATCTCCAGAAGAGGCGGCGCCGCCACTAACCACGGTGGAGCCACCACCACTAGCAACGAACAAGTCGTCAAATTCGCGATAGAATTGAGAGAGATGAGAAGGACTGGTCGTAGCACTAAAATAGTATTCGCCGAAGCGCTTAGGCGTCGACGACACGATGACGTGGTGCGGCGAAGATATGGCGCTTCTGAAATCAAAACATAAATTGTGGTCGTGTGGTTTTGCTCCTATTTTTTTGTCAAAACCAGAGATTGTCATGACGCCTCATATACATAAACTCACAACAAAACAAATAAAACTAACAATCGAAGTTAGAAAAAGAAAATAAATGGACAAAGGCGATTGAAAATTAGGTTACCTCCCAATAAAGCTAATTTTAACGTTTTCTGATGAAAGGTCAATAACATATCATATATATTCCACGTTGGCTCATCCATAGTCTTGCCCTCTATTTTTCTCATTTCTCACGCCTTTCTAATTTCAGGAGGAAAGCAGCTTGTCCCAGTGGGCCTTGGAGATGACGATCAATGCATTGAAGATGACTTTGCTGCATAAGAAAAGTAACATGGTGGGTATATTTGGAAAGTTTAGGACTGGATGGGGTAGATTAGTGATAGGGTGGTATTTTTATCTTTTTTTTAAAAATCAGGGTATTTTGTGTAATTTCCTCAAAGGTCTACAAGGCCCATGTTACTCCAATAGATCCACATGGCCCACAGTCTCAGGTATAAATAGTCTCTTCTTAATTAATTTTTCGTTAAGTACAATTTGATAGCTAATTAATTCTCGTGGTCTGGGTTTTTCTCCTACGATTTACGGACTTAAACATCGAAGGAACTTCTCCAGGAAAACTTTGGGGCCTTCTAACTCGTTCGTATGTTGCGGGTCGTTTCTCTTCACATGGATTAATCATTAGACCAAAGTCAGATACCATAACTCGGAGTACCTCGACTTTGAGTGATATGTTCATAATTTAGCGTCATCATTTTGGGGGCGTTTGAGGGTACAAAACCAAGACACAAAAATACAAAAACATAGAAAGCAAGAAGAGAAAAGAGACCCTAGGGACCATAGAACAATCTGCCTCTTCCTTCTCCTCCTCTGAGGGAGGAAGTGTGCTTGACCAGAGAAATTTTGCAAAGCTCTGATGGAATAAGTTGACAAGAACGCCTTGAGAGAGCACAAAGCAGCAAAGAGACAAACTCTCAAACCCCACCAACAGTCAATAACCAGAACTTCGTAGGAGGAGTAGGCGAGAACGAGAACCCCGGGCTGGAGAAAAACTGTACAAAATAATGAGACGTCAAAGAAAGGAACGTCACAAGAGCCAGGCAAGAGCCCCCACCAGCAAATAACTACACCGTTGTAGTGGAGACAAGGGCCCCCGTTCCAGCCTATCCAACTCCAAGGCAACAACGGTGGTGAGGAGAAACCCTTTCAGCCAGCCATTTTAGCGGAATTTATTCCCTCTGGAATGAAAAATTCCTACCTCCCGAAGCAAGAGCACCTGGATAAATTTTACGCAAAGGTTGATCTATACGACATGATGGACGTGTCATAATACAAAGTTTTTAAGACCACATTAACTAAAAGAGCCCTCGCATGGTTTAGTCGACTCCCAGTCGGATCCATAGACAGGATGGATAAGCTCATAGAAAGTTTCATGCACTAATTCTCCATTAATAGAAAATGCTCGAAGACTATCTCCCATATGTTCCAGATTAGGCAGAAGCAAAACTTTTCAGAGATTACATGAAACATTTTGTAGAAGGAGTCAACGAGGTCTCATGTGCAACATAAAACCTTATCGGGATTTTACAACAAAACCTCTGTCAGTGTAGGTTCAAGGAGTCCATAGCGGACAAGCACCCTACATCAGTTGAAGAGCTGCTTGATCTGTAGATAAGCACATCCTTGTAGGAAAAACTACTACACCTGAAAGAAACCAGAAGAGAAAGATAAGAGAAGAAGAGGATGTTAACTCTAAAAGGACAGATAGAAGAGACCCGAACAGAAGAATTTTGAGTACAAATTCACCCCATTGAATGCACCCATCTCCAAGATGCTGGCAACTGCCTAGAGGGAAGGAATAGCCTGGCTCCCTCGAGAGATGAAAGAAAATCCTACTAGGGCACATTCTGACAAGTACCTCACTTCCATTATGAAAAATGGCATGACACTGAGAGATGTTTCCAACTCAAGAGGGAAATCGAGATAATGATCCAGAGAGGATATCTAAAAGACTATATAGATCAGCATTGACTAAGATAAAACCTCGGGAAAGCACCAGTTCAATCACATCAAGCAGCCCACTATAGGGAGTCCCATTTAACAAGAGAAGAACCCCCAAGTAGTGGGAATCATCAACGTCATCTCTAATGGACAAGAATGAGACAAGGCTAGAATCGCACTACACGCCTAAAGAGAGAATGCCAGGAGATATATTAAGCTCAAAACCTAAGTGACGGGCTTTGAGCCCTGATAAGAAGAATAATGTCCCAATCACCTTCAGAGCACAAGATTACGTGGCCTATACTCAGACATATCCAGATGCCATAGTAATCACGATCATCCTGGCAACCTTCCTAGTTAAGAGAATTCTGATGTACACTAGGAGTGACGTAGACGTGATCTGCAAGCAAGCACTCGAGAAACTGTGGATTGATCCAGTGCAGGTTGCCCCAGTCACCGCACCACTCATGGTTTTCATGGGTTAATAAATTAAAGATTTAAGAGAAATAAGTTTCTCAGTGAGTCACTAATATGGTGAAATTCCTCATAGTAGATGCCCCATCACCATACAACATCATATTGCAGAGGCCAAACTTAAATCGCTTTCAAGACATTGCGTCTATTGTACGCCTCAAGTTAAACTTTTCAACAGTGAAAGGAGTAGAAGAAGCGGCAAGAGACATCAAAGTATCTAGGGAATGGTACGTAGCCATCATGAAGAGAGTTAAGCCACAAGGAGTGGTTTCTATTAAAATTCCTCTGCACCAGAACCAACGAAGCTTCATCATCCCTGCACAAGCCCATCATCTAATACTAGACGCAATTTTTTGTTAGTTTTTCTATTTTCTTTGAATAATCACTCAGGCAGCGTAGAACATTTTTCTTTTATTAATTTTACCAGCGTACGAGCAGAAGAATCTTATTTTACCTTTCTTTCTTACAATATTTGACATTTTCATTGAATAAAATTATAATGTTTATGACTTTTATGTGTTTAGTGTTTAGTGCTTATGCCACATGTTTCTAATAACTTAAAGATTTGAACAATCTATATACCCCAAGCATTGCACCTCAAGTGATCTCATTCACAAGAGGTGGCTTTAAGCTACCCCGAACACATTATAGATAAAACACCTAAGACGATGTGCCCTAGGTGATCCCATCCATAATATCTTCCGGCGTCCCGTAGGCAATACACCACAGGTGTTACGCCCTAGGTAATATCATCCATGAGAAGTGGCTTTAAGCTATCCTTGACACGACATAGATGATATACCCCAGGTGTTTGATAAATGGTTTTATCATGATTTTGATGATTTTGTTTTTATACCAAAACAATATTTTTAAAGGTTGTCCAAATACTCCTAAATGATTTAAAATGGTTTTAATATTTTTCGGTGTATTTCCTCAAGTTTATTTTCGACAATATTGGACAACACATTTAATGATTTTATGTCAATGGGTTTTTACATCGAAACTATATTTCTAAATGTTGTCCTAATACTCCCAATTGGTCTAAAATGCTTTTACTATTTTTCGGAGTATTTATTGGAATTTATATCGGACAACAATTTTTGTGTTAATATGTTATTTCATCAAAACCATATTTCTAATGTTGTCCTAAATACTCCCAATCGGTTTAAAATGTTTTTATGAATTTTTCGGAGTATTTCTTGAGGTTTATTTTCGACAAAAATCGGACAACATTTCATTTAGGAGGTCGACCGGTCGACCAAAGAGACGACCGATACCTGAGAATGCATTTCACGAAACAGAACTCGCGGAACCTCAAAAATGGTCAGGGGTGACCAATCCCTATAGGGGGCGACCGGTCGCACCCCAGGGCGACCGGTCGAGCCCCCCAAGGACCGGTCCCCCTGATGAATTTTGTTGTGTAATCTCTTTTATGTTTTAACGCGCGACCGATCGCCCTATGGTTTGACAGCAAAATTCTAACCGTTTGACAGCAGACAACATTTCCTTAAATCATGGAGTTGATTTCTAACAGCTCTTTTCTTCAATTGTCTTGCAATTTTTTACAGAATCCAAATCCCCAAGAGGATCCTATCATGTACAAGACATCTTCTATAAATAGAGGAAGATTTGAAGCACAACAATAAGAGAGAACAACACAACACAACAAGATATACTCAAGCAAACACTTGGTCTTCTATTGTCATTATTCTTGTTGTAATTTGCCTAGCTTATCACTTTCACATCCTTGAGGTCTAGGCTATTCTTGATTACACTTGCACTTAATTGTATAATTCATTATCGAGTTGTAATCTTGAATTTTTGGGTTATCATTCAACACAAGATATCCTTGTGAGTGTTCTTGTGGTAAGAACACACTTGGGTGATCTAGGTGTTAGGTGTAAGAAGATTGTGGTAATCTTCTTGTTGAGGTGTTGAAGAATTTGGTATTCTTCAAGGTTGAGGATTGTGGTAATCTTCACAAGGTGCCGTTGAAGATTGTGGTAATCTTCAAGAGAGATTGTGGTAATCTCAAAGGTGGTGTTGAAGAAGAGTGTGGTGCTCTTCAAGGTGTTGTTGTAAGTTGGTGTTGTATTAATTTTGGTAATTAATAAAATCTTTTTTCTTTTTGAAATCCATCCCGGATATACTGGGGGTGGTAGAGGATTAGGCCCTAGGTGGGTTGAACCTCTATAAATCGACGTGTGTTGTTTACATTCGTACCTTTATTATTGCCTTTGAGCATCTGATTCGAAAAAGAGGGCATAATCGAAAAGATGGAGATAATATATTCACCCCCCCTCTAGATTATCGTAGCCGCTTGGACTTACAAGTGGTATCAAAGCCAAACTCTTTGGCAAGCTCGTTTCACATCGCGAGTGAAGAGGAACGATCGTTGGCTACAAATGAAGCTCATCTTTCCGGCACCTCCACCACCAAGCCACCTCGATTTGATTCCAAAAATTTTATATTTTGGAAAGAACGGATGGAATATTATTTACAAGGTTGCGGGTTCGATATTTGGAACATCGTCATCAATGGAGAACCCATTCCGATGAAATACACACCATATACCTCCAGAGCTCTCAAGAAGCTCAATGATGGAGAAAAGAAAAACATCTCCTTAAATGGTAAAGCTCTCAATATTTTGTATTGTTCACTTACCAATTTGGAATTTGATGTTATTGTAGGAATTCGATCGGCTCATGAAGTATGGCAAAAACTAGAAGCCATTCATGAAGTATATGCAAATGATAGGAGCAACTAAAAAGCATCTACTTCTCAAAGGGATACAAGGTCAAATCTAAGGAACAAGCCATTTACAACTTTCAACTATGAAGTAGTTGAACAATGCCTTATGGACATCGAAGAAGAAAACGAGGTATGTTTTAAACCCTCTACTTCCTATGATATTTTTATTCAAAATGATTATAGTGATTTGCAAAATGATTTTGATGATCTTCAAAATGAATTCCAAAGTTTACTTGTTAAGTACAAAAATTTGAAAAAGGAATTCAATGTTTTGAAAAATGAAAAGGATAGTTTATTTACTTCCTATGAATCACTATCATGTGCTCACACCACCACACTTGACAAGGTTAGAAACCTTGAAAAAGAAAATAGTACTCTTTTTGAGGATATTAATTGCATGAAAAATGATTTATCTAAATCCAACTTGAGTACCAATAAATTGCTCAATGTTGTGAATGTTAATGATTGTGATAATTTGAATAGTGAACTTGATCATGAGCCTATTATTGTCAAGCATATGAAAAAGAATCCAGTACCTATGCATGTTAGTAATATTACTTGCTTTTATTGAGGTGAAAAGAGTCATACGGTAAATACTTGTCGGGCTAGAAATAGCTCTAATTATTTTTGGAGACCTAAAAGTCTCAAGACTAATCCCAAAGGACCCAACCACTTGAGGGTACCACAAAACAATGTTATATTAGGTACCCGGTGAAATAATAATCGAAGAAAATTCATACCGCCAAGAAGACATCAAATGACCATTTCATTTGATCAAAGGAGAAAACATTTTCAACAAAGTCACCTCCAAGAAGAGGAAATAATCAAAAATAGGATGAACAAAATCCTTGGAAATGGCAAAGACATCATCAACAAGATGATTTTCCAAGAGAAAGACACTCTCAAAAATGGGAAGGACACAATGCTTGGAGATAAAGTAATTGGAGAGATTACCATCAGCATGAAGATTTTCAAACGGGAAGATATCATCAACAATGGGAACGACACAACCCATGGAAATGGCAAAATTGGTAAACCGTATCTCCCTATTTAAATATGCATTTTATTTTTGCATGTTCTTATTTAGGTTTAAATTGCAAAATGAGTTTTAAAATTTATAAGGTCTTCTATATATATTTATGTGTTTTTAAAATACTTTGAAAAATGAGACCTTACATGTTGTGGACATACTTAGACTTATATGTTTTTATCTCTTATGGATTTTTATAGCATTAGCATTGTTGCGATATCTCTTGTTGCTTAGTCTACACATGTATTATTATGTTTGTGCAAAATTTGGTTTAAGAATTGTGTAGAATTTACATATCTCTTTCAATGGCTATCTACTCATAATATATCAAGAGAAACATGAACTATCGAGGTACGCTCATTATTGTTATTCATCTCATTGACTCGATACATGTTGTGCCATATGCCTATGTGCTTATTTTATACAAGTGCCATTAAGAGGATGTTTTGATTTTTGTGAAGGCATTATTTGACATAGTTTGTTTTATCCAAGATTTATAAAGAGTTATATTTTGTTTTTGATAAAACAATTGATTCACTAAGTTATGCATTTTATTGCACATATAAATGCCATTATTCTTGGATGCTTATGTCAAAGCTCTTATTCATATGATTCTTGTAAATAAGGTCTCAACTATGTGCTCTCACATTTTCATATTTCAAAAGAAACCTTATATAGCTTTTATAAGCTTATTTGAACATGCATATTGTATTATACTCTTGATGATTATCTTTAAGCATAGTATATGTTACTTGCTCTAGTGTCTCTATCATTCGATATTACTATGCTCGTGTGCAAAATATCTTGTTAAGATTTTGCAAATTTTTTTGATATTTCGGAACAAGATAAATGACCAAGACAAGGTTAGTAGCTCAATGGTATTGTCAAGAAAAAGGTAATGATTTTGATGTAATATTTGCACTCATAGCACATTTAGAAGTTATTTGTACTTTACTTGCTCATTCTTGTTTTGAGAAAATTTCAAGCTTTACCAAATGGATGTTAATGCCAATTTTCTAAATGGTTTTATTCAAATAGAAGTCTATCGGAGATTAAAATTTTTAGGCCAAATGATTTGTATAAAAAGGCCTTGTACGGTTGATACTAGTACCCCGTATATGGTTTGATAGACTTAGCTATTCTTGCAAAATAATTTTACAAAAGGTAAAGTTGATACTACACTCCTTGTTTTGTGAAAAAGGGCAAGATTGTTTACTTGTGCAAATTTATATTTTTGGTGCTACTAATGAATATTTGTGCAAGATATTTTTCCAAGTCAATGCAAGGTGAACCTAAGATGATCATGATGAGGGGAGCTAAAATTTGATCATTGGAATTCACGTTCAACAATGCCAAGAAGGTGATTATATTCCACACTCAAAAGTAGAAGTGAGGCATTGAAGAAGAAAGAACCATCCAACCTATATGGCTATAAGTATGAAAATTGACAAAAGGTTGAAGTAGGCATGTTGATTGACAAACAAATTCGAGGTATGTTTATCTTCGTCTATTACTCCTTAGACTCGACATTTGATATGCCTTATGTCTATATGCTCGACTTAAACAATCCCAAAGAATCTCATTAAAGTGTCGTTAAAAGAAATTCTCAAATATTTGTAAGGCACTTCTTCTTATGACTTGTTCATCCAAATTTTTAAAACGTTACTATTTTTCGGGATAACAAGTCCGGTGTAAATTTTATTTTTCAAAATATGGTTCGTCATAATCGAACTAAACATCTTGAGATTCGATATTTTTTTTGGGGGATTGCATGTTTAACAAAAACTTGAGATGCGTTTAATTTCATCTCAAGGATAACTCGCGGACTTTTTAATCGCTCACCGCCGAGTATTTTACCTCATTTCGAGCTTGATTATGAAATAATGTATATTGAATGAGGTCTACGCTTGCATTTTGCACGTTTTCAAAACTTAGGGGCGAAAAATCGAATTTTTGGATCAAATTCGGAATTTCAAAACAGAACAGAACCATTGGTCTGCCAGGGCAGGGGCCGACCGGTCGCCCTATGCCCTGACCGGTCGCCCACAGCTTAAAATTGGTTAAAACCATCTCTATTCTTGTATTTTGGCAGTTTAAGGTTTTTCCACTTTATTTCGACCCCTTTGTCATTTGCACACACATTTCACTTCAAATGTATTTTATTGCATACATTTCATATCTTGGATGTATTTAGGCTCGATTATCATCATCGTTGCTCATATTTACCGATCGAATGGTAAGAATTTTCTCTCCTTTGCTCAATTGGGTTGAACCCTTGAGTTTGTACATTTCTTGTATATTTCTTGATGAAATTTTCATATGATCATGATGAGCTTAGTTGATATGTTGTAATGTATGATGTTGGGTATGATTTGGTGATGAAATATTTTGGCTTGATTCATTTACAAGGGCTCTATACAACCTCTTTTAATTTTTACGCCCACAAAGTGTTCGATGAAATGTCACAATGAAAATTTCAACTTCTACATGACTCTCTTGCTTTCAAAAGTCTTAAATACTTATTGAGATCATGTCTTGGCAAACAAAACGAGCTTATGAACTCTTCATGATACATTTCTCCCATTTTTTTCGGACTTTAAGCCTAAATTGTTCAATGGTTGATAAACCGTTTCTTTGGCGCACTTTGATATAATTGTATGATATTTTTTATAATCCTAACATTCTTTTTGATGATTCTAAAGGGGGAGAAACAGGTTATAAGCTCATTAGCTCATAAAAGCTAAGTTAAGCTAAACAAAAGAAGTTTATAAGCTATGGCTTGATAAAGCCATAAGTTGTACATTATACTTAGTCCAATTGTTGTATGATGGACTTATATACTTGTCTAATGATGTTTTGTTGACAGGGGGAGCTTATAAGGTCATGTGCTTAAAATCAACATGTAAAAGCTAAGCTTTTAGCTTATGGTTGATTGCTTTTTTATTACTCTTGTTGTGCATATTGATAGGGGGAGCTTTTGCTATATATGATTGAATATCTCTACTCCCATCCTTGTGTTTATATTGCGTAGAATGTTGTCGCTCACAACGGATAGTTATTTTTAACCGGTAAATATGTTTTGTTTTCAAAATCGACCTCGTTAAAATTGTTTTGGTTTGTAATCATCAAAAAGGGGGAGATTGTTTGATAAATGGTTTTATCATGATTTTGATGATTTTGTTTTTATACCAAAACAATGTTTTTAAAGGTTGTCCAAATACCCCTAAATGATTTAAAATGGTTTTAATATTTTCCGGAGTATTTCCTCAAGTTTATTTTCGACAATATTGGACAACACATTTAATGATTTTATGTCAATGGGTTTTTACATCGAAACTATGTTTCTAAATGTTGTCCTAATACTCCCGGTTGGTCTAAAATGCTTTTACTATTTTTCGGAGTATTTATTGGAATTTATATCGGACAATAATTTTTGTGTTAATATGTTGTTTCATCAAAACCATATTTCTACTGTTGTCCTAAATACTCTCGATCGGTTTAAAATGTTTTTATGAATTTTTCGGAGTATTTCTTGAGGTTTATTTTCGACAAAAATCGGACAACATTTCATTTAGGAGGTCGACCGGTCGACCAAAGAGGCGACCGGTACCTGAGAATGCATTTCACGAAACAGAACTCGTGAAACCTCAAAAATGGTCAGGGGTGACCGGTCCCTATAGGGGGCGACCGGTCGCACCCCAGGGCGACCGGTCGAGCCCCCCAAGGACCGGTCCCCCTAATGAATTTTGCTGTGTAATCTCTTTTATGATTTAACGCGCGACCGGTCGCCCTATGGTTTTAAAGAAAATTTCGACCGTTTGACAAACAGAGACAACATTTCCTTAAATCATGGAGTCGATTTAACAGCTCTTTTCTTCAATTGTCTTGTAATTTTTACAGAATTCAAGTCCCCAAGAGGAGCCTATCATGTACAAGACATCTCCTATAAATAGAGGAAGATTTGAAGCACAACAATAAGAGAGAACAACACAACACAACAAGATATACTCAAGCAAACACTTGGTCTTCTATTGTCATTATTCTTGTTGTAATTTGCCTAGCTTATCACTTTCACATCCTTGAGGTCTAGGCTATTCTTGATTACACTTGCACTTAATTGTATAATTTATTATCGAGTTGTAATCTTGAATTTTTGGGTTATCATTCAACACAAGATATCCTTGTGAGTGTTCTTGTGGTAAGAACACACTTGGGTGATCTAGGTGTTAGGTGTAAGAAGATTGTGGTAATCTTCTTGTTGAGGTGTTGAAGAATTTGGTATTCTTCAAGGTTGAAGATTGTGGTAATCTTCACAAGGTGTCGTTGAAGATTGTGGTAATCTTCAAGAGAGATTGTGGTAATCTCAAAGGTGGTGTTGAAGAAGAGTGTGATACTCTTCAAGGTGTTGTTGTAAGTTGGTGTTGTATTAATTTTGGTAATTAATAAAATCTTTTTTTTTGAAATCCATCCCGGATATACTGGGGTGGTAGAGGATTAGGCCCTAGGTGGGTTGAACCTCTATAAATCGACGTGTGTTGTTTACATTCCGCACCTTTATTATTGTCTTTGAGCATTTGATTCGAAAAAGTGGGCATAATCGAAAAGATGGAGATAATCTATTCACCCCCTCTAGATTATCGTAGCCGCTTGGACTTACACCAGGTGTTGTACCCCAGGTGATCTCATCCATAAGAGGTAGCTTTAAGCTATCCGGGATACGCTATAAGCGATACACCCCAGTCGTTGCACCCCAAGTGATCTCTTCCACAAGGGGTAGCTTCAACTACCCAGGATACGCCTCAGGTGAAGCGCCCCAGACGACCTTGTCAATAAAAAGTAGCTAAAAGCTACCCCAAATCCCGAGCACGGGGACAAAGTTTTGAGGCCCTTTCAATGGACCTATCATCATAAGTGTAAGCAAAGACATAACTAACAACATGTAAAGGAGACCAAAAAATCTAATAATCTTAACGCAGAGACACCATCAACCCGCAATGAGGTAATAAACATCCTAAGCATGAAAATGAAATAAAGTGCATTGTGTTCAAAAGCATGCTCTAAACAAGTAGAGAAAATCATCGCACACCCTAAACAAGTAGGCGGAAGAAAAGTATAAGTGAACTATTTAAAATCATAAACATGTCAAGATTGGGCGCTCTCCGCATCGTCCTCGCTGGCTGCGTTCTGGGGAATGTCTTGAAGAGCACCAATCTCGTCATCCTCGCCACTAGAGATGCTCATCTCCAACAAAGAAATAACCTCGTTGGGAGCCTTCCCTGTCTAGCTCAATATCCTCCGGCGATGGTGAATTCCCCACTCGTAATAAGAG
Source organism: Rehmannia glutinosa (assembly GCA_016081115.2). NCBI lineage: Eukaryota > Viridiplantae > Streptophyta > Magnoliopsida > Lamiales > Orobanchaceae > Rehmannia > Rehmannia glutinosa. Next base: position 27,993,108 of record CM071931.1, on the reverse strand, counting down.
GAAGACTCATCCAAAAGAGTTGTCTGAAAGTCAGAGGAGGCCTTATAAGTCTCAATAATGAAAGTCCTCTTTGTAACAATCAACTGATTCTCTTTGGGAACTTCAAAAATTCTCTCCAAAGTGGAGATCTCATGATCATACCGGGCCTTTAGCCAACTATTCTTCTTGCCCAAGTCTACCACCTGCTTCTTCATAGACTCCCTCAGCTCCTTGAGCTCCGTCTTCTGCCGGCAACCTCATTTTCCAATGCATTGCCCTTGCGACAAGCAGCTACAATAGCATTAACCAGATACAACAAATTCATATCCCCATTAACAAACACATCTAACATGGAGAAATGGAAAATATATGTTAGAACAAGAAAGGAAAGATAGAGTCATACCCTCCATGCGTCCCCACACATCGAGACCTCCAAATCCTAGACATACAATGGCTCCAAGCGAGTTTCGTCGTCAATGACTAAGTTTCAGCTGTGGCATAACACCAAAGTTGGATCAGAAGGGCCCCAACCGAAGTGCACAATCTCCTGCTCAAAGATGTCTCAACTAAAAAGGCTATCAGTAGGACTACAAATGAACCAATTCACTCGTGAGCTATTCGGGTCTTGGTTCGAAAAAATATTCGTTTGAGATCATTCGTAAGGCTTAACGAGCTGAACTCGATCCTAAAATCCGAGGTCGAACATTTAATAGAATCGAACTTGAGCTTGCAGATATTTGGTTCGAAATCCCACGAACATGTTCTTTTACAGGCTCGTGATCCTATGTTTGAGCTCGGCTTGCGAACATGTTCGTTTATAGGCTAGCGAGCCTAGGTTCGAGATTGGCTCACGAACATGTTCGTTTATGTGCTCACGAGCTCCAGGTTCAAGCTCGGCCTTGTTAGTTGAGCTTGCAAACATATTCATTTAGTTGAGTTCGCGAGCATGTTCATTTATAAACTCGCGAGTCTATGTCCAAGCTCATTTAGATTGTAAAATAATACTATCCGTTAAATATATATATATATATATAAGGACTAAGACTGCAAAAATATTGATCAATCCTACAAAACCAAAATCGAACCAATTCAATTGTTAACATATAATATATATATAATATATATAACTATCTAATAAACCAAATCAAACTAAAAATATAATACATAATAATATAGTCTAAACAAACCAACAAAACTCATGTATCACAAGAGACTTAGCTAGTATTATTTATAAATGTAGACTTAGTAATTAATATGATCATCAACTAGTACTACTTTATTATAAAGTCATAAGCATATTACAAATGTTTAAAGGATCGCATATAAATTTTAAAATATTAGATGTTATTAATAATTATCCAAAATTAAAATTTATTAGTTAGTTATGATTCTAAAAACTTATGGTAATTACATTTATAGTTTGTTTTTTAGTAATATATAAATTTTCAGCTATCTCTTGTGCATTTGATTTTTACTTTTGTATTGCTACTACAAGTGATTTAGACGGTGAAATTTGATTAAGGAATTCCACATACATTTTATGCTTTAACGAACTCGAACTAGAGTTTTGTTTGACGAGCTCAAATTCAAACTCGAGCATATAACGAGCTTTTTAGGAGCCGAGCTGGAGCTAAGCTCGTTAAAGCTGAAACGAGCATTTTATGAGCCGAACTTGAGCAAAGCTCATTGAGTATATTAAATGAGCTTTTTACGACTCGAGCTCGAACTATTCGCGAACCAAATAATTTTCAAACGAGACAAGCTCTAACTCAATTATGAAAGCTCATATCGAACTCGAACCAAAATAGAGTGATCCAAAAAACTAAATGAACCAAACTTGAGTCTATTTCTGTTCGGCTCGGTTTGGCTCATTTGCAGCCCTAGCTGCCAGAAGACATCTACCCTGGAGGACCCTCAAAAAGCCCTCCTCGAAGCATATTTCCCCAGTGTGTGTTGTGGGGGACTCGTAGCAGCATGATCAACTTTAGATGATCCCCGGGCCGGGATCCATAATGAATCTCCTGACTAGCCTTGTGATGGGAGAAAACTCGTCTCTCCTCCCATTGAATAGGTGCACCACTCGAGCTCTTCACTTTGTGCCAAGAGTAACCATTCTGCTTCTAAGATTACGACAACAACTTCGTTGCGCTAAAGCTCTAATTTCCTAGAAGAATAAAGAACACAACATGAATACACATAAACAAGAAACGTGTAAGAGCGTAGACGCAAACTAGCAGGAAACAAAATAGCCCGAGGGTCAAACACCACTCAAGAGGAAAACCCCCCACCATTGTCACCAACGAAGAAGAAATTGAACTTCCAACTACCACACGGACAAAGAAATCCCTCAAGAAAATTTCAATTGGGGCAGGGAAAAAAGTGAAAAAAGCCCTTCTCCAAGCCTTTCCTAACCAAGAATAGAAAATGGATGCCATTTGAACTCACTGGAAGACCAGACTCCCCCATAGCACACCTATACCCTTCTATGAAGGTATATGGATGAGGAATAAAAACACCAAAAGATTTTAGGATTTCAACATGAAAAGGATCGAGGGGAATTGGTGAAGTCACTACTCAGGTAAGCTAGATAGATAGTAAAATCCCCATTGGGAGGATAAGCAAGTCTATGCCCTGGCATAGGAGCAACAAGTTGGATGTCGGGAGACAAGCCAAGACGACTCTTAAGCTTACAAAGACATCTCGAATCCACACAACTCCTTAACTCTGTAGGAACCATGATCCTATCCCCTGAAGAAGGCCTAAGTTTGTACTTAGTCTTGGAGGGCTTGCTCAAAGCCTCCATATCTGAACCGTGGCCATAAGATCTTCCTCGCCCTCCTCATCTGTCTCGAACTTAGAAAACAACTCAACAACCCTGGAAATAGAATAGAATTTCCCATCCAACCTGGGACATGAAAAACAACCACGCCCTATGGGTGAAGGGTTAGACGAAACTTCAAAATCATTAAATAGAATAGAAGAGTTGGAGAAATCGGGCAATAGGGGCGAAACGGGTCGATAGGGGCACCACTTTGCCAAAGACTTCCACCACATACAACCCGAGCACGCCATTACTAAACGGAAAGAGAAATACTTCGAAAAACATGTATCGGAGACAAAACAAATGCACGTGACCGCGCACATGAGAGTGATGGGCTGCACTTAATCGCACGTCTTATCTCCCATCGGTGCTCTTGGCCGCGCGTTTTGGCCCTTTTCTAGATGCGCTCGATCGCGCACCCCATGACCATGACATTAGAGCTGTAAATTTTGGCCCCGCCCGGTGGGCTGGCCTGATGTGTGTAAACTATGTGTGCACTTTGGGGCTTAAAATGATATATATTTGATGCATTTGCATGCATATTTAGTGTGTTTTTACTTGGTTTCCTTAGAATGGCATGATACTGCGTATTCTTGTAACGTTTTATGAGAAACATAGCTTTAAACGAAGAAATATCAGTTGGAATGCCCGGATAGGACTAACAAATGCGAAGAGAAGATCAAAACGACGAAGAAAATAGACAAAAACACTTCACACGGCCGGGCCGTGTGGTGTCACACGACCGTGTGAAAATACTCGTGTGAAAGTGTCACAACCGTGTGAAAAGGGACGAAAACAGGGGACAAAACCAAGCCACACGTCCAGACCGTGTAGGCCCACATGGGCGTGTGGTATTGGGCATCACACGACCAGGCCGTGTGGGACTCTGCAGATGCATTTTTCCAGAGTTGCTTTCCCGTTCCAAATCTAAAAGTGATCTCTCCAAACATCTATAAAAGGGGCCCAAGGCGTGCACGAAAAAGAATCACTTCATACAGCATACAACACATCAAATTACGCAGGAACACAAGATTCGAAGTCTTCTGAGAGAGGAGGGCTAGGTCGCAAAGAACACTACAAGGCCTTTCGCATCTACGGGAGCACAAGAGCTTCAAAGGCTTAGGAGGGGAATCCATCCTGAAACGAAGGGGTTTTCTTTCTATGTCTAGATCTCTTGTCTGTGCTTAAACGATGTCATAATGTTGATTTCGAATTTGTCTATGAATTTGTTATCAAGGTTTGGCTAATCTTTCGGATCTTAGGGGCATAATCAAAACTGTGGATTCATGTTTGTAGGTCCCAAGGGGTGTAAGTGTAAGGTTTAGAAGGGGGGGTTGAATAAACCTTACCAAATTTTCGATTTACTCCTTTTAAATATACAGGGTTGATTCTACACAGCTGTGTCCTTGATGGACAATCGATTTAGTCAATCAAGAGAGTTAGTCTCTCAACGGACTCAACCGAGATGTTGATGGAATAACTCATTTGTTGACTCTAAATTAACTCAATGTGGTTTTATTTTCAGCGGAAGACTTAACACCCTTAAGTTTGATTAAGTAAGAGTTTAGTCTTTGGATTTAGTACTTGTATTATCAAATGGATAGCAAATTTATCAAAGATATATAAGCGATTAAAAATGCAGGAATTAAAATCTTTGAAATGTAAATGACACAGATGAAATTTTTATAGAGGTTCGAAGATGGGGTAATTCTTCTACTCCTCTCTTCTCCAACTCCCGGAGGAATCCACTAGGTAATGATCGGTTTACAAAGTGGCAATCCGGATACAAGTCTTGATCACACGGTGACTTGATCCTTTGGGACTCGATCCGAGACGCCTTGATCACTCGGTGGCTTCTCTTACGACTCGCCTTCTTCACAGGGCTTTGCCTTGCTACTCTGACTCACTTGCTCAAGACTCTTTGGATTTGATCACGAAGCCCTCCAAAAGCTTAAGACTTGGTTCGACCTTGAACCTTCCTACAATCCTTCGTGGAATGTAGACCCCTTTTCTTCAAAAGTTTCCTCTTCAACTGATTGAAGTTATCTTTCCTTCACAGTGAGTGTTGGATTGATGTGCTTCGTAATGTAGGCTTGAGGATTAATCTTGAATGATTTGAGAGTATTTTCGGTTACAATTTGATTGATTTCTTGAATGTTCGTAGTTCATGGTCACTACTCTCGAGTCATTCCTCGGCCTTTTATAGTGATCTTTCAAAAATTTGCCCGTTGAAGAGATAAGCTTATTTTTGAAAGTCACTTGCGTCGTTGGCTTGTCTTGTTGCGATCCTTGGAATTGCCATTTCCTCGTATGAATTGTTCTTTCACCTTTTGAGTTCGACACGGTGTAGTGCTTCCCATTGGTTCATTCCTTTTGCACGCTTCTAGGATCGAGCACTCCGAGAAAGGTGGTATGGAGATATTACTTGTTTAAGTAATTCTCTTGATTTACGCAACGGATCTTTTACGATTATCTCGACTTTTGCATTTCCTTGCTTTCCCAGGTGACTTAGAGTCACTTCCAAATCATTGGATGACTCTTGTCACTTCAACTTGAGACTTAGCTTTTCTTGAGTTGACTTGATCGATACTCCACTCACCGCATCTCACCGCTTCTTCAAGAGAGTTCCCATTTACTCTTCTTTGCCATACTCATTTTGTCTCACACACAGAGTCTTCCTTTTAGTCTTGATTGTCTTCTTGCATGTTAGGGCGTAGGCGACTTAACTCGGCTTGGCCAGCTCTATTTATTACAATACATTTTACAAAAAGAAAAATGGGGTGCCAACTTTCTATTCTAAGTTTTACATGGCATTCATCAAAATCTAAACAATAAATTTCCTAACAATTTCCCCCTTTTTGATGATGCCAAAACTTAAACCATTCAAAAATGCAAATAACAAAGATACATACAGATAGTGTATTGACATAGAATGTATGCGCAGAATCAATCTTTTTATCGATCATATCATTCTTGTACTTTTACACAACTGTTTACAAGGTGTATCAGAGCACATATTTTTCTACAAAAGAATAAAGAATTTGTAGCTTTATTACGGAAGACTTACATTGTATGTATTTACATAGTGAAATACACGAAGGGTTGGACAAAGAACACTTCATCTCCTTCATTTGTCTCCTTCTTTCATCTTGTTCAAAGATCTTTCTCTTCTTTCTTCTCTTTTTCTCGTCGTTAGTGCTTGCCTTTTTTTTCTTTTCATATGCCTTCCGGCAGCCTTCATCTCTTCTTATTCTTTCCTGTCTTTCCTCCCATAGCCGAGTTTGTCTCTTGTTTTCTTCTTCTAATCTTTTTGCATACTCGGCGTTACTTTTAGCCACTTGCAAATTTGCTACTTGGCCAAGCCACCCAAAGAGATCCCTCATTTCTTTCGTGGATCCACATATTCAATGTTTTTGGCGCAGAGGCCTAGGTTTGAAGCTTCTTCCTCCACCGCCGCTTCTTCCTCTACCCGGGCGTATCTTTGTCGGGGTCTTCTTCTTTCCAATTTGAGTGACTTGGTGAGTGTGATGGAGTGACCAAAGCAGAGATCGATCGCAGTAGTCGATCGCCGTCGTGCTGTCGGCTTCTTCACATAACGTGAGACCCTTTTCCCAAGACAAGTCCCAAGCTTGAGCCATAGACATATTTGCAAAGTATCCTCGATTCGAGCGTTTTAAATTCATCAACGATCGTGGCTCTATTCCGACATCCGAAATGGCATAAGTGTCTCTCGCTTCTCTTGGAATGCCTCCATGTTCTTTCAAGATGTTCATAACTCGGGCATCCATTCTTCCTTCCACTTCCTTCATCCCCGCTTCAATTGTTTTTCTCTTTTCAACCATAGATACAACAGAGTGTTGGAGTGGCAGAGTTCTGAGGAGTTTGTCGCCGATAATGTCACCGTGTGACAGACCCTGTTGAGGGGTTTGTGCAATCATCAAGGTCATATCTTTTGATCCTTCCCCTCAAGCAGATTTTCCTTTCTTTCGCTTTTAACACTTCCTCGGTGATTTTCCTTTCTTCTCACCGCTCCTTCCTTCTCAACTTCGGATCCCCCTTGCGCTTTAGGTATTCCTCTTCCCCCTTTTTGGCATCATCAAAGGAGAGAGGAACGCCCGAAACAGACTTGCAAGGGAAGTCAAGCTCTGGCGATAGTTGAGTTTTGTCTTCGAGTCCGCCGCTGCAGAGTATGCAAAGACGAAAGTCGGATCGAGTAGCGTTGGACTCTGCTGAAATCGCTTCATCTCGGCCATGAGAAGGCTGAATTTTGTATTCATGGTCTCTTTCCAAACGCCGTAGATCACTCTTGTTTTGCTCACGCAGCTGAGCCTTAACCTCGGCAATGTGAGCTTCATGCATGTGCTCAATATGTTCTCTCGGCTTCGTTTTTGCATCGCATTTTCAGCTCTCCACACCAGCTGACTTGTTGAACAATGTCCTGAAGTATCTCACTTGTTCCACACGCATTGTTTCTTCTTTGTTGCCACCATTCCCCGATCCGGATTGTTATGCCTCTTAAATCGCAGTGAGATTGGCATCTCTGTTGTCCATCAGATATCCATAGAGGCCACGATGCCTCTCCATCCGTTCAATCTCGCCGAATAATGCCTTGAACACTTCGCGGACTTTCACCGATTCTTCCGTCGCGGTGATGGCCATGCGTCAAAATCATAATCACCGAACAATGGTGCCCGATTGAAAAATGGGAGCTAGTCCGTGATAGCGTGCTTGTTCGTTTTTCGACTCTTCATGGAGTTCTCGTATCTCCAGGGAAAAAGGAAAAGATTCTACAAAGGATTCATCACCGCCAACCGGGATGTTCAATGATGAGCGGTGCGCGTGAAGTTCTTTTGGGAATCGATCCTGCTGCAGCCTTGAGGAGCTGCGCGATGACGCCGGTTGTTGGGTTTTGTTGTGAAGTTGTCGGTTTTCGAGCCTCGCTTGTCTCAACAACCGTTGGTCTCAAATTTGATTTTTCCAATTGCGTAGATCGGTCCTCGGCCTTATCGATGGCGTCATCGGACGATGATGAGATTTCCATTGGTGGCTCATCATCAAAATTAAAGGTTTGACGAGTAGTCTTGGGATCGACTTGCTCGTGCTTGGAACATCCGTAGTGAGTCTTTTGGATCTGTCACGGGGATGACTCGACTTTTTCTTCGCTTTCCGATCCCGAAAGGTTACATCGGGATTATCCTGGGAATCATGAAGTGCGCTTATCTCCTTCTCGGATGGGTCGATGATAGAAGGAGGGATGTTCTCTACTTGGCCTTCTTTACCCCGGAAGTCTCAACCTCCCGTAGGCCTTCATTACCTCCGGCGGTCTCTCTTGCAAATGGAGGCCTTGGTCCTCCCTTTCGACAAATGTGTCACCGCCTTAGGGTCTTCTGCGGTGGCATCTATTGAGTCTCAACCCCATGGATTGCACTTTCATCGCCCAGTGTTAACTCCCGGGCGTTCCATCAGTGCCTCGACCGCATCGCCAGCGTCATTAGCCTTCAGAGCGGTTGGCATCTCACGGTGAGAGGCAGTCTCAATCGCCCGAGCTTCGTTGATGGCAACTTGTTGTTCTTCTTGTGTTTGTATTTTCTCTACTTCGCCTCCTTGATTCGTTGTGGAGTCATCTGCAAAGATCCTCCGACCTTGCTACAAAGTGGAGGAGTTTCCCCTCACCGGGCGCACCGGTGAGTGACTTGGAATGGGGTCACTTGTCTCCAAACTCCCTACTGTTTCGATTGAATGTTCACCGTTGGGGCAGGTGGTACAACACCTTCAATAGGGGTTGGCTCGACCGGGGTCCCCACTATCCCGTTTCATCGCCATGACCCTTATTGCCTTCTTCCAAGTGAGTGGGGAAGTGGTGGCAAGAACAACAATGGCGATTTCTTGAACCACTCCCATTGGATCAATTTCGGTGTGTTCGAGGACTCTCCTGGTCCCTCCATCGATCTTTGCTCGTGAAGGATTCGGATTCATGCAATGCTTGCTGCATTTGCAACTCTTCTCAGAAAGCAGCAAAGCATTCTCCCAGGATCCTCATCGGCTGTCAGAGAAGACATCAAGGAGAGGATGTGTGTGTTACGTGGTGGAGATAGGACGGATGCTTGCCTTCTCACGTGCCTCGACCTTCCTCACCGCTTGCTTTTCTTTCTCCTTGTCCTTGTAGATCTGCAGGATGTCCGTGCGCTTGTCTTCATCCGATCTTTGGGAGTACAGTGGTCGTCACCATCGAGAAGCTGTGATTTCTTCTTCTTCTATGAACTCGGCCGTTGGAACTGTTCCCTGGATCGACTCAATTTCCATTTCCTCCACTCTCGCAGGACGATTTTGGATGTCCGGGTAAGGTGGAGATAGGATCATTACATCACTATCCGCTCGCGGAGTTCTTCTTGTGCTTCAGCTTGGTGTGTGAACTACAAATGTGTTTCGGGTTGCCTGTTGATCGCCTTCACAGACTTGGCTATTTCATCAACTACATCCGGAGATTCTACTTCTCCGGCAGCCTCTCAGATTCTGCTCTAGCCGAGTGGTCGACTCATTTGGTTTCTCCACTCGGAGCGCTTGATAATTCGTCTTCGTCTCCTAGTTTGTACCGAGAGGGATTTGGTTCGAGGCGTGTGTCCTCTCGAGTCTTGGGCGGCGGGGGCCGTGCCGGTATCTTTTTCGAGGACCTGGCCGTCGTGCCTTCTCGGTTCTCCTCTTTTTGACGATCGAATAAGGTATTTGTGAGTCCTTCTCGACCCCTGGGCAGGGCGGGGAGACACGGTGGCTTTGGGCAGTGACTCGGGCTGGGGCGGGAGCATGTTTAGTTTTTTTTCTTTGCGCAGGGGCATATCTTCTTCTTAGTATGCAGTGGGCGCTTTCTTCTTGGTTGGAGAGGAACATTTGTATCTTGGTGGTGATTCCCCCTCACTTGTGTCGCTCTCTTGGCGTAAGCTCTCTTCAGGCGCCGAGAGATTTGCTCGAACATCCTCTTGTTAACATGGAATGCTTTCCCATGTCTAAGAGGACTCCTTTCACCTCCATCATCGGCCAATCACTAGGCCATATCCTAGGGATCCTCCAAATGTGCCATCTTCCTTGAAGGATTTGTTCCCACGTTCGGGCGAGTAGTTTTAGACAAACTCAGCCCGATTTATCTTCTTTTCGCGATGATTGCGGCCATTACGATCGGCTTTGCCTTTTGTGTTGGTCAAAGCCGCCAAATTTGATGTCGATACATTTGGCAACTATGTCCAACAACTTGTGATAATCCTCCTTCAATGATCTCTTGTTTGTGTGTGTATACTATTTTATCAAAGACAATCGGGCTTGGCTATTTCTTTCCAAGCATCGCCCAAGTTTACATCGCCTTCGTTAATCTCGATGCTCCTCTCGCGGTAGTGAGCAATGTTCGCCAAATCCTTCGCGAGAGATAGTCACCGCTTTCCGTGAACAGATGACTTTATTCCTTCATCGTGAATCTCAAAGCATTCACGTAGAATTGTGCGACCTCCTCCACATATGTCATCGGATATTCTAACGCGTCGAAATGGTTTCAACCGGGACGTTTCCAACTTTTCAGCGATTTTCTTCACTAGGGTGTCGTCGGACCCTGTTTCACCATTCCGTCGAAATCCACCGTAGAGAGGTGTGGATTTGCTTTCCTAACTTGGTAAAGTCATAAGTTGGTGCCATTTTTCAGGATTATATCGAAGAAAAACTTAGAAATTGATTTGAAGATAGATAGGGTTTCGAGAGAATTTTGCCTTTGCTTTTGAGAGAAAGAAATGAACAGTTTTAGAAGTGTGAGAGAGAAACGGACGAAAATGGTTTAAATATGGTTTATGAAAGGACGTGCGGGTGGTTTTTGAAATGTGATCGAAATCAACGGTTTAGATTTTGCACGCCTATTTAGCATTTAATGTCTCGTATTTAATGCGGCAAAGATTTATATCCAATCATAAGCTAGGTGTGCGGCTTTATGTCCGTACACATCATCATTATCTTGACGTATTCCTTAAATCATTCCCGCTTAGTCAAACGATGCGTTTTTGTCACTTTGCTCATAAGTAACTCGGCTTATCCCTTAGCCGATTTAACTCTACTTCTCACAGTTCTCTTAGTGACTCCTATTAGCCGACTTGGTGTATTGTCTTCCGATACAATGATTTCATGGTGATTTGTGTGTTCGGCTCTTTTTCACTTTCTGTGTTCCATTTCTTTTCTTTGAGTCTTCTCAAAGTTAACTCAACTCAATTAACCCTAACTCATGTTTGAGTTCTTCAAATCTTGACTCACATAATGGTTTTGTGAAGATGTCACTAGTTGTTTATCGGTTGAGATATATTCCAGGATGATGTCCTTCTTTTCAACGTGATCTCTTATGAAATGATATCCGACATCAATATGCTTTGTTCTTGAGTGCAACACAGATTTTGAGTGATTGCTATTGCACTTGTGTTATCACACATGATTGGAATTTCTTTTTCTCAACTTCATAGTCTTTTTCTTTGTCTCATCCAAAGGACTTGGGCTGCTTGTTTGCCCGCAACTATGTATTCTCGCTCACCGTAGAGGTGGCTATTGAATTTTGCTTCTTGCTAAACCAGGAAATCACTGTTTCCTAAAGCATTTGACATGTGCCTGGAAGTGCTCTTCCTGTCCACTCTGCATCCAAAGATAGTCAGAATCTGAATAGCCAATTAGCTTGAATCCACCTTCCTTTGGATACCATAGGCCTACTTCTTGGCTTCCTTTCAAGTATCTCAAAATTCTCTTAGCTCTTTGTCATATGGCTCTCTTTTGGAGCAGATTGAAATCTTGCACATACACCTACAAAGCAAAGGTGATGTCCGCCCGCTTTGTGAGATAGAGCAGTTGATCAATAAGTGCTGCTCAGTATATTGTTTGATCTCTGTGCTTGCCATCCGCATCCATGTCCATTTTGACCGATGTGTTCATTGGTATTTTTACGAAGACTTCTCCTCCATACCAAACTTCTTCATTAAATCTCTGGTGTATTTTGTTTGACTTATGAAGGTTCCATCCTTCATTGTTTCACTTGGAGTCCAAGGAAGAATGTCGGCTCTCCCATCATGCTCATTTCAAATTTACTTTGCATGAGGTTTGAAAACTTTTCACACACTCTTTGTTTGTGGATCCAAAATGATGTCATCCACATATATTTGAACAAGCAAGATACTCCTTTTGTCTTGAATTCTGAAAAGTGTTGTTAGTAATTTTATTGTTTAGATTTTGATGAATGCCATGTAAAACTTAGAATAGAAAGTTGGCACCCCAATTCTTGTTGTAAAATGCATTGTAATGAATAGAGTGGCCAAGCCGAGTTAAGTCGCCTACGCCCTAACATTCAAGAAGACAATCAAGTGGAAGGAAAACTCTGCGAGACATTTGAGTATGGCAAACAAGAGTAGACGGGAACTCTATCAAGAAGAAGCGGTGAGATGCGGTGAGTGGAGCATCGGTCAAGTCAACTCAAGAAAAGCCAAGTCTCAAGTTGAAGTGACGGAAGAGTCATCCAATGATTGGAAGTCGACTCTAAGTCACCGGGGAAAGCAAGGAAATGCGGTCAAGTCGAGATAATCAGAAAAGAACCGTTGTATTTAAATCAAGAGATTTACTTAAACAAGTAATATCTCCATACCACCTTTCTTGGAGTGCTCGGATCCCGAAGCGTGCAAAAGGAATGAACCAATGGGAAGCACTACACCGTGTCGAACTCGAAAAGGTGAAAGAACAATTCATACGAGGAAATGGCAATTCCAAGAATCGCAAGCCAACGACGCAAAGTGACTTTCAAAAATAAGCCTATCTCTTCAACGGGCAAATTTTTGAAAGTTCACTATAAAAGGCCGAGGAGTTTGTTTGAGATAAAAAAGAGATGACACACACGTGAGATATACAAGCACATCGAAAAATCAAACATTCTCAATCCTCAAGCCTACATTACGAAGTACATCAATCCAACACTCACTGTAAAGGAAAGAGAACTTCTATCGTTGAAGAGGAAACTTTTGAAAACAAGGGGTCTACATTCCGGGAAGGATTGTAGAAAGGTTCAAGGTTGAACCAAGTCTTAAGCTTTTGGAGGGCTTCGTGATCAAATCCAAAGAGCTTGAGCAAGTGAGTCAGTAGTAACAAGGCACGCCCTGTGAAGAAGAAGCCGAGTCGCACGAAGAAGGTGAGTGATCAAGGCGTCTCTCAGATCGAGTCCCTAAGGATCAAGTCATTTGTTGTGATCAAGACTTGTATATGGATGTTACCACTTTGTAAATCGATCATTATTTAGTGGATTCCTCCAGAGTTGGAGAAGAGAGGAGTAGAAGAATTACCCCATCTTCGAACCTCTATAAAAACTTTTCTTGTGTCATTTACATTTCAAAGATTTAAATTCCTGCACTTTTAATCGCTTATATCTCACGATAAATTTGCTATCCATTTAATAATTTATAAGTACTAAATCAAGCTCTAAAATCTTGCTTAATCAAACTTAAGGGTGTTAAGTCTTCCATTGAAAATAAAACCACAAAGTTGAGTCAAATTATAGCTAACAGTGAAGTTACTCCATCAACGGCTCAATTTGAGTCATGTTGAGAGATTAACTCTCTTGAGTGACTAATTCGACTTTCCATCAAGGACACAATCGTGTAGAATCAACTCAGAGATTTAAAAGGACTAAATCGAAAATTTGGTAAGGTTTATTCAACCCCCCTTCTAAACCTTACACTTACACCCCTTGGGACCTACAAGTGGTATCGAGCGGTTGGTTCATTGAACCCTCCGCCTTTGCATGGTTCGGTTGAACTAGATCTCCAAACTTTTCAAAGTCTCGCTTTAGTACTTAAACCTTCAAAACTCTTTTTATTAAAAGTCATTATCATGGAAGCAAATTTGACACGCATCCCTATGTTCACTATTGAAGAATTTGATGATTGGAAAATTCGTATGCGTGCTCATCTATCAACATTACATGATGAGATGTGGATAGTGATAGAAGATGGGCCTCGCAAATATTAAAGGTGAACACACGGTATGTACGAAGAGTTGCGGTGAAGGAGAAGAAGATCTTTGCTCCTGCACCGGTCATGGTTGAAAAACCAAGAATCGAGTGGACAAATGATGAGAAAAAGATACAACCTGGACAATGTAGCCAAGGACATCCTCTACAAAACTTGGACAAAGCCATGTTCAACAAAGTCAAATCATGCAAAACGGCTAAAGAAATCTGGGACAAGTCGACATTGATTTGTGAAGGCTCGTGAGCAAATCAAAGAAAACAAATTATCGCTGGTTTGTACAAAAATTTGAAAACTTCAAAATGATCTCGGGAGAGAACCTGGATCAACTAGACGCTCGGTTACGTAAATCACAAATGAGTGTCTACACTTGGAAAGGAATATACACGAGAAGGAAATGTGTATGAAGATCCTAAAAAGTCTTCCAATTTGAATGGGAAATGAAGGTCATGGCACCGAGACACTCCATGGACCTATCAAAGACATCCAATCATGAGTTATTCTCGGACCTCAAAGCCTACGAGTTTGAGTGAGAAGGAAAGACCAGGGAAGAGACAATTACCCAAAACATTTGCTCTAATTGTCAAAGATGGGAAGAGAGCGAGATCAAAGAGGCAATTGACCCGAAGAAATAGCCACGATGGTTAAAAGATTAAACAAGTTCTTTAACAAGAACTACAAGAGAGGAAAGGGTGAATCTTCCAGAAGACACTCGGCTCCCTCCAAATCAAGGGAAGACAGGCCAACCAAGAGAATGAGATCATCAAAAAGTTGAGTATCAAAGGGTCGACAACTCAAGAATAGAAAGAGTGATCAAAAAGTGAATATCTATGTTGGAACGTAGACAACCAGGTCACTATGCCATTATTGCTCATATCCCGTAGTCAACAAGTACATGGATGAAGAAGAAAGAAAGATCTTCGAGAAAGAAGACAAGAAAGGAAAAAAGGCAATGATGGCTGCAGAGAGATTGAAACAAATGCCCAAGTCAAGGGAGACGGTGATTGAGAGATGAAGCGACTATTCAAGTGACTCAAGAAGAAGCCCTGACCGCTTGATGGCCAAAGAACAAGATCAACTCGATCAAGAAGATGAGGTACAATCTAACTCAACAAACTCGCATACACTGAGTGATAGTGATCGTGACACAAACACTTCATAACCCACTCGATCTTTATGATTCATTAAGCAAAATGATGAAAGATTTTGAACACATTAAATCCTCACACACACTATTGAATGAGGAAAACAACCTACTCAAAAGTCAAAACTCAAAGTCGACTAAGGAGCCGAGTACTCTAAGTCAAATAGTTGTTGAGAATGAAAGGTTAAAGGTGAAAATGCTAAATTAATAGCAGTAAATTGCCGCTATAGAAAAGAGGGAGAATGACCTCAAGAATGTTATTGCCTCATTCACTAAGGCATCTAAATCATTGGATGATCTTATTATGAGTCAAAGAGAATGTGGAGACAAGACAGCTTAGGATTTAATTCCTCCGTGCCATGTCAAACCTCAAGAGTAATTTTGGAAAAAGGATCTTCAAGTCATGAAGAGTCCGAAAAATCCAAAACTCTAAATGTTGCACATACATTCACTCCAAAGCACAATACTAAGCAAACCGGCCTTGGTTACAAAGGAAAAGGAAAACAAACGAGTTGAGTGTGCTAAAAGGACAGTGAGAAGAGGTTCACCGAGTCCTCGGCAAACTCCAAACAGAAAATACTCAGAAAGAAGAAGCGAGAGCTACCAAAAATCCCAGAAAACCCATAAAAGAAATACATATGATGGGGATGGTAGAAAATATCCAAGCCAAGCCGATTGGAATAATGTGAACTATCGGCCACGACTTATGGAATATAAGCCCAAATGGCAAAGGCCTAGAACTCAAGAAAGGCCATTCCAAAAGCATAAGAGCTTTCATCAAAGACACATATGCACCTAAGCACTACACTCAAAGACACCACAATTACCAAGGAAGGCAATTGCTAAAACACATATGCAGCATACGACAAAAGAGACATTTGTATGAACCTAGAATCCCCAAGCAATTTGCCAGGATTGATTATGATTATGGCGATAGATGGCAACCCCTTAGAGTCAAAACATTTGGCTATAGGTTGGTTGGATCATCTTACAACTCAAACCCCTCGGGACCCAAACAAGTATGGGTACCTAAAACTTAATTTCCTTGATTGCGAGTTCAAGGAACAGTGAGTGCCAAGGAACCTGGTACATGGATAGTGGTCATTCCGGACATACGACATGAAATAAGAGAAATGTCAAAATTCAAAGGAAGTCAAAGGAGCAAAAGTCATATTTGGGGAAATGAAGCTCCCTGGTGAAATAAGAGGCATTGGATCCATCAAGAAGAGAAATGGAAGAAAAGGGGTGAAAAAGAGTCGAAAATGTAAATCACTCAAGAATCACCAGACGGAAAGGCGGCTACATCGAAGTCGGTGATAGCCGAGTCGCTAAGAGAATCGTGAGAAGTAGAGTTAAATCACCCTAAGAGATAAGTGAATAACTTATGAGCAAAGTGACAAAAACGCGATCGTTTGACTTAGCGGGAATGTTTTAAGGAACACATCAAAGATAATGATGATGTGTACATGACATAAAGCCGCACACCAAGCTTATGATTGGATATAAATGCTTTGCCGCATTAAATACGAGATGTGAAATGCTCAATAGGCGTGCGAAATCCAAGCCGTTGATTTCGATCACAATTCAAAACCGCCGCACGCCCTTTCATAAACCATATTTAAACCATTTTCGTCCGTCTCTCTGTCACACTTCTAAAATGTTCATCTCTTTCTCTCAAAAGCAAAGGCAAAAATACTCTCTAAAAACCCTATCAACTTTCAAATCAATTTCGAGTTTTTTCTTGATATAATCCCGAGAAATGGCACCAACTTATGACTTTACCAAGTTAGGAAAGCAAATCCACACCGGTTCGACGGTGGATTTCGACGGAATGGTGAAGCAGGGGTCCGACGACACCCTGGTGAAGAAAATCGCCGAGAAGTTGGAAACGCCCCAGGACTAAAACCGTTTCTAACTTTAGAATATCCGATGACCTATGTGGAGGAGGTCGCACAATTCTACGTGAATGCCGAGATTCACGATGAAGGAATCAAGTCATCTGTTCACGGAAAGCGGTGACTATCTCTCGCAAGGATTTGGTGAACATTGCTCACTACCGCCAGGAAGGAGCATCCGAGATTAAAGAAGCCGATGTAAACTTGGCCGACGATGGAAAGAAATAGCCAAGTCCGACTTTTGCCGATAAAATAATATACACAAACAAACAAGAGATCTTTGAAGGAGGACTATCACAAGTTGTTGGACATAGTTGCCAAATGTATCGACATCAAATTTGGCAGCTTTGACCAATTGTCAAAGGCAAAGCCGATTGTAATGGCCGCAATCATCGAAGAAAAGAAGATAAACTCGGCTGAGTTTGTCTACAGCAGACTCTCGCCAAAATGTGGGGAACAAGTCCTTCAAAGAAGATGGTTCATTTGGAGGATCCCTAGGATATGTGCTTTGGTAATTGGCCGGCTATTGGAGGTGAAAGGAGTCCTCTTAGACATGGGAAGGCATTCCATGTTAACAAGAGGATGTTCGAGCAAACCTCTGGCGCACAGAAGAGAGCTTACGCCAAGAGAGCGACACCGGTGAGGGGGAATCACTGACCCGAAGATACTGCTTCCTCTCCAGCCCAAGAAGAAAGCTGCCCCTGCGTGCTAAGAAGACTCACGCCCTGCAAAGAAAGAAAACCAAACATGCTCCCGCCCCTCGCAGTAGAGTCACCGCCAAAGCCGTAGTGTCTCCTACCCATGCAAAAAGCGGTCGAGAAGGACTCACAAATACCTTCTCCGATCGTCAAGAAGAGGAGAACCGAGAAGCCACGACGGCCCACTCCTAGAAAAAGACACTAAAGACGGCCCCGAGCCGCCAAGACTCAGAGGACACCGCCCAACTGTAAATTCCCCTCAGTACAAACCAGAGACGAAGAAGACTCGTCAAGCGGTCAATCGAGAAACCACTGAGTCATTACTCAGCCTAGCACAACTACGGGAGACTATCGGAGAAGTAGAGTCTCCAGATGTAATTGATGAAAAGCCAAGTCTGCCAAGGCGATCAACGAGAGAGGCAACCCGAAGACACAATCGTAGTTCACAACCAAGCACAAGAAGAACCCGCGTAGCGATAGTGATGTAATGATCCTATCTCCACCTTACCCGGACATCCAAAATCGTCTGCGTGAGTGGAGGAAATGGAAGTTGAGCAAGTCAAGGGAACAGTTCCAACGGCCCGAGTTCATAGAAGAAGAAGAGGAACTGCTAAATTTCCTTCGACTAACTATCGTGCTCCCAAAGACTTGATGAAGACAATCGCACAGACATCCTGCAGATCTACAAGGACAGTGGGAGAGAGAAAAGCAAGTCAAGAAGCCGAAGCACGTGAGAAGGCAAGCATCCGCCCTATCTCCGCACCACGTAACACACACATCCTCTCCTTGATGTCTTCTCCGACAGCGGTGACGAGGAACAGAGAATGCCGCCGCCACGTAAGAGTTGCAATGCAGCAAGCATTGCACGAGTCAAGAATCCTTCACGAGCAAAGACTAATGGAGGGACCAGAGAGTCCTTCAAAACACAGCTAGAAATCGATCCGATGGGAGTGGTTCAAAAATAGCCACCGATGTTTCTTGCTACCATTTCCCAGCTCACTCGGAAGAAGGCAACAAGGGAGATGGCGATGAAAAACGGGCTAGTGGGGACCCCAAATCGAGCCAACCCCTATTGAAGATGTGCTACCACCGCCCCAACCACGAACAATCAATCGAAATAGTCGGGAGTTTGGAGACGAGTGACCCCATTCAAGTCACTCGGTGCGCCACCGAGGGGGAAACTCCCCTCCACCGCAAAGAAGGTCGGAGGATCTGCAGATGACTCCACAACGAATCAAGGAGGCGAAGTAGAGAAACTACAAACACAAGAAGAACATCAAGTTGCCATCAACTAAGCTCGACGCTTGAGATGCTTGTTTTAGCCGAGGTGCCAATCGCTCGGAAGGCTAATGACGCTGCTAATGCGGTCGAGGTATGAAAGGAAGGAATGTACGGGAGTTAACACTGGCGATGAAAGTGCAATCCATGGGGTTGAAACTCCAATGGATGCCATCGTATAAGACCCTAAGACAAAGTGACACTATCGAAAGGGAGGACCAGGCCTCGCAGTTAAAGAGAGATCGGCCGGAGGTAATGAAGGCCACGGGAGGTTGAGACTTCCAGGGTAAAAAGTCAAGTAGAGAACATCCCTCCTACTATCATCGACCCATCCGAGAAGGAGATCAGCGCACTTCATGATTCCCGTGACAACCCCGATGTCACTTTTCCGGGATCAAGGCGAAGAAGAAGTTTTCGAGTCATCCCCATGACAAATCCAAAAGACTCACTGCGGGTGTTCCAAGCACGAGCAAGTCGATCCCAAGACTACTCACAAACTTTTAACTTTGATGATGAGCCACTCGAAATCTCATCATCGTCCGATGACGCTTATCGAGCAAGGCCGAGGACCATCCATCGAAATGAAAAATCAGTTTGAGACCAACGGTCATTAAGACAATGAGCTCGCAAGAAGGGTCCACTTCACAACAAGACTACTCAACAAGAGACCCGCGCAGCTCCTCAAGCCGCAGCAGGATCAATTCCCAAAAGAACCGCCCGCGCACCACTCATCATCAAACGATTCCGGTTGGCGGCGATGAATCCTTCGTAGAGTCTTTTCCTTTTCACCGAAATACAGGAACTCCACGAAGAGTCGAAAAACGAACAAGCACGCTATCACGCATCGGCCTCGCTGTTTTCACTCAAGCACCATTGTTCGGCCCGATTTTGATTTTGACGTCAGATGGCCATCACCGCAAATAAGAATCATTGAAGTTCGAGAAGTGTTCAAGGCACTTTTGCCGAGGTTGAACGGATGGAGAGGCATCGAGGCCTCTTTGGATATGCGATCGACAACAGAGATGCTAACCTTACTGGTGACTTGAGAGGCATCACGGTCGAGGATAAGGGAATGGTGGCAATAGAAAGAATCAATGCGTGTGGAACAGTGAGATACTTTAACTTTGTTCAACAAGTCTTTGGTGTGGAGAGTCGAAAATGCCGATGCAAAAACGAAGCCGAGAGAACACATTGAGCATATGCATGAAGCTCACACCGCCGAAATCAAGTCTGCTGCGTGAGCAAAATACAAATGATATACAGCGTTTTGGAAGAACACATGACTAGAAAATTCAGCCTTCTCATGGCCGAGATGAAGCCGATTTTGAGAATCCAACGCTACTCGACCAATTCCGTGCCGCATACAACGCAGCAGACTTGAAGCGAGTAACTCGACTATCCAGTGCTAGATTTCATGCTTGCCAAAGATGTTCCCGGGGTTCCTCTATCCTTTGATGATGCCAAAAAGGGGGAAGAGGAATACCTTAAAGCAAAAAAAAAGTCGAAAAAGAAAGGAGCAAATTTGAGAAGGAAAATCACCGGTGAGGAAGTCTTGAAATGAAGAAAGGAAAGCTTGTTGAGGGGGAAGGATCGCAGATGTGACATTAATGATTGCACAAACCCCCAACAAGGTCCTCCACGGTGACATTATAAGCAAAGCAAACTCCCCAGTGACTCTGCCACTCCAACACTCTTTGTATCTATGGCCGAGAAGAGAAAAGCAATTGAAGCAGGGATGAAGGAAGTGGAAGGAAGAATGGATGCCAGGGTGATGAACATCTTGAAAGAACATGGAGGCATTCCAGGTTGACAGGACACTTATGCCATCTCGGATGTCGGACAGAGCCGCGATCGGTCGATGAATTTAAAACACTCGAACTGGAGGGATATTTTGCAAATATGTCTATGGCTCAAGCTTGGGACTTATCTTGGGAAAAGGGTCTCACGTTATGTGAAGAAGCCGACAGCAGCAGACTTCCGGCGAGTCGCTCTGCGGGTCACTCGCTGGTCACTCACATTTGGGAAGAAGAAGACCCCAAGACAAAGATACGCCCAGGTAGGTAGAGGAAGAAGCGATGAGTGGAGGAAGAAGCTTTGCACTAGGCCTCTACCCAAGAATATTGAATACGTAGATCCAGGGAAGAAAGGAGGAATCCATTGGGCTGGGCTTGACCAAGTGGCAAATTTAAAAGTGGCTAAATCTAACGCCGAGTATGCAAAGAGATTAGAAGAAGAAAACAAGAGACAAACTCCTATATGGCAGGAGAGACAGGAAATATTAAGAAAAGATGAAGCTGCCGGGAAGGCATATGAAAAGAAAAAGAAGGCACTGATGACGAAGAAGAAAGAAAGAAGAGAAGAAGATCTTTGAACAAGATGAAAGAAGGAGACACGAAGGAGATGAAGTGTTCTTTGTCCAACCCTTCGTGTATTTTATTATGTAAATACATACAATGTAAGTCTTCCGTAATAAAGCTATAAATTCTTTATTTTTTGTGAAGACAACTATATACTCGATACACCTTGTAAACATTGTGTTAAGTACAAGAATGATATGATCAATAAAAAGATTGATTCTCGCGCAAGATACATTCTATGTCAATACACTATCTCAGTATGTATCTTTGTTATTTACATCTTTGTATGGATTAAGTTTTGGCATCATCAAAAAGGGGGAAATTGTTAGGAATTTTATTGTTTAGATTTTGATGAATGCCATGTAAAACTTAGAATAGAAAGTTGGCACCCCAATTCTTGTTGTAAAATGCATTGTAATGAATAGAGTGGCCAAGCCGAGTTAAGTCGCCTACGCCCCTAACATTCAAGAAGACAAATCAAGATCGGAAGGAAAACTCCGCGAGACAGTGAGTATGGCAAAGAAGAGTAGACGGAACTCTATCAAGAAGCGGTGAGATGCACGGTGAGTGGAGCATCGATCAAGTCAACTCAAGAAAAGCCAAGTCTCAAGTTGAAGTGAGAAGAGTCATCCATGATTGGAAGTCGACTCTAAGTCACCTGGGAAAGCAAGGAAATGCGAGTCAAGTCGAGATAATCAGAAAAGAACCGTTGACGCGAGTAAATCAAGAGATTTACTTAAACAAGTAATATCTCCATACCACCTTTCTTGGAGTGCTCACCCCGAGGAAGCGTGCAAAAGGAATGAACCAATGGGAAGCACTACACCGTGTCGAACTCCGAAAAGGTGAAAGAACAATTCATACGAGGAAACGGCAATTCCAAGAATCGCAAGCCAACGATCGCAAAGTGACTTTAAAAATAAGTCTATCTCTTCAACGGGCAAATTTTTGAAAGTTCACTATAAAAGGCCGAGGAGTTTGTTTGAGATAAAAAAGAGATGACACACACGTGAGATATACAAGCACATCGAAAAAATCGAAACATTCTCAATCCTCAAGCCTACATTACGAAGTACATCAATCCAACACTCACTGTGAAGGAAAGAGAACTTCTATCAGTTGAAGAGGAAACTTTTGAAAACAAGGGTCTACATTCCGGAAGGATTGTAGAAAGGTTCAAGGTTGAACCAAGTCTTAAGCTTTTGGAGGGCTTCGTGATCAAATCCAAAGAGCTTGAGCAAGTGAGTCGTAGTAACAAGGCAATGCCCCGGAAGAAGCCGAGTCGCACGAGAAGCCACCGAGTGATCAAGGCGTCTCCGTGATCGAGTCCCTAAGGATCAAGTCGGTTGTTGTGATCAAGACTTGTATCCGGACTGTTACCACTTTGTAAACCGATCATTACTTAGTGGATTCCTCGGGGAGTTGGAGAAGAGAGGAGTAGAAGAATTACCCCATCTTCGAACCTCTATAAAAACTTTCTTGTGTCATTTACATTTCAAAGATTTAAATTCCTGCACTTTTAATCGCTTATATCTCACGATAAATTTGCTATCCATTTGATAATTTATAAGTACTAAATCAAGCTCTAAAATCTTGCTTAATCAAACTTAAGGGTGTTAAGTCTTCCAATGAAAATAAAACCAAAGTTGAGTCAAATTATAGCCAACAAAGTGAGTTACTCCATCAACGGCTCAATTGATCTGTTGAGAGATTAACTCTACTTGAGTGACTAATTCGATTGTCCATCAAGGACACGGTGTGTAGAATCAACTCGTAGATTTAAAAGGACTAAATCGAAAATTTGGTAAGGTTTATTCAACCCCCCCCTTCTAAACCTTACACTTACACCCCTTGGGACCTACAAGTGTTCTATCTACTTTTCCTTTTGTGAATCCATTTTCGGTTATGAATTTTGACAAAGTATCATACCATGCTCTGGGTGCCTGTTTCAATCTATATAGAGCTTTCTTGAGTTTGTATACCTTATCTCCAAGAGTCTTCTCGCTCAAATCCTCGGAGGTTGTTCAACATACACTTCTTCTTCTAATAAACCATTTAGGAATGCACTTTTTACATCCATCGATATACAATGAAATCCTTATGAGTCGCATAGGCAAGAAACATCCTTATAGCTTCCAATCTTGCTACAGGGGCAAATGTTTCATCAAAATCTATCCCTTCTTCTTGGCAATATCCTTTGGCTACTAATCTTGCTTTGTTTCTTACTACGTAACCTTCCTCGTTCATCTTATTTCGAACACCCATTTGGTGCCAATAACATTTTGATGTATGGGTCTTTGCACTAATTCCCACACTTTATTTCTTTCAAACCGATTGACTCTTCTTGCATAGCTTGAATCCAATGTGTGTCGCCCAATGCTTGTGACACGTCTTTGGGCTCCATTTGTGAGATGAAGCATGTGAACATAGCTTCTTGTTGAGTTCGGATCTTGTTTTGACACCTTCTTTTATATCTCCAATGACAAGTTCGTGGATGATCTCTCACCATCTTACATCAAAGGTTGGAGTAAGTTAGTTAGATTGATCGACGACTTGACTTTTGTGTTTGCGTGGTCACCCTCTCGTAATCACTTAGCCGCAAATTTTCCATTGTTTTTGAGATTCAACTATCTCATCTTCTTCTCGAATTGATAATTCCAATTTTACCAAAGATAGGGACTCTTCTCAGATGGTTGGATGATTCACTTATCACCGACTCTTCAATGTCTTCTCCATTTACATTTCGCTCATCGAATACTACATGAATGGATTCTTCTCGTAACCATAGTTCTTTTGTTGAGTACTCAGAGGCTTTGCTTTCATTTGAGTATCTAAGAAGATACCTTCATCGCCTTTAGCATCAAAAGCCTTTAGATTGTCTTTGCCATTGTTGTGGATGAAGCATTTACATCCAAATATTCAAATATGCAACATTTGGTTTTCTTCCAAACCAAATCTCATAGGAGTCTTTGTCGATGTCTATTTATCATACATCCTTTTTGGGTGTAGCAAGTCGTGTTGATTGCTTGACCCCAAAATCTTTTTGGTAACCCCGCTTACCTAACATGGTCCTTGTTGCTTCTTTGAGGGTTCTATTCCTTCTTTCTCGCAACTCCATTCTCTTTGTGGAGTTCTTGCTGCCGATAGTTCATAACCAATACCATTTTCAACACAATAATCGAGTTATTATTCCATTGACAAATTCAGGTTCTCTCGATCTTATTTTGATAATGGTTTGACTCTTCTCGTTTTGAATCCTCTTCATCATTTGTGTGGTAGTTTTTGTAGAGTTTCTTTCTTCTTACACATGAATATTGTCCATGTATATCTTGAGTAGTCATCTACTACCACCAAGGTGTATTTCTTTCCACTTATCTTCGGGTTTGGTTCCATGGGCCAAATAGATCCATATGAAGCAGATGCAATATTCTTGTTGAGGATGGGCATGTCTTTTCTTTGAATGACGACTTGATTTGCTTTCCTTCGACATGCGTCACATATACTCTCCTTTTTGTATAATCGAGTCCGGTAGTCCTTCCACAAGATGACTTCTTGCCCGACTTGTTAATTGTTTTGAAATTTGGTGACTACTTTTTGTGCCCTGACCAACTTGATTCAATTGCGCTCTTTGCTAGTAGACGGTGTTGGGAGTTGCATTGACCAATCCACTACATACATATTTTTCTGTCTACATCCTTGCAAAGACAACTTCATTTGATTCAATATCTTTTATTTGGCATATACCCATGTTGAATCCAACATTGTAGCCCTTGTCACAGAGTTGATCGATGCTCGATAAGTTGAAGTTGAGTCCTTCAACATATGCAACATCCGTGATTTCTAATCCATTCCTCTTGATGGATCCAATGCCTCTTATTTCACCAGGAGCTTCATTTCCTCCAAATATCACTTTTGCTCCTTTTACTTCCTTGAATTTTGACAGATTTTTCTTGTTTCTGTCATGTGTCCGGGAACGACCACTATCCATGTAGCAGTTCCTTGGCACTCATTTGTTCTTGAACCCGCAATCAAGGAAATTAAGTTTTAGGTACCCATACTTGTATGGGTCCCGAGGGGTTAGAATTGTAAGATGATCCAACCAACCTATAGCCAAATGATTTGACTCTAAGGGGTTGCCATCTATCGTGCCATAATCATAATTAATCCTGGCAAATTGCTTGGGGATTCAGGTTCATAAACCTATCTCTTTTGTCGTATGCCTGCATATGTGTTTTAGCAATTGCTTTCCTTGGGTAATTGTGGTGTCTTTGAGTGTAGTGCCTAGGTGCATATGTGTGCTAATGAAAGCTCTTGTACTTTTGGAATGGCCTTTTCGAGTTCTAGGCCTTTGCCATTTGGGCTTATATTCCATAAGTTTATCCGATAGTTTACATTATTCCAATCACTTGGCTTGGATATTTTCTACCATTCCCATCATATGTATTTCTCTTATAGATTTTCCGGGGTTTTGGTAGCTCGCTTCTTCTTTACTGAGTAATTTTTGTTTGGAGTTTCTTTGAGGAACTCGGTCGAACCTCTTCTCATTGTCCTTTCAGCCGCACTCAACCGATCGTTTTCCTTTTTTCCTTTATAACCAAAGCCGTTTTCTTGTTATGGTGCTTTGGATTGAATGTGTGCAACATTTAGAGTTTTGGATTTTTTGATTCTTCATGGCTTGAAGATCCTTTTTCCAAAATTACTTTTGAGGTTTGACATAGCATAGAGGAATTAAATCCTAAGCCCTGTCTTATCTCCACATTCTCTTTGACTCATAATAAGATCATCCAATGATTTAGATGCCTTAGTGAATGAGGCAATAACATTCTTGAGGTCATTCTCCTCTTTTCTATAGCAAAGCAATTTTCGCTTATTAATTTAGCATTTTCGGCCTTTAAACTTTCATTCTCATCGCCTATTTGACTTAGAGTACTCGGCTCCTTAGTCACTTTGAGTTTTGACTTTTGAGTAGGTGTTTTCCTCATTCAATAGTGTGTGTGAGGATTTAATGTGTTCAAAATCTTTCATCATTTTGCCTAATGAATCATAAAGATCGGTGGGTGATGAAGTGTGTGTGTCATACGATCACTATCACTAGTGTCCGAGTTTGTTGAGTTAGATTGTACCTCATCTTCTTGGTCGGTTGATCTTGTTCTTTGGCCATCAAGCGGATCGGGGCTTCTTCTTCGAGTCACTTGAGTAGTCGGCTTCATCGCTCTCGAATCGATTGTCTCTCTTGACTTTGTTTTGATCTCTCTGCAGCCCATCATTGCCTTTTTCCTTTCTTGTCTTCTTTCTCTCAAGACCTTCCTTTCTTCTTCATCCCCGTATTTGTTGACTACAGGATATGGACGATCAATGGCATAGTGACCTGGTTGTCTCTACGAAGCCCAAAGATAGATATTCAACCTTTGATCGCCTCTCTTTCCATTCTTGGATTGTCACCCCTTTGATACTCAACTTTTTGATGATCCGTTCTCTTGGTTGGCCTATCTTCCCTTGATTTGGAGGAGCCGAGTGTCTTCTCGGAAGATTCACCCTTTCCTCTCTTGTAGTTCTTATTAAAGAACTTGTTGAATCTTTTAACCATCGGGCTATTTCTTCGGGTCAATGACTTCTTTGACCTCAACTCTCTTCACATCTTTAACAATTAGAGCAAATTGTTTTGGGTACAAATTGCCTCTTCCTGGTCTTTTCTTCTCACTCAAACTCGTAGGCTTTGAGGTCCGAGAATAACTCATGGTTGGATGTCTTTGATAGGTCCATGGAATGTCTCGGTGCCATGACCTTCATTTCCCATTCATTTGGAAGACTTTTAGGATCTTCATACACATTTCTTTCGTGTATATTCCTTTCCAAGTGCATGACTCATTTGTGATTTTTGTGAACCGAGCATCTAGTTGATCCAGGTTTTCTCCCGAGATCATTTTGAAGTTCTCAAATTTTCAGACCAATCGATAATTTGTTTTCTTTGATTTGTTTCGAGCCTTCACAAATCAATGTCACTTGTCCTGCATTTCTTTAGCCGTTTTGCATGATTTGACTTTATTGAACATGGTTTTGTCCAAGGTTTTGTAAAGGATGTCCTTGGCTACATTGTCCAGGTTGTATCTTTTTCTGTCATCATTTGTCCACTCGAGTTCTTGGTTTTTCAACCATGATCGGTCCGGGAGCAACATCTTCTTCTCCTTCACCAGCAACTCTTCGACAATTTGTGTTCACATTAAGATTTGCAGAGGCCCATCTTCTATCACTATCCACATCTCATCATGTAATGCTGATAGATGAGCTCGATATACGAATTTTCCAATCATCAAATTCTTCAATAGTGAACATAGGGATGCGTGTCAAATTTGCTTCCATGATAATAACTTTTAATGATAAAAAGAGTTTCGAGAGTTTAAGTACTAAAGCAGACTTTGAAAAGTTTGGAGATCTAGTTCAAGAATCCGGTGCGGAGGGTTCAATGAACCAACCACTCGATACCACTTGTAGGTCCCAAGGGGTGTAAGTGTAAGGTTTAGAAGGGGGGGTTGAATAAACCTTACCAAATTTTCGATTTAGTCCTTTTAAATATACAGAGTTGATTCTACACAGTTGTGTCCTTGATGGACAGTCGATTTAGTCAATCAGTAGAGTTAGTCTCTCAATGACTCAATCGAGCTTGTTGATGGAATAACTCAGCTTGTTGACTCTAAATTAACTCAATGTGGTTTTATTTTCATTGGAAGACTTAACACCCTTAAGTTTGATTAAGTAAGAGTTTAGTCTTTGGATTTAGTACTTGTATTATCAAATGGATAGCAAATTTATCAAAGATATATAAGCGAGTTAAAAATGCAGGAATTAAAATCTTTGAAATGTAAATGACACGGTGAAATTTTTATAGAGGTTAGAAGATGGGGTAATTCTTCTACTCCTCTCTTCTCCAACTCCTCGGAGGAATCCACTAGGTAATGATCAGTTTACAAAGTGGTAAAGTCCGGATACAAGTCTTGATCACACTGGTGACTTGATCCTTTGGGACTCGATCTAGAGACGCCTTGATCACTCGGTGGCTTCTCTTACGACTCACTTCTTCTGCAGGCATGTATGTGTTTGCTTTGCTACTACTGACTCACTTGCTCAAGCTCTTTGGATTTGATCACGAAGCCCTCCAAAAGCTTAAGACTTGGTTCGACCTTGAACCTTCCTACAATCCTTCGTGGAATGTAGACCCCTTTTCTTCAAAAGTTTCCTCTTCAACTGATTGAAGTTATCTTTCCTTCACAGGTGAGTGTTGGATTGATGTGCTTCGTAATGTAGGCTTGAGGATTAATCTTGAATGATTTGAGAGTATTTCTGGTTACAATTTGATTGATTTCTTGAATGTTCGTAGTTCAGGGTCACTACTCTCAGAGTCATTCCTCAGCCTTTTATAGTGATCTTTCAAAAATTTGCCCGTTGAAGAGATAGGCTTATTTTTGAAAGTCACTTGCGATCGTTGGCTTGTCTTGTTGCGATCCTTGGAATTGCCATTTCCTCGTATGAATTGTTCTTTCACCCTTTCGAGTTCGACACGGTGTAGTGCTTCCCATTGGTTCATTCCTTTTGCACGCTTCCTCGGGGAGCACTCGAGAAAGGTGGTATGGAGATATTACTTGTTTAAGTAATTCTCTTGATTTTCGGCAACGGATCTTTTACGCTTATCTCGACTTGACCGCATTTCCTTGCTTTCCCCAGGTGACTTAGAGTCACTTCCAATCATGGATGATTCTTTCCGTCACTTCAACTTGAGACTTAGCTTTTCTTGAGTTGACTTGATCGATACTCCACTCAGATGCATCTCAATTTGCTTCTTGAGAGAGTTCCCATTTACTCTTCTTTGCCATACTCAAATTGTCTCACAAGAGAGTCTTCCTTTTAGTCTTGATTGTCTTCTTGCATGTTAGGGCGTAGTCGACTTAACTCACTTGGCACTCTATTTATTACAATACATTTTACAAAGAAAATTGGGGTGCCAACTTTCTATTCTAAGTTTTACATGGCATTCATCAAAATCTAAACAATAAATTTCTAACAATGTTAAATCTCGATTAATTGCTTTCTTAGTTAATTTATGTGTTCTATTTTATGAATTCGAGTACTTATTCTTACTTGTCGATTATCTGATCAATAATTTGCATGCCATACTTCTTAGTACATAATCCGGGAGGTGAGTTCTAATGAGACGAAAATCGAATTCAGAAATAAACAGGGTAATGTATCAGGAGACTACTTCTATTTGTGCGGAGTATTTCAATTCAAAGCTCTTTTGGGAGTTAATAATAATTGTGATGGATCGGGAGACCTCAATTATTATTAATCTCTTGTTTATGCGCCATCGGGAGGGTGAATAAAATATTTTAGGAATTGAACCCATAGAAACGCATGAATTGGTTATTGAAACTTTAGTTGGGTTTAATGTTGAAGAAACATGTTGAGATTATGTGTCCGGGTTGCTCCCGTAGTTGTTGAAAATACTTGTGAGGTTCATAAATTTATTTATATTTGCTTTTATTTTCGATTTTTATTACAAACTTGATATTCGGTCGCTTCAATAAAATTGGAATGCGATGTTATTATAACTCTAAGTGTTTCACATATCAATCCCTGAGGAATACGACTTTGCTTGCCATTATCCTATAAACTATATTGTACACTTGCAGTTGTATGATCCAAATATTTTTTGGCAAACCAGTTTTTGGCGCCGTTGCCGGGGATTGAAAGATTCTACTTAGATATAGTAATAAGTAGTTCAATCTTAATTGAAGCACTTTTTTTGTAAATATTTTTTTTTCTTTTTTCGATTTTTATTTTATTTTTTTCTCTTCTTCGTTTCTAACATCATTTTTGTTGAATGCTAGACTGGAATCTTTGGAGATACAAGTAGCCTAAATTGCAACTGCAGTGGGAGGCCAACATCAAAAAGGCAATTCCCAAGCTATACTGAACTTAATCCGAGAAAACAGTGCAATGCCATTCGACTGATAGATGGTACAGAATATAAGGGCTCAAGGATTTCAACTGACACGGTTCAACGATAATGATGTTAAATCTGAAGTCTGGTTGAAGACGTAAAACTTAGCGCTTTGTGGGAGGCAACCCAAGAGACGTCGCGACAAACTCTGAGGTAAAAAAATGAAAAATAATGGAAAAAAAAAAGAAAAAAAAAAAAGACAGACGCGCACATGGGCGTGTGGACGCACACGACCCGACCGTGCGATCCGCTTCCTCCAGCTTTAAATTTGACGGACGAGCCCGCTTCACCGAACGATCCAGGTAAGTACTCTTTATGCATTCTCTTTGTTTTGATAATTTCCTCATATGTTCGGGATGAAACATATTTTAAGTTGGGAGGGTTGACAAGAATGTGTAATTTAGTACTTTCATGCATTTTGCATTGCATTTAGATCGCATATATAGAGCACTTTGCATTAATTTTTTTTTTTTTTTTCAATTTTCGATTTTTTTATTTTTATTTTTTTAGCACATTTATCGCTTTAGCATGTTTAATTACTTGTGTGTAATTTTTAATCAAGGCTTTTCGAATATGTCCAACTTCCGTATGATTTTACAGAGCATTTTATGGAATGAGATAACATACTTCTTGGAATAATGTGATGAATTGTTGGAAAGATGTCGTTTATTTGCTTAGCATTAGTTGAGAAAATTGGGTATTTGAGCATGTTGCGAAAAATAAGCCAGTGAGCTTTTGTGCCTTAAACTGCTTTATATTATGTAGACTTGTTTTTTCTTGTGTGTGTCATTCATGATTGCTAGAACTCTAGAACTTGCGCTGATATCTTCATTGAAGCCATGTGTGTGTGCAATTTTTGAAAATGATTTAACGCCATCTTTGTTTTAGCCTACTTCGCCTAAAAAGCCTACCTATGAACTCATGATTCCCTGATTAGCCAATTTTGAGCCAAAACTTTTATTCTTAGCCACATTGATCTTTAAAATTGCAAAATAATATTATCCCTGAAATTTCTTAAGCTTATAGAAAATGAATAAGTTTGGGGGAGATGTGGTGAAAAATTTATGAAAAAAGAGAGGAAGATGGCAAAAGAAAGAGAGATGAGCAGTATCTGGGTAAATGAAAAAAATACATGAAGCTCGAAAAAGAAAATATCTCTGAAAAAAAAAAGAGAAAAATCTAGCAAAGCAAAAGAAAAATTCTTAAAACTGTGAAAAAATGAGAGCTTGAGGCTAAAGAAAAAGATAAAAAGGCAAAAAGGCCTAAAGAATGAAAAAGGAGAAAAAAAAATGGGTGGAGTCGAGTTAAAAAAGAAAATATCTTGAGAATGATGTTAGATGAAATTGGGTTGGTGAGTTTCAAGTCTTTCTGCTTAAATTCTATTTGCTCAAGCCAAGTCACTTAATCCGAATTTCCTTACCCTTACCAAAGAGCCTACATTACAACCAAATAAAAGTCCTTTTTGATTATTAGATTGCGCGCAAAAAAAATGGTCGAGATGTTAGACGATTTGCAAGCCTATGGTAGTTCTACTTTCACTAAATTAATTTTGACCATAAACGCTATTCATACACTTCTGAGAGTCGAGTAATACACTATCTACTTGTGAGTCGCGATGTCGAGTACCTAAAAGAGTATTAACTATGCCGAGTTTATGAATGATGACTCCTTGATTATGAATTACATGATTTTCTTAAGTATGGAGTCAAATGCTATTTAATGTTCATGATGTTCTTGTGTGTTTTTTTTACCCCTTGATATTATTTTTCTTAATTTGCTCAAGGACGAGCAATGCTTTAAGTTTGGGGGATTTTGATGTGTGTAAAATATACGTGCATTTTGGGGCTTAAAATGATATATATTTGATGCATTTACACGCATATTTAGTGTGTTTTTACTTGGTTTCCTTAAAAGGGCATGATACTGCGTATTCTTGTAACTTTTTACAGGAAACGGAGCTTTAAATGAAGAAATATCAGTTGGAATGCCCAGATAGGACTGACAAATGCGAAGAGAAGATCAAAACGACGAAGAAAACAGACAAAAATACTTCACACGATCGCATTGTGCGGTGTCACACGGCCGTGTGAAAATGCCCATGTGAAAGTGACACAACCGTGTGTAAAAGGGACGAAAACAGGGGACGAAACCAAGCCGCACGGCCAGACCGTGTAGGCCACACGGGCGTGTGGTATTGGGCAACGCAAGACATCACACGGCCGTGTAGGACTCTACAGACGCATTTTTCCGGAGTTATTTTCCCATTCCAACTTTACAAGTGATCTCTCCAAGCATCTATAAAAGGAGCCAAAGGCTTGCATGAAAAAGAATCACTTCATACAACATACAACACATCAAATTACGCAGGAACATAAGATTCGAAGTCTTCGAGAGAGGAGGGCTAGTTGCGAACACCACAGTGCCTTTCGCATCTACGGGAGCACAAGAGCTAGAAGGCTTAGGTGGAAATCCATCCTAACACGAAGAGATTTTCTTTCTATGTCTAGATCTCTTGTCTATGCTTAAACGATGTCATAATGTTGATTTCGAAATTGTCTATGAATTTGTTATCAATGTTTGGCTAATCTTTCGGATCTTAGGGGCATAATCAGAACTGTGGATTCATGTTAAATCTTGATTAATTACTTTCTTAATTGATTCATGTGTTCTATTTTATGAATTCGAGTGCTTATGCTTAATTGTCGATTATCTGATCAATACTTTGCATGTCATACTTGTTAGTCCATAATCCGGGGGGTGAGTTCTAACGAGACCAAAATTGAATTCAGACATAAACAGGGTAATGTATCGGGAGACTACTTCTGTTTGTGGGGAGTATTTCAATTCAAAGATCTTTTGGGAGTTAATAATAATTGTGATGGATCGGGAGACCTTAATTATTGTTAATCTACTGTTTATGTACCACCCGGGAGGGGGAATAACCTTTTTTAGGAATTGAACCCATAGAAACGCATTAATTCATTATTGAAACTTTAGTTGGATTTAATGTTGAAGAAACATGTTGAGATTATGTGTCCAATGTTGTTCCTGTAGTTGTTGAAAATACTTGTGGGGTTCATAAATTTATTTAATTTTGCTTTTATTTTTTATTTTTATTACAAACTTGATATTCGGTCGCTTCAATAAAATTGGAATGCGATGTTATTATAGCCTAAGTGTTTCACATATACGACATTGCTTGCCATTATCCTATAAACTACACTGTACACTTGCAATTGTATGATCTAAATATTTTTTGGCGAACATGGCCCGACCGGCCTGATAAAAGCACAAGGTTGGACTCTAATTTTAGAGGCCAGAAATGAGTCGGGCTTTTTTGGCTCGGCTCGTTAGGCCCGAAAAATCGGACCGGCCCGGTTGGCCCGATTTTTTTCAGTGTATTTTTATGGATTGGACCGGGCTTGGCTTAAGAAATAGCGGCTCGAACACTGTTTGGCTCAGCCCGATCCAACTTGATTTTCTCGTTTGGCCCAATCAGCCCAACCCGACCCATTTGACACCTCTACGTAACATCAGATTCTGGGGACAAGCTCCCCTTTCTAGTCACCTCCTTCAGGCCTCTCATATCCATGGACTGCCTCAAGGTCTCTCCCTCCACTAAAGGTTGTATGGGTCTACTCACAAGGTCCCACTCCTCACAAAGGGAAATTTGTGCAAAAAGGCAAAAACTAAAAAAATAAGAAGATAAGGTAGAAAGGGGATTACCTCTTGAAACATGGTGAAAAGCTCCTTCCAAAAACGACCTTAAAACTTGATGTTGTGAAAGTAGTTCAAAGTTTTTCGATTAAAACATGCCAACCCAAAAAGATATTTGTCTACGAGTTTCCTATCTGTTCATGTATCGCAGCCAGTAAATTTGGGGACTTATAATGAGGAGTAAAATATTAATTTCTCTCTTTAATAATTAACCCATCATTTAATGAATTTTTATCATTTATTGGCTCATAGAAATTAATATTTGGGCTAGCATATTACGAAATGCCTACAAGGACCAGATTACTCCACTAGGCCCGGGCCACAGTCCCAGACATATTAATTAATTTCATGCATTAAATACGATTTGATGGCTAATTAATTCATGTGCTTTGGATTTTTCTCCTATAATATCGATTTAAGATCGGAGGACTTCGCGTTGGAACAATATCCAGGACCCTTCTAATCCTTTTATATGTTTCAGGCCGGTTCCTTTCACGTTGATTAATTATTGGACCGAAGTCAAATATCCTAACTCAGAGTACCTCAACTTGGATTAATCTGTTCATAACTTAGGGGCATCAATTTTATATTTAAAACTAAAAAACCTAATTAAAATTCAACTTCATTAAATAAAATGAAAAATAATTTGTTATATTGCAACACAGTATTTCTCTAATTTAAAAAGTTAGAAAAAATATCCAATTAAAAAATAAAGAAAAAATATCATCTTTCAATACCACGCAGAGTCGCAGAGTACTCCAAAACTACCATTTTCTTCCTCCTCCTTATCTTATGTGCTGCCACACTGCCGCCTAATACTGCGACCCCCAAGACCCACGCCATTGCAGGCCAAAACCACCACCCATCTCCTCATTCTCTTTCTTCTTTTTTTTTTTTCAACCACCACCAACCTCCCCAACAAACCCAGCCCCGCAACCCCTAAACCCACACCCCAAGCCAAGACATAAATTAACTTTTGGGGCTCTCAAAATTGTTATATTGTGCTAATGAGCTATTTCCATCCAAATTAGATCCTCTATTTATTAGTGTTTCATCTTCCATTTTAATGGTATCAATATATATCACGCGTGTAATGCACGTGATAACATCATATTTTAGACACAAGACATTTACACAGTTCACAGAAGTATATGACTAAACACTAATTAAATGTAACAGAGAATCTCAATTGATTTCTGTTTGTTAATATTTAGATATTTGGATCAAGATAATTGTCATGGACACACACTTCGAGTGAGCTTCTTATATGGTTTTAAATAAATAATATCAGTTGTTAATATATATATTAGGGAAATTGCACTTCATCCTTTTGCTCTGATCGAAAATCACCTTCTTATTCGTTTCTTATACTTTCAAGTGTCTCATTTAACCCTTTATAGGCTTATTATGTCTTCCCATTTATATTCATATTATCCCATTTTTTCTTCCTGCTCCTTAACAAAATATCCAAATTCACTTCCTTATTATTTTTATTAAATTCCAATAAAAAATTTAAAATTAGTAGAGTGCTCTAAAAGAGCTAATCTATCTTTCTAATTTAATTAATTATTATTTAATATTAAAATTATTTGAAACTTTATTTAATCCAATTTAATGACTAGTTTTCATTAACATAATACCTATAAAAATTATGTTATAGGAATTTTTTATTTGATAATTCGTTTTACTTATAGATTTTATACATAACATAAATCCCAAAAAATAAAATCATTAATATTTTTTGAATACATAAAATATTAGTAATAAATTTTTGTTGAAACAAATTATTAAAATATCAAAGAACAATAATTTCTTTATATTAAATACTGTTTCTATCAACTTTTGATTTTAGAAGTTAAATTAATTTTTTTAAGTGCAAATTTGAAAGCAAAATGTCATGTAGTATTTTTTTTAATTTTCTGAGGCCCCAATGGAAATTATTTAAAAAAATATATGTTCTTATATATGACGGCCTGTGTAAATTTGAGCCCCCCAAAATCGGTCCCCTAAACCATCGTCCTTGGTTATTACCCTCATAACCGACCTTGGTTCTACTTCTAGTCCTAAAGAACATACCTCCCACAGTCCTACGTGACGAATAGGGTCCCAGTAGGTGCAGGTATTGAACCTCACGTGCAAAGGATCCAACGGGACTGACTCTGACTCCCACAACACAAATATGTGATAATGCCTCGGACTTGCCAAATATTTCTTTGTTTCAATATTTTGGATTTTTGTGCGGTTAAATACACACACAGGAAAGTTTCTTAAAACGTAGTATTATGCATTGGATTATTTTGTCAAAATAATATTGTTTATCTGAAAAATAAATAATAGGTATTGTATATATTCAGAGACTATGCATGTATAAAATAAAGAGCAAATGGTGGGAATTCTATTTCCCCTAAAGAGCAAATGGTGGGTAGTTAAAAAATTTCTCCTAAAATAAATCATATTTTCCAAACTTCACGAGTTAATTGGCAATTCTATTTTCGAACAGCATGTGTCCTATTTTTCTATAATATTGGAAAGAAACAAACCACTCTTTATTTTATACGTAGAGATCGACAAGTAAATTAAAAATTTAAAATCAACATATAAATTTAATTAATTGGTCAAATTTTTAAATCGCTCATCCAAATATAATTTAATTTCAAAGCATTCCATGAGGAAACAATCTCAAAAATATTTTCAGAATAAATCTCCTAATAATAATAAATTAAAAGACTGCCAAGTGCCAACAATCAAAGGGTGTTGCAAATTTCTCAAAATAAGGTAGTTATTTGTGCAGGTCACAAATAAAAATTAAAAACATCTAATATAAATAAAATGAAATGTTACATATTGAAGAAGTTTAGTAGGAGATAATGTTGAATGATCAGAAAGAGATAGGAGTGTTCAAGTTTTTTTCGAAATCTATCATCGACTCATAGGAGATCGTACTATAAATTTTATGATTTTGTGTATGTCTTAAAATTAATAAAAAAAAAAATTGTATCCAAAAATTGGTACGATATTGGCTAATAAATATAATTTTGAGAAAACATATACAGTATTAGATCAACCGCATATATAATATACAATGTGCTGCATAAATGTGGGCCGTCATAAAATCGATTTGATATTGAATGATATTCTTAATAGATGTTTTGATTATTCTTTTGTCTTAAAAATAAAATTTATCTGATCCAACAATTAGGTTTTTATCTTCTTGCTCAGTATTATTTGTCATTCTTAGTTTATCTACTTTTAAATTCCTATTCCTATTAATATATATAAATATATGTAGAGAAATTGGATCAAATGAGAACTAATACTTAACATGAGAACATAGTGCCAAATCACAGTCATCCAATAAATTTAGATTTAATGATGAATGACTAAATAAATACATATCATGTATTATGTTATATTTTTCCTTTTAAGTGTTCACCAATAGAACTCTAAATGTGCAACAATGAACTTTTAAATATGCAGTAAAAAATTTAGAGGTTGACTTGATTAAAGAAGACAAATTTATATATTATTAATGGAGATACAAAACATGTAATGTGGCAATATTATTGTCCTTCTTAGTGTGCACCCAAGGAATTTAACTGCGTTATGAGACATCTAAATATGCGATAATTTTTAAATCGGAAATTTGATTTTGGAAATAACTACAATTTAAATGCTTCAATACATAATTTTGCAGGGCAAAATGATATAGATTTTGTTCCCTAGGTTGCATGGAATAATATGGTGTAATTAGTTTTGAAAAGCTTATGTTTTTTTTGAAAAATATAGAGAAATTTTAATTGAAGTGACATGTTAATTAATGAGAGACAAAGAGAGAAATGAGAGAATTTCATTCAAATAACAATGTTAATGCTTATTTAAAAGTCATTTGATGCACATTTAAATATCTATTGATGCATGTAGGTCCCAAGGGGTGTAAGTGTAAGGTTTAGAATGGGGGTTTGAATAAACCTTACCAAATTTTCGATTTAGTCCTTTTAAATCTACAGAGTTGATTCTACACAGCTGTGTCCTTGATGGACAATCGAATTAGTCACTCGGTAGAGTTAATCTCTCAAGACTCAATTTTTTATTGATGGAGTAACTCAATTGTTGGCTATAATTTGACTCAATTGTGGTTTTATTTTCAAGGAAGACTTAACACCCTTAAGTTTGATTAAGCAAGATTTTAGAGCTTAATTTAGTACTTATAAATTATCAAATGGATAACAAATTTATCAGAGATATAAGCGATTAAAGTTAAAAGTGCAGGAATTTAAATCTTTGAAATGTAAATGACACAAGAAAGTTTTTATAGAGGTTCAAGATGGGGTAATTCTTCTACTCCTCTCTTCTCCAACTCCCGGAGGAATCCACTAAGTAATGATCGGTTTACAAAGTGGTAGCAGTCCCGGATACAAGTCTTGATCACAACAAGCCGACTTGATCCTTAGGGACTCGATCGAGACGCCTTGATCACACCTGGCTTCTCGACGACTCGGCCTTCTTCACTGGGTTTTGCCTTTGTTATTACTGACTCACTTGCTCAAGCTCTTTGGATTTGATCACGAAGCCCTCCAAAAGCTTAAGACTTGGTTCAACCTTGAACCTTTCTACAATCCTTCCCGGAATGTAGACCCCTTGTTTTCAAAAGTTTCCTCTTCAACTCGATTGAAGTTCTCTTTCCTTCACGAGTGAGTGTTGGATTGATGTACTTCGTAATGTAGCTTGAGGATTGAGAATGTTTTGCTTTTTACGATGTGCTTGTATATCTCACGTGTGTGTCATCTCTTTTTTATCTCAAACAAACTCCTCGGCCTTTTATAGTGAACTTTCAAAAATTTGCCCGTTGAAGAGATAGGCTTATTTTTGAAAGTCACTTTGATCGTTGGCTTGCGTTCTTGGAATTGCCGTTTCCTCGTATGAATTGTTCTTTCACCTTTTCGAGTTCGACACGGTGTAGTGCTTCCCATTGGTTCATTCCTTTTGCACGCTTCTCGGGATCGAGCACTCCAAGAAAGGTGGTATGGAGATATTACTTGTTTAAGTAAATCTCTTGATTTCTACCTGGCAACGGTTCTTTTGATTATCTCGACTTGACCGCATTTCCTTGCTTTCCCAGGTGACTTAGAGTCGCCTTCCAATCATGGATGACTCTTCGTCACTTCAACTTGAGACTTGGCTTTTCTTGAGTTGACTTGATCGATGCTCCACTCACCGCATCTCACCGCTTCTTGATAGAGTTCCCGTCTACTCTTCTTTGCCATACTCAAATTGTCTCTCAGCACAGAAGTTTTCCTTCCGATCTTGATTGTCTTCTTGAATGTTAGGGCGTAGGCGACTTAACTCGGCTTGGCCACTCTATTCATTACAATGCATTTTACAACAAGAATTGGGGTGCCAACTTTCTATTCTAAGTTTTACATGACATTCATCAAAATCTAAACAATAAAATTCCTAACAATTTCCCCCTTTTTGATGATGCCAAAACTTAATCCATACAAAGATGTAAATAACAAAGATACATACAGATAGTGTATTGACATAGAATGTATGCGCAGAATCAATCTTTTTATTGATCATATCATTCTTGTACTTAACTGTTGTTTACAAGGTATATCGTAGTATATAGTTGTCTTCACAAAAAAATAAAGAATTTATAGCTTTATTACGGAAGACTTACATTGTATGTATTTACATAATAAAATACACGAAGGGTTGACAAAGAACACTTCATCTCCTTATTTGTCTCCTTCTTTCATCTTGTTCAAGATCTTCTTTCTTCTTCTTCTTCTTCTCGTCATCACCGCCTTCTTTTTCTTTTCATATGCCTTCCTGGCAGCCTTCATCTTTTCTTAATCTTTCATGTCTCTCCCGCCATAGCCGAGTTTGTCTCTTGTTTTTTCTTCTAATCTCTTTGCATACTCGGCGTTAGATTTAGCCACTTTTAAATTTGCCACTTGGTCAAGCCCAAAATTTGAAGAGATTCCTCCTTTCTTCCCTGGATCTACGTATTCAATATTCTTGGGTAGAGGCCTAGGTCCAAGCTTCTTCCTCCACTCATCGCTTCTTCCTCTACCTCCGGGCGTATATTGTCTTGGGGTCTTCTTCCCGGTGAGTGACTAGCAGAGTGACCCAGCAGAGCGATCGGAAGTCTCGTCGCTGTCGCCTTCTTCACATAACGTGAGACCCTTTTCCCAAGACAAGTCCCAAGCTTGAGCCATAAACATATTTGCAAAATATCCCTCGATTCGAGTGTTTTAAATTCATCGACCGATCGCGGCTCTGTCCCGACATCCGAGATGGCATAAGTGTCTCTGTCCAACCGGAATGCCTCCATGTTCTTTCAAGATGTTCATCACCCTGGCATCCATTCTTCCTTCCACTTCCTTCATCCCTCGCTTCAATTGCTTTTCTCTTCTCGGCCATAGATACAACAGAGTGTTGGAGTGGCGAGTCACGGGGAGTTTTCGCTTATAATGTCATTTGTGACAGGACCTTGTTGGGGGTTTGTGCAATCATTAATGTCACATCTCCGATCCTCCCCCTCAACAAGCTTTCCTTTCTTCTCGTTTCAAGACTTCCTCACCGGTGATTTTCCTTCTCATTTGTTCGCTTCTCTTTGCTCTTTCTTTTCGACTTGTTTTTTTGCTTTAAGGTATTCCTCTTCCCCCTTTTTGGCATCATCAAAGGATAGAGGAACCAGGGAACATCTTTGGCAAGCATGAAATCTAGCTCTGCGGATAGTCGAGTTCTCGCTTCAAGCATCTGCGTTGTATGCAAAGACGGAATTCGGATCGAGTAGCGTTGGATTCTTTAAATCGGCTTCATCTCGGCCATGAGAAGGCTGAATTTTCTAGTCATGTGTTCTTCCAAACGCTGTATATCATTTGTATTTTGCTCACGCAGCAGCTGCCTTGATTTCAAAGTGTGAGCTTCATGCATATGCTCAATATGTTCTCTCAAACCGTTTTTGCATCGGCATTTTCGACTCTCCACACCCGGCTTGTTGAACAAAGTTCTCAAGTATCTCACTGTTCCACACGCATTGATTGATTCTTCTTTGTTGCCACCATTCCCTTATCTCATTTGTGATGCCTCTCAAGTCGGTGTGGTAAGGTTGGCATCTCTGTTGTCCGATCGCATATCCAAAGAGGCTTGATGCCTCTCCATCCGTTCAACCTCAAGAAAGAGTGCCTTGAACACTTCTCGAACGAACTTTGATTCTTCTTGCGGTGATGGCCATACGTCAAAATCAAAATCGGTGGAACAATGGTGCTTGAGTGAAAAACAGAGCTGGTGATGTGATAGCGTGCTTGTTCGTTTTCGACTCTTCGTGGAGTTCCGGTATTTCAAAGTGAAAAAGGAAAAGACTCTACGAAGGATTCATCACCGCCAACCGGAATCTGTTTGATGATGAGTGGTGCGCGGGCGGTTCTTTTGGGAATTGATCCTGTTGCGGCTTGAGGAGCCTCGCGCGGTGGTCTCTTGTTGAGTGGGTCTTGTTGTGAAGTGGACCACGGCTTGCCGAGCCTCACTTTATCTTATGACTTCGTTGGTCTCACTGATTTTTTCATTTGATGGCGGTCCTCGGCCTTATCGGTAGCGTCATCGGACGATGATGAGATTTCCAGAGGTGGCTCATCATCAAAGTTAAAAGTTTGACGAGTAGTCTTGGGATCGAGACTTGCTCGTGCTTAGAAACACCCGAATCGAGTCTTTTGGATTTGTCATGGGGGATGACTCAGCCTTTCTTCTTCGCCTTCCGATCCCGGAAAAGTGACATCGGGGTTGTCCTGGGAATCATGAAGTGCGATGATCTCCTTCTCGGATGGGTCGATGATAGCGGGAGGGATGTTCTCTACTTGGCTTGTTTACCCCGGGAAGTCTCAACCTCCGTGGGCCTTCATTACCTCCAGCAGGTCTCTCTGCTGCGAGGCTGGTCCTCCCTTTCGACAAAGTGTCACCTGTCTTAGGGTCTTCTACTGATGGCATCCATTGGAGTTTCAACCCCATGGATTGCACTTTCATCGCCTGCAGAGTGTTAACTCCCGTGGTACATTCCTTCCTCGTGCCTCGACCGCATCGCAGCAGCGTCATTAGCCTTCGAGCGGTTGGCACCTCGGCTAAAGGCAGTCAATCTCGCTCCGAGCTTCGTTGATGGCAACTTGTTTCTGTTCTTCTTGTGTTTGTAGTTTCTCTACTTCGCCTCCTTGATTCGTTGTGGAGTCATCTGCAGCATCCTCCGACTTTTTGCAGTGGAGGGAGTTTCCCCCTCGGTGGCGCACCAACCGAGTGACTTGTAATGGGGTCGCTCGTCTCCAAACTCCCGGCTGTTTGGATAGATTGTTGCCG
This sequence comes from Rehmannia glutinosa, assembly GCA_016081115.2. NCBI lineage: Eukaryota > Viridiplantae > Streptophyta > Magnoliopsida > Lamiales > Orobanchaceae > Rehmannia > Rehmannia glutinosa. The sequence continues at coordinate 27,950,854 of CM071931.1, read as the reverse complement.
TTGGGGCGGTGGTAACACACCTTCAATAGGGGTTGGCTCGATTGGGGTCCCCACTATCCCGGCCATCATCCTTATCGCTTTCTTCTTCTTACGAGTGAGCTGGGAAGTGGTAGCAAGAACATCGGTGGCTATTTTGAACCACTCACATCGGATCGATTTCAACCGTGTTTTGGAGGACTCTCCTGGTCCCTCCATTAGTCTTTGCTCGTGAAGGATTCTTGACTCGTGCAATGCTTGCTGCATTTGCAACTCTTCTCGTGGCGGCAACATTCTCTCGGTTCCTCGTCTTTGTCGAGAAGACATCAAGGAGAGGATGTGTGTGTTCGTGGTGCCGGAGATAGGCGGATGCTTGCCTTCTCACGTGCTTCGGCTTCTTGACTTGCTTTTCTCTCTCCCTGTCCTTGTAGATCTGCAGGATGTCCGTGCAGATTGTCTTCATCAAGTCTTTGGGAGCACGATGAGTTAGTCCAAGGAAATTTAGCAGTTCTCTTCTTCTTCTATGAACTCAGGCCGTTGGAACTGTTCCCTTGACTTGCTCAACTTCCATTTCCTCCACTCACGCAGACGATTTTGGATGTCGGGTAAGGTGGAGATAGGATCATTACATCACTATCTCGCTCTGGCGGTTCTTCTTTGCTGCTTTGTGTGAGCTCTGTTGTGTCTTGAGTTGCCTCTCTCATCGACGCCTTCAGCAGACTTGGTGTTTCATCAATTACATCCGGAGACTCTACTTCTCCAGTAGTCTCCGGTAGTTGTGCTAGCCGAGTAATCGACTCACTGGTTTTTCCGATTCGGATCGCTTGACTATTCTTCGTCTCCTGGTTTGTACCGAGGGGAATTTCAGTTCGAGAGATGTTGTCCTCTCGAGTCTTGGGGGGTGGGGCGGTGCTAGTGTCTTTTTCTCGAGGAGCGGGCCGTCGTGGCTTCTTAGTTCTCTTCTTGACGATCGGAGAAGGTATTTGTGAGTCCTTCTCGACCCTCGCCGCATGGGCGGGAGACATTTCTTTGGGCGGGTGACTCGCTGCGGGGGGAGCATGTTTGGTTTTCTTTCTTTGCAGGGCGTGAGTCTTCTTGGCGGCTGCAGGGCGCTCTCTTCTTGGGTGGAGAGGAAGCAATTTGTATCTTTGGGTCGGTGATTCCCCCTCATCTGGTGTCGCTCTCTTGGCGTAAGCTTCTACGAGCGCCGGAGAGGTTGGCTCGAACATCCTCTTGTTAACATGGAATGCCTTCCCATGTCTAAGAGGACTCCTTTCACCTCCAATAGCCGCCAATTACAGGCCATATCCTAGGGATCCTCCAAATGAACCATCTTCTTTGAAGGACTTGTTCCCCACATTTTGGCGAGTCTGCATTGTAGACAAACTCAGCCGCTTTATCTTCTTTTCTTCGATGATTGCGGCCATTACAATCGCCTTCGCCTTTGATGATTGGTCAAAGCCGCCAAATTTGATGTCGATACATTTGGCAACTATGTCCAACAACTTGTGATAATCCTCCTTGTGCAGATCTCTTGTTTGATGTGTATATTATTTTATCGGCAAAGTCGGACTTGGCTATTTCTTTCGGGCGTCGGCCAAGTTTACATCGGCTTCTTTAATCTCGGATGCTCCTTCCTCACGGGTAGTGAGCAATATTCACCAAATCCTTGCGCAGATAGTCACCGCTTTGCGGAAGTGAGCAGATGACTTGATTCCTTCATCGTGAATCTCAGCATTCACGTAGAATTGTGCGACCTCCTCCACATAGGTCATCGGATATTCTAAAGTTAGAAACGGTTTTAGTCCGGACGTTTCCAACTTCTCAGCGATTTTCTTCACCAGGGTGTCGTCGGACCCCGCTTCACCATTCGTTAAATCCACCGTCGAACCGGTGTGGATTTGCTTTCCTAACTTGGTAAAGTCATAAGTTGGTGCCATTTTCGGGATTATATCAAGGAAAAACTCAGAAATTGATTTGAAAGTTGATAGGGTTTCGAGAGTATTTTTGCCTTTGCTTTTGAGAGAAAGAGATGAACAGTTTTAGAAGTGTGAGAGAGAAACGGACGAAAATGGTTTAAATATGGTTTATGAAAGGGCGTGCAGGCGGTTTTTTGAATTGTGATCGAAATCAACGACTTGGATTTTGACGCCTATTGAGCATTTCACGTCTCGTATTTAATGCGGCAAAGCATTTATATCCAATCATAAGCTTGGTGTGCGGCTTTTATGTGCGTACACATCATCATTATCTTGACGTGTTCCTTAAAACATTCCCGCTAAGTCAAACGCATTGCGTTTTTGTCACTTTGCTCATAAGTTGTTCAAACTTATCTCTTAGCCGATTTAACTCTACTCCTCCTCACAGTTCTCTTAGCGACTCATTTCTATCACCGACTTCGGTGTAAATTGTCTTTCCGACATCTGGTGATTCTTGGTGATTTTTTTGCTCCTTTCCCCTTTTCCCCCTTTTCTGTTCCATTTCTCTTTTTTAATTAAATCGAGTGTCATTTCAGTTCAATTAATCCCAACTCATGTTTGAGTTCTTCAAATCTTGACTCACATAATGGTTTTGTGAAGATATCGGCTAGTTGTTTATCGGTTGAGATATATTCCAGGATGATGTCCTTCTTTTCAACATGGTCTCTTATGAAGTGATATCGACATCAATATGTTTTGTTCTTGAGTGCAACACGGGATTTTGAGTGATAGCTATTGCACTTGTGTTATCACACATGATTGGAATTTCTTTTTCCTCAACTTCATAGTCTCTCACCTCTTTGTCTCATCCATAGGACTTGGGCACAACAAGCGCCGCTGACTATGTATTCCCGCTCACCATTTGTAGAGGTGGCTATTGAGTTTTGCTTCTTGCTAAACCAGGAAATTAGTCTGTTTCCTAGCATTTGACATGTGCCTGAAGTGCTCTTCCTGTCCACTCGCATCCAAAGATAGTCGAGAATCGAATAGCCAATTAGCTTGAATCCACCTTCCTTTGGATACCATAGGCCTACTTCTTGGCTTCCTTTCAAGTATCTCAATATTCTCTTTTTGTTGTCATGTGGCTCTCTTTTGGAGCGATTGAAATCTTGCACATACACCTACAAAGAAAGGTGATGTTTGGCACGCTTAGCTATTTGTGAGATAGAGCGGTGATCCAATAAGTGCTATGTATCTTGTTTGATCTCTGTGCTTGCCATCCGCATTCATGTCCATTTTTGTGATGTGTTCATTGGTATTTTTACGAGAGGACTTCTCCTCCATACCAAACTTTTTCATTAAATCTCTGGTGTATTTTGTTTGACTTATGAAGGTTCCATCTTTCAACTATTTCACTTGGAGTCCAAGGAAGAATGTCACTCTCCCATCATGCTCATTTCAAACTTACTTTGCATGAGGTTTGAAAATTTTTCACACGACTCTTTGTTAGTGGATCCAAAAATGATGTCATCCACATATATTTGAACAAGCAAGTATACTCTTCTTGTCTTGAATTCGAAAAGTGTTCTATCTACTTTTCCTTTTGTGAATCCATTTTCGGTTAGGAATTGTGACAGGTGTCATACCATGCTCGGGTGCCTGTTTCAATCCATACAGGCTTTCTTGAGTTTGTATACCTTATCTCCAAGAGTCTTCGCTCAAATCCTGGAGGTTGTTCAACATCCACTTCTTCTTCCAATAAACCATTTAGGAATGCACTTTTTACATCCATCGATATACAATGAAATTCTTGTGAGTGCATAGGCAAGAAACATCCTTATAGCTTCCAATCTTGCTACGAGGGCAAATGTTTCATCAAAATCTATCCATTCTTCTTGGCAATATCCTTTGGCTACTAGTCTTGCTTTGTTTCTTACCACGAGCCTTTCTCGTTCATCTTATTTCGAATACCCATTTGGTTCCAATAACATTTTGATGTATGGGTCTTTGCACTAATTCCCATACTTTATTTCTCTCAAACCGATTGACTCTTCTTCTTGCATAGCTTGAATCCAATGTGTGTCATCCAATGCTTGTGACACATCTTTTGGCTCTATTTGCGAGATGAAGCATGTGAACATGGTTTCTTGTTGAGTTCGGATCTTGTTTTGACACCTTCTCTTATATCTCCAATGACAAGTTCGGTGGATGGTCTCTCAACCATCTTACATCGAGGTTGGAGTGAGTTAGTGGATTGATCGACTTGCTGTTTGTGTTGGTGTGGTCACTCTCTCATAATCATTTAGCTGCAAATTTTCCAAATTGTTTTTTGAGATTGACTATCTCATCGTCTTCTTCGAATTGATAATTTCCTTTGACAAAGATAGGGACTCTTTCGTATGATTGGGATGATTCAAACTTATCGGTGACTCTTCAATGTCTTCTCCATTTACATTTGGCTCATCGAATACTACATGAATGGATTCCTCGTAACCATAGTTCTTTTGTTGAGTATTCAGTAGGCTTTGCTTTCAAATTTGAGTATCCTAAGAAGATACCTTCATCGACTTTAGCATCAAAAGCCTTTAGGTTGTCTTTGCCATTGTTGTGGATGAAGCATTTACATCCAAATATTTTGAAATATGCAACACTTGGTTTTCTTCCATCCAGATCTCATAGGAGTCCTTGTCATTTGTCTATTTATCATACATCTGTTTTGGATGTAGCAAGTCGTGTGTTGATTGCTTGACCCAAAATCTTTTTGGTAACCCCGCTTGACTAACATGGTCCTCTTTGCTTGTTTGAGGGTTCTGTTTCTTCTTTCGCAACTCCATTATCTTTGTGGAGTCCTTGCTGTGATAGTTCATGACCAATACCATTCTCAATACAATCTTCGAGTTATTATTCCATTGACAAACTCGGTTCCTCTATCCGATCTTATTTTGATAATGGTTTGACTCTTCTCATTTTGAATCCTCTTCATCATTTGTGGTAGTTTTTGTAGAGTTTCTTTCTTTTTGCACATAAATATTGTCCATGTATATCTTGAGTAGTCATCTACTACCACCAAGGTGTATTTCTTTCCACTTATTTTTGGTTCCCTTTGGGCCAAATAGATCCATATGAAGTAGATGCAATATTCTTGTTGAGGATGGGCATGTCTTTTCTTTGAATGACGACTTGATTTGCTTTCCTTCCGACATGCATCACATATACTCTCCTTCTTGATATCGAGTCCGGAAGTCCTTTACAAGATGACTTCTTGCCAAACTTGTTAATTGTTTTGAAATTCGGGTGACTCGGCTTTTTTGTGCCACGTACCAACTTGATTCAATTTGTACTCTTTGCTAGTAGACAAGTCTTTGGGTGTTGCGGTTGACCAATCCACTACATACATATTTTTCTGTCTACATCCTTGCATCACCACTTCATTTGATTCAATTTCTTTGATTTGGCATATACCCATGTTGAATCCAACATTGTAGCCCTTGTCACGCAGTGGCCGATCGATACTCGATAAGTTGAAGTTGAGTCCTTCAACGTATGCAACATCTGTGATTTCTAATCCATTCCTCTTGATGGATCCAATGCCTCTTATTTCACCAGGAGCTTCATTTCCCCAAATATGACTTTTGCTCCTTTGACTTCCTTGAATTTTGACAGATTTCTCTTATTTCTGTCATATGTCCTGGGAGCACCACTATCCATGTACCAGGTTCCTTGGCACTCTTCACTGTTCCTTGAACCCGCAATCAAGGAAATTAAGTTTTAGGTACCCATACTTGTTTGGGTCCGAGGGGTTAGAGTTGTAAGATGATCCAACCAACCTATAGCCAAATGTTTTGACTCTAAGGGGTTTCCATCTATCGATTGCCATAATCATAATCAATCCTGGCAAATTGCTTGGGGATTCTAGGTTCATACAATTGTCTCTTTTGTCGTATGCTGCATATGTGTTTTAGCAATTGCCTTCCTTGGGTAATTGTGGTGTCTTTGAGTGTAGTGCTTAGGTGCATATGTGTCTTGATGAAAGCTCTTATGCTTTTGGAATGGCCTTTCGAGTTCTAGGCCTTTGCCATTTGGGCTTATATTCCATAAGTCGTGGCCGATAGTTCACATTATTCCAATCACTTGGCTTGGATATTTTCTACCATCCCCATCATATGTATTTTTTTATGGGTTTTCGGGATTTTTGGTAGCTCGCTTATTCTTTCTTTGAGTATTTTTGTTTGGAGTTCTTTGAGGACTCGGTGAATTGAACCTCTTCTCATTTGTCCTTTCAAAGACACTCAACTCGGTTTGTTTTCCTTTTCCTTTGTAACCAAGGCCGGTTTGCTTAGTATTGTGCTTTGGAGTGAATGTATGTGCAACATTTAGAGTTTTGGATTTTTCGGACTCTTCATGACTTGAAGATCCTTTTTCCAAAATTACTCTTGAGGTTTGACATGGCACAGAGGAATTAAATCCTAAGCTTTGTCTTGTCTCCACATTCTCTTTGACTCATAATAAGATCATCCAATGATTTAGATGCCTTAGTGAATGAGGCAATAACATTCTTGAGGTCATTCTCCCTCTTTTCTATAGCAGCAATTTCGCTTTATTAATTTAGCATTTTCACCTTTAACCTTTCATTCTCATGACTATTTGACTTAGAGTACTCGGCTCCTTAGTCGACTTTGAGTTTTGACTTTTAGTAGGCTGTTTTCCTCATTCAATAGTGTGTGTGAGGATTTAATGTGTTCAAAATCTTTCATCATTTTGCTTAATGAATCATAAAGATCGAGTGGGTGATGAAGTGTTTGTGTCACGATCACTATCACTAGTGTCTAAGTTTGTTGAGTTAGATTGTACCTCATCTTCTTGATCAGGTTGATCTTGTTCTTTGGCCATCAAGCGGTCGGGCTTCTTCTTTGAGTCACTTGAATAGTCGGCTTCATCGCTTGCTCTCGAATCATTTGTCTCCCTTGACTTGTTTTAAATTGATCTCTGCGACCATCATTGCCTTTTTCCTTTCTTGTCTTCTTTCTCTCAAGATCTTTCTTTCTTCTTCATCCTGTACTTGTTGACTACATGATATGAGCGATCAATGGCATAGTGACCTGGTTGTCTACAGTTCAACATAGATATTGACTTTTGATCGACTCTTTCTATTCTTGAGTTATCACCCTTTGATACTCAACTTTTTGATGATCTGTTCTCTTGGTTGGCTTTGTCTTCCCTTGATTTGGAGGAGCCGAGTGTCTTCCGGAAGATTCACCCTTTCCTCTCTTGTAGTTCTTGTTAAAGAACTTGTTAAATCTTTTAACCATCGGGGCTATTTCTTCGGGTCAATTGCCTCTTTGATCTCACTCTCTTCCCATCTTTGACAATTAGAGCAAACTGTTTTTGTTTTGGAGTCTGTTGTCTCTTCTGGTCTTTCCTTCTCGGCTCAAACTCGTAGGCTTTGAGGTTTGAGAATAACTCATGATTGGATGTCTTTGATAGGTCCATGGAGTGTCTCGGTGCCATGACCTTCATTTCCCATTCAGTGGAAGACTTTTTAGGATCTTCATACACATTTCCTTCGTGTATATTCCTTTCCAAGTGTAGACTGACTCATTTGTGATTTCGTAAACCGAGCGTCTAGTTGATCCAGGTTCTCTCCCGAGATCATTTTGAAGTTTTCAAATTTTTGTACTGACCCAATTTGATAATTTGTTTTCTTTGATTTGCTCGAGCCTTCACAAATCAATGTCACTTGTCCCCTGATTTCTTTAGTCGTTTTGCATGATTTGACTTTGTTGAACATGGCTTTGTCCAAGGTTTTGTAGAGGATGTCCTTGGCTACATTGTCCAGGTTGTATCTTTTTTGTCATCATTTGTCCACTCGGTTCTTGGTTTTCAACCATGGTGAGTGGGAGCTTGACATCTTCTTCTCCCCTTGCAACTCTTAAATGCAAGTTTGTGTTCACCTTTAATATTTGCAGAGGCCCATCTTCTATCACTATCCACATCTCATCATGTAATCTTTGATAGATGAGCTCGCATACGAATTTTCCAATCATCAAATTCTTCAATAGTGAACATAGGGATGCGTGTCAAATTTGCTTCCATGATAATGACTTTTAATAAAAAGAGTTTTGAAGGTTTAAGTACTAAAGCGGACTTTGAAAAGTTTGGAGATCTAGTTCAAGAACCAATGCGGAGGGTTCAATGAACCAACCGCTCGATACCACTTGTAGGTCCCAAGGGGTGTAAGTGTAAGGTTTAGAAGGGGGTTGAATAAACCTTGCACCAAATTTTCGATTTAGTCCTTTTAAATCTACGAGTTGATTCTACATTTGTGTCCTTGATGGGATCGAATTAGTCACTCGGTAGAGTTAATCTCTCATGAGACTCAATTTGAGTGTTGATGGAGTAACTCACATTTGTTGGCTATAATTTGACTCATTTGTGGTTTTATTTTATTGGAAGACTTAACACCCTTAAGTTTGATTAAGCAAGATTTTAGAGCTTGATTTAGTATTTATAAATTATCAAATGGATAGCAAATTTATCGTGAGATATAAGCGAGTTAAAAGTGCGGGAATTTAAATCTTTGAAATGTAAATGACACAATAAAGTTTTTATAGAGGTTCGAAGATGGGGTAATTCTTCTACTCCTCTCTTCTCCAACTCCTGGAGGAATCCACTAAGTAATGATCAGTTTACAAAGTGGTAAGTCCGATACAAGTCTTGATCACAACGGCCGACTTGATCCTTAGGGACTCGATCAGGGGAGACGCCTTGATCACTCGGTGGCTTCTCGTATGACTCGGCTTCTTCACAGGCGTTTTGCCTTGTTACTACTGACTCACTTGCTCAAGCTCTTTGGATTTGATCACGAAGCCCTCCAAAAGCTTAAGACTTGGTTCAACCTTGAACCTTTCTACAATCCTTCCTGGAATGTAGACCCCTTGTTTTCAAAAGTTTCCTCTTCAACTGATTGAAGTTCTCTTTCCTTCACACGGTGAGTGTTGGATTGATGTACTTCGTAATGTAGGCTTGAGGATTGAGAATGTTTGATTTTTCGATGTGCTTGTATATCTACGTGTGTGTCATCTCTTTTTATCTCAAACAAACTCCTCAGCCTTTTATAGTGAACTTTCAAAAATTTGCCCGTTGAAGAGATAGGCTTATTTTTGAAAGTCACTTTGCAGTCGTTGGCTTGCAGTTCTTGGAATTGCCGTTTCCTCGTATGAATTGTTCTTTCACCTTTTGAGTTCGACACGGTGTAGTGCTTCCCATTGGTTCATTCCTTTTGCACGCTTCTGGGGTGAGCACTCCAAGAAAGGTGGTATGGAGATATTACTTGTTTAAGTAAATCTCTTGATTTACGGCAACGGTTCTTTTACGATTATCTCGACTTATTGCATTTCCTTGCTTTCCCAGGTGACTTAGAGTCACTTCCAATCATTGGATGACTCTTGTCACTTCAACTTGAGACTTGGCTTTTCTTGAGTTGACTTGATCGATGCTCCACTCAGTTTGCATCTCACCGCTTCTTCTTGATAGAGTTCCGTCTACTCTTCTTTGCCATACTCACTTGTCTCGCACAGAGTTTTCCTTCCGATCTTGATTGTCTTCTTGAATGTTAGGGCGTAGCTGACTTAACTCAGCTTGGCCAGCTCTATTCATTACAATGCATTTTACAACAAGAATTGGGGTGCCAACTTTCTATTCTAAGTTTTACATGGCATTCATCAAAATCTAAACAATAAAATTCCTAACAATGCACGTTTAGAAGGACAGAGATGTATATGTTCCTCCAACGAATTTACATCGATGGGATCTTGTAAATTGGATGGTTGTGATTTGGCCCTACATACTTGCATTAATAAAGATTCTCATTGGATCCACTCCTTATATATGTGTGTATGTGTGTGTGTGTATATATACATATATATATATATATGATTTGGGTCAAATAGGATTCATATCCTAGGGTGAGACCATTTGGACCAATCTCGGCTATTAGTAGATAATTTTTTATGGTTCAGATTTTTTCCCTTTATTTTAGAAAGTGGGATTATAAATGATTCGCATTAAGGGTAATCTATTAATTTTTCAATCTTTTACATAAGTGAAAGAGGACAAAAATGTAACTTATAATCCCACGACAAAAATGTAATTTATAATCCCACGATTTTGTAAAAAGATTTTTACCATTTCAGTTTCCGTAAATATTGTTGGTTGTTTCTATTAATTGATTGCATGGTTTATGTAATGTTGTTTCATAGTTAAAAGGATATCACTTGCATATTTTATGTAATCGGTGCATATATAGTACTATTTGAAGCATTACATGTTTTGTGTAATGTTGTTATATAATGAGAAGGACATCATTACATATTTATGTAATATTGTTGTATATTTAGTACTATTGGATCATTGCATATTTTATTTTTTGTTGATACTTAACTAGAAGGATATTACAACATGTTTCATGTAATTGATGTTTAGATAGTATATCATTGCATTTTTATTTAATGTTGGTTCTTAGTTAGAAGGATGTTATTGCATTTTTTACGTAATGTTGATACTTAATTAGAAGGATATCCTTTGCATGTTTTATTTAATGTTGTTGCGGCATATATAGTCACTACAAAAAAAACAAGGGAATTCAAGGAAAAATTTATTGGTATTTGTCCAATTTCCATTGGAATTATCGATTCAACAGAAATTCCAATGGAAAAGCACCATTGGTATTGGAATGAAAAATTCCAATGAAAATCTATGGAAAAAATATTCCAATGATGTACCAAATGGTTTTTCTTATTGTTAGACTTTCTGTTAGATTTTTCCAACGTTATGCTATAGCAATGAAATTTCCATTGGAATTTTAAAATTCCAACAGTTTTTTATTCCGTTGGAATTTGATTGTTTTCTTGTAGTGAGTATTGGATATTTGCATATTTAATGAATTATAATATAACAATAGTTCAGAGTTAAACATGCAACAACATACTTGTAAGTAAGCAACAACTGCAACAAAAATTTCAAACAAAAAGATTTAAGAGTTGAAAATATCATGTTCGATTTATCCAACGCCGCAAAACTGTCAGAATCTCGTTTACTATTGGTTGTTGCATGAATATTATATTCTCTTTTGCCAACAATTCCTGATTTTGATGTTTTTCAATGAAATAAAGTGTTGTCAACATAACAAAGTATTGTCAATAATTTTTTCATTCACAATTGAGAAACTGTATTTTTTTCACTGCTAAGACGAACCAGAAGAAGAACAAAAAGGAAGAATAAATCTATTTCGGGTTGCTTATTTTTCGTGAATGGTTGTAATATAGATGCAATCAAATCAATTAAGATTCATTCATAATTTGTGTAACCATTCATTTTTTTAATTGTCATTATTAGTGTTCTCTTACAAAATTTTCCTTATTGTTAACAAATTAATTAAATTATAATCATTTATGTTCCTTCATCTGAGTCATTAAAAATTTCTTCCAATGGCTAGGATCAGTCCATACAGTCTTACTCCAAGAAACGGTTACAATATGCAAAGAGATAAATCACGCAGATTTTGTTACCAACATACGATCAAACATCATAAGTACATGTCATTTATCAAACAAAAAAACTGAATTTCTTCTAATCATCGCCATTGACAATCTCTGCAATTACAAAAGAATCGAAAAAATTGAGGAAGAAAATGACATCAATTTTAAGCGATGAAACACCAATAACTATACAAGAAACTGTCATAGCCAAAGTTGATGATTAGACATCGATGGAGAACTCGAACAAGGTATGTAAACATCAAAATCTTAAATCTGAAAATTACGACGAAGAAAATAATGCATAAATACTTATGAACGATGCATATAACTATAGAATGTTGCATAGTTGAAAACTATGCAACAAAAAATAGCTAATGATGTATTGTCTATAAACTATATATGAAATGTAAAAAAAAACTAAATATGCAGTACATTATACCCAACTATGCAAAGGGTCATAAACTATGCAGCAAAAATCAACTACCTATGCATTCTCTAGAAGCTATCTATTAGACGTGTCCAATGGTTCGAATCGCTAGGATTACGGTTCGAATCGCGATTCTGATTTGATTCGCCCATTGGTGTGGAAGGAACCTAAAATCTATAGACGGTTTGATTCGTTCCGGTTCGATTTGGCCGTTTTTTTTTTTTTTTTTTTTTTTATTTGAATTTTTGAATTTTTAAGTTTTTAATATTAATAAATTAACACCATTGATAAATTAACACAATTGATGAAGGAAATGAAATGGAGTAACACAAAAATAATTTTATTGATTTAAAAGTAAAATTACAACTTACAATTTACAAAATGAAAAATTCTAATATATTACAATTCCAAAGTACAATTTAAAAATAAAATTACAAGTTAATACAATTTCGTATAAAATTTAAATTACAAAGTACAAAGTACAAACCACAAAGAAAGGAAAAAAAAAAAAAAGAAATGGGTTTGAGTTTTATTTTAATATTCTAAGTTAAAAATTTGAAATTTAACTTTGAATATTGAAATAAAATTGCCTACGTATCCTCATAGAGGAATCAAAACCCTACGTAGTTCTCTTACCTTTACTTACCTTAGGGAAGGTGGCAAGTGGCAACATGATTCTTCAATTATTTTGTGACCCGTTGCTTGAATCGTTATCAAGATTTTCGCTTTCTCGGAATCATCAAAATCGACGTGTTGCTCACGCCTCGGCGTTTGTCCAATCGTGGAGCAATACTTGAGCCTCTAGACTTTCTCGTTAATCTAGATCGTCAGGATCCGAATATAACCTCCTCATGAATGCTTGTCTACGGAGACGGTTGAGGCAGAACGACTAATATTTCCTCGCAATTAAAGTTACTATAGGAAAAGAGGAGGACCTCTTTGACCACCACTTTAACAAATCGAACTTTGAATTCCCTACTACAAATTCAAGTATAATCAAAAGGAGATGTTAAATATGTATCAAGTTCAAGATAAGGGTCGCGCCTCCTCTCGAACATTTTGGTATCCTCGCGTCATAAAAATTATCTAATGGTGCAAATACCGACGCCTCATTAAACGTACCAATATCACTAGTATGTTCAACATCGGGTGTAGAAATAGCGAGAACTAGATGAGCCTCTAAAACTATCACCAAATTTTATTGAATATTCTTTAAAAATATCATATAAATATTGTTTAGCATTCTCTACTACAACACTTGGAATGGGAGTGTCATGTTCTTTAATAGGAAACAAAGCATCATAATATATTCCTAACAATTCTTCTAAACCATCTAATCTTACTCTAGGATCTAATATTTTTGCAACTAAAAATACATTAGGAATATAAGTGAAATATTTTAACCATTTTAATCCCATTCGGCAATAGTTGGTCTATAGTAGCACAAGGCATGAGAGATCTAAAAAGTAGTGCAATTTTAACACAACGATCTACAACTAAAATTGATGTAGGATAATAAACACCGGATAATTCTTGGTAGCATCTTTAAAAACCTTTAAAAGTTGACATAAATTAGAGCATGCATCCCATTGATTGGGAAATAAAACTATGCCACATTGTTGATCGGCAAAAAATGAACATAAAGCTTCTCTATATGCATAACTATCATTTATCATTTTATATATAGAATTCCAACGAGTTGGCACATCGGGCGAGAATTTTCTTGGGTATAAATTATTTTCTTTACAATATCTCGCCCATTTTTTCAAAACAGAAGAAAATCTTGATAAATATCAAAGCACATCTCTAATAGGTGCAATTTCTTCTTTTAAAGTAGCTAAACCATCTTGAACACATAAATTAATAATATGACATATACAACGAACATGAAAAAATTTACCATCAATAGAAGGTTCACAAATATTAATAAGTGATGGTAAACTAGCCGTATTACCACTAGCATTATCAAATGAAATTGAAATTTTTTTTTGTAACTAAGCCATATTCTTGTAAAATAGTATGAATTTTATGAGAAATATTAATAGCGGTATGTTCAACATTAAAATCTCTATATGCAATTAAACGTTTTTGCAAAGTCCATGAATCATCAACCCAATGACAAGTAATTCCCATATAAAAACTTCTTTGCCAATGATCACTCCATACATCCGAACAAATTGAAACTTTTGTTTGTAAATTAGCAAATGAGTTAATTAATTGAAACTTAAATTCACAAACTGTTTTTTTAATATCGCGAGTCAATGTAGAACGTGAAATTTTATTAGCAGCGGGGTTAAAAGCACGTCTAGTATACCTTTCAAATTTTTTATTATCGGCAAAGTTAAAAGGGAGTGACATACCACTAACAAATAAAGCTGTCTCTTTTCTAGCATTTATATCGGTATATTTAAATAAAGAAGAAGAAGAAGAAGACTCCATACCCGTTGAAGAACCCGTGAATCCCGTCGGTAGTTGTGTTTGAGCACGATCTAGCCCAACTTTATCCGGATGTTTTTTGTTGAGGTGGTTCGTGAACGTCCCATAACCGCCCCCTCCTCTAAACTTGTAGGAATTAGTGCAATAATTGCAAGTAACTTTGAAACCGCCGGTTGTAGGATCCGGAAATTTTTTTAAATGAACCGAAAAATATCGGATCTAAGTGGTGGAGCTCGGCGACTTTGAGTTTGAGTTGGCGATTGCGATTCCGGTTGAGCCTCACCTTCTTGTTGCAAACTAGCAAAACAAGCTTCGATTTCATCTTCGTTCAAATCGAAAGCTTCATCAAAACGTGGTGGTGGTGGTGGTTGTTGCTCGGAGCCGGACGCCAAACCTTTGCCCTTAGATTGATGGGAAGATCCTCCACGACTTGACATTTTTTTAAAATAGCTAATGAAATTAAAAGTATGAAACTACTAAAAATTAATTTGAAACTTGGAATTTAAACTTGAACAAGTTGAATATAGAGAATGTAGAGAATTGGGAGATTAGAAATTTGGTGTGAGGAAAAATGGATGAATTGGAAGGGGTATTTATAGGAAAAAAATATGAAATTCAAAAAAATAAAAAAAAAAAAAAAACCGCCGGTTTTAACCGAAACCGTAAACCGGCGGTTTTCAACGGTCAAATGATCTTGACCGTTGATCATCAACGGTAAAATGATCTTGACCGTTAATTTTTTCAAATTTTGAATTTTAAAAAAAAAAAAAAAAAAAAATAAAAGCAAAGCCACAAACGATCACAAAAGTGACCGTTTGAAATTTGAATTTTCAAATTTCAAATTCAATCAGTTTTAAAAAAAAAATAATAATAATAGAAAAACCGCCGGGGAAATTTTGGAACCGTAACCTAACCTTAAAATTAAGGTTTACGGTTCCGGTTCGAACCGAAACGAACCGAAATTGGGGTCAACGGTTCGAAAACCATTGACCACGGTTGAAAGCTCAAACCGGTTCACGGTTCGTCCGAACCGTTGGACACGTCTACTATCTATGCATTATGAAAACTAAATATGCAGTACATTATACCCAAACTATACAAATGTTACAAACTATGCAACAAAAATCAACTAACCATGCATTGCCAGAAGCTATCAATGCGAGTGTGTAAAAACTAAATATGCATTACATTATATCCAACTATGCAATAAATGTCATTAGCAATATAACAAACAACTAAATATGCATTATCTAATAGTTATCTACGTAGCAAAAAGAACAAGAACTATGTTGGATTAGAAAAAATAGAAAAATTTGAAAAACATTGCTCCCGAAATCATACCATTAAATAAAGCGATTACAACTACACCTCATAAAATATGGTTTCAAAAGTCAAACGAAACCCAACAAAAAATCTATCGAATTACTAAATTTCTATAATACCCTTTTATCGAAAGGCATTCAAAAAAAAAAAAAGGCTAAAAGTTGGAAAAATCACACCCATCCAAAAAAAAAAAAAATCAAAGGCTAAGATTAGTCTATACTATCTCACCCTAGGAAATTTGTCTCATTTGAAACAATTTATATATATATATATATATATATGTAGGGGGAGGTTAAAATGAGACCACATATTATAGTGAGACAATGTGGACTCATCTCAACCCTCCTTTAGTTATATCAATCACTAAGATAAATAGGGGTTATAATTATATTAAATATTTATTTAAATCAAAATAAGGGTATATTAGTCAAATTACCCAGGTGGGGGACCATCTAAATATGGAATCAGTTATTAGGAGAGAGAAAATCATGTGGGGAGAGAGAAAATCGATAGAAAATCGCGCTGGAGAGAGAAAATCACGCATGTGCTCTGTCATGCAGTATGTTGTACACTTATCATATAATTGATGTATATTTAACAATATTTTACTGTATGTTTAGCAT
The DNA here is from genome assembly GCA_016081115.2 of Rehmannia glutinosa. Lineage (NCBI taxonomy): Eukaryota > Viridiplantae > Streptophyta > Magnoliopsida > Lamiales > Orobanchaceae > Rehmannia > Rehmannia glutinosa. Next base: position 27,934,614 of record CM071931.1, on the reverse strand, counting down.
AATTTTACTGCATATTAAAATGGTCAAACAAAAATATGTGGGGACCGCGAATCAAGGAATCAGTTATATATAGAGAGAGAATCACGCTCATTAACATGTGGGGACCGTGGATTAAGTAAATCAATTATAGAGAGAGAGAAAATCACGCTCATTATTGTGTTGTATATTTAGCATATATTTGATGTACACTTAACACTATTTTGCTGTATGTTTAACATAATTTTACTACACATTAAAATGATCAAACAAAAATATGTGGGGACCGTGGATTAAGTAAATCAATTATAGAGAGAGAGAAAATCACGTTCATTAGTGATGTTTATTTAGCATATATTTGATGTATACTTAACACTATTTTGCTGTATGTTTAACATAATTTTACTGCATATTACAATTGTCAAACAAAAATATAAGTATACAACAAAACAAATATAAGTATACAACAAACCACAAATAAACATACAACAAAAAAACATAAGTATACAACAACATAAATATATACATAAAAAATTAACTATTTATACAACAAAATACATCTAAGTATACATCGAAAAACATCTAAGTGTACAGTAATCGATCCATGTCAGCATCGTCTTCTTCACCAATCCTCCATCTACAACAACAGCTACACCAATCCATCAACCAGAAACAGAAATCAATAGCCTCTTTATTAACAGCTACACCACATCTAAATTCGTCCCTAATTTTTTTCTCGCACCGATCTAAAATTAGGGGACCCGGCTTCGAAATTCGATTCACAGATGGGAGGCTATGGTGGTCGGAGATGGAGGGGAGAGAAACAAAAGAAGTGCAATAAGGAGGAGTAAACAACCGGAGACAGCGGAGAGGAGTGGGATATGGTGATTGAGACGGCGGCGGCGGTGGTGGTGGTGGTGGCGGAAGATAAGACCTTGTAAAATCTGAACCCCGATGAACTCGTCCCTGTGTTTTTTCTTCTTCGTCATGCTCATTGTTCTGTTCTCAATGGAGAGAGAAGGGGAGATGGTTTAGAGAGAAAGAAACGAGGAAGACGATGGAAATGAAAATAGAAATTGTAAATAGAACCGGGGATTCGGGAGATGGAGGTGAGATTGAGTGGGCGAGGGGTGGGAGATGGAGGAAGGGGAATATTATGTAATTGTGTAATTACAATGCTGCCGTTTTCAGGTTTAAAATAAATTGAAAATGATTATTAAATTGGATAAATCTCAACCATCTAAAATTACAGATTTGTGGCCAGGATTAGTCCACACTGTCTCACTCTAATTATCTGGTCATTTGATCCTATTCATATATATATATATATATATATATATATATATGGATATGATCTAGTAAGGCGACCTCTTACCGTAAGACAGTGTGGATTGATCCTATCCATCCACTCCCTTTGATCAATGGTCCAGATGCCTATTAAAATTACATCATTTATGAATTAATTAAAATACAAAAAGGGCAAAATAATAACTAACAAAATCCTGTAACCACCTTCCTATTAATCACGCCCTACAATCATGGATGTGATGAAGATCACGTTTCCATAATTGAAAACACAATCACACCAAAAATCGACTCTCTCTCTCTCTCTCTCGCTCTCTCTCTCTCTCTCTCTCTCTCTCTCTCTCTCTCTCCCTCCTCTTGTGAAATGGAGCAAAAACAAAACTCAAAATCAGACGAGCAAAAAATTGCGAGATACACCATGGAAGATCAATATACTCATCAACATCAAGGTGATGTACCAATGAACATCAGGTAGGAACATAATGCACACCAGCAATCAGAGCACACATCGATGGAAACAACAGAAAAAACCTACGATGGAGGAGAGAGAATTGGTTCATGTATTTAATTTCAAAAAATTGATGCAAAAATAGTGTATATGTGATATATAACTAGACGAAAATGATGCATAAATAGTTTACATTGAACATTGAGTCAGGTCAAAAGTGAGAGTCAAAGTTCGTTGTTTTAAAATTGTGCATAATTACTGTGTAGGTGATGTATAAATAGACAAAACGGTGCATAAATTGTTTAAATTGAACCCATAGTCATTGCAAAAGTGACAGTCAAAGATTGTGATTTTAAAATAGTGCATAATTATTGTGTATGTGATGTATAATTAGACGAAACGATGCATAAATAGTTTATCTTTTGAATATTGAGTCATTTCAAAAAGTTACACTCAAAAGTTCATTGTTTTAAAATGGTGCACAATTATTGTGTATGTGATGTATAATTAGACGAAAACGATGCATAAATAGTTTATATTGAACATTGAGTCATTTCAAAAAATTACAGTCAAAGTTCGTTGTCTTAAAATGGTACATAATTATTGTGTATGTGATGTATAATTAGACGAAAATGATGCATAAATAGTTTACATTGAACATTGAGTCATTTCAAAAAGTGACAGGCAAAGATTGTGGTTTTAAAATAGTGCATAATTATTGTGTATGTGATGTATAATTAGATGAAAATGATGCACAAATAGTTTACATTGAAGCCGTATCACGATTTTGCGAAAAAAAGAGTGGAGGAAAGTTGAAAACTCTTGCCAGACGAGAACAATGGGTGGAGAAAGAAGTGAAGGGCGCGATTGGATATACTTTCGTTTTGAAAATTTTCATTTTGCTAGAGAATAGTAGTAAAAAATATTTAGAAGAAGAAAGATGAATTTTGAGAATGTGATTGGATGTGAGATGAAAAAATAATGATGAAAGTTGATTTGATTTAAAAATAGTAAAATAATGATTGAATATGGTTGGTAGTTAGAAATGTGTAAGTGAGTGAATAGTGAAATTTGTGGGAGAATGTGTTAATGATTAGATTTTTGTGAAAAAATGTGTAGATGTGATTGATGATAGAAAAAATAAGAAAAAGTGAAACTGAAAGAATAGTATATTTTCTGAAAATTTTCATAAACAATCGCATGTTTGGTCAAAAAAAATTCTCTAATAGAAAGAAAATGGAATTCATTTCATATCCAATCGCCACCGAAATGTTTCAAAATAGAGGAGAGAATTGAAAGCGGGAATCGAATCAGTAATCATATCCCTAGAAAACCGATAGTACAATGCGATTACCAAAAAGACTAAAAAACTCTTTCATCTAAAAGACAAATATACCTTTTATGGGCGAAAAATAAAAAAAAGCAAACAATTGAAAAAAAAACTGATCCATTAATTGGATTTGATAAATTAACGTATATGATTAGTCCACTCTATCTTACATCAAGCCCCCTTCCACATTTGATCCTATACATACATACATATATATATATATATATATATATATATATATATATATAGGGATTGGTTCAAATGAGACAAATCCTTTAGGTGAGGCCGTAGGGGCATTTCTGAGCAGTTGATTTAATTTTTTGGATGGTTTTATATCTTTTCAGTTATTTTAGGTTAGTAAGGGTATTTTTGTAATTTTCGTAATATCCTGCAATTTAAAGGAGGGTGTTTATATAATTTAACAATTATTCCAAAGGTAAGTAAAATCTTACCATGTCAGTTACCGAGATTTGGGGAAAGAAGAGTCTATCAACCTTCACGTCGTTCAGTTTTCTTCCAAATTGAACTCTTTTTTCCGCCATTTTTTTTTTTGCATATGTAGTTTGAAACATCTACATATTTAGTTATAGATATCTGCATGTGATATTTTTTTCTGAATTTTTCTTTGAATTTTAGTATTTTAATTTGGCCATTTATTTTGCATATTTATATTTTACTATTTGAACATTTATAATTAATTCAGTGTATGTTCAACACGAGCCCACACATATCCAAATTTGTTTTGCATACATAGTATTAAACATATGCATATTTACATTTAGATATTTGCATATTTATCATAAACATCTGCACATGATATTTTTTCTGAAATTTTCTTTGAATTTTAATATTTTAATTTGGCCATTTATTTTGCATATTTATATTAACTATTTGCACATTTATCATTAATTTACTGTATGTTTAGCACGAACCCACACATATCCAAATTTGTTTTGCATATGTAGTTTTAAACATACACATATTTACATTTAGATATCTGCATATTTATCATAAACATCTGCATGTGATATTTTTTCTGAAATTTTCTTTGAATTTTAATATTTTAATTTGGCCATTAATTTTGCATATTTATATTATACTATCTAGATCTGCACATTTATCATTAAATCAATGTATGTTTAGCACGAGCCCAAACATATCCAAATTTGTTTTGCATATGTAGTTCTAAACATCTGCATATTTACATTTAGATATCTGCATATTTATCATATTTTCTGAAATTTTCTTTGAATTTTAATATTTTAATTTGGCCATTTATTTGCATATTTATATTATACTATCTGCACATTTATCATTAATTCAGTGTATGTTTAGCACGAGCCCACACATATCCAAATTTATTTTGCATACATAGTTTTAAACATCTGCGTATTTACATTTAGATATCTGCATATTTAATATAAACATCTGCATAATAAATGCATTTAAATATGATAACTATGTATGCTGCAAAATTCCTTTAACTATATAATATATGTATCTTAAATACGCAAATAAAGGACAATAAATATCATTTAATTGATTTGCTCGTTGGTGTAGACATTTGGTTCTTCATTAGTTCAATCGTTTCGCCCAAATTTTGCGGGAATGTTTAAATGCGAGATTGTCTTGAATCGAATTATCAGTTGCGTTGAATTCTGGTTTTTGTCATAGTAGAATAGATTTTGCTTCAATATATGATGATTCTTCTTCAAAGTTCTGATTTGTTGTGCTTGTTTCGATATCTGATTTTGAGCCAATGGAAGAAATTGCTGACTTCAATAGACTACGATGAATTTGATCGTTTATGCAGAGTTTTTGCGTGGGAGAAGAGAGAGGAGGTTGTGTGTGTGATTGTAGCAACGTGATCAATAACATATCACCTTCCTTATAATTAGCAGCATAATATTTTGGCAGTTATTTTGGTGTGATCATGCGTTGCCTATTATACCCTGGATGCTTGTTTCTTATTTTTCAATGCTACAAATATTTGCTAGATCTTGACCCTGCATTATTTTAACGGTGTAGATATGTCCCTATGGTCTCATCTAAGACTATGATCTCACAGGATCTCCTCCCTATATATATATATATATATATTTTCACCCAATTAATCAATTTGTAGAAAGAATATTTACTTCTTGAATATGGATAAGATTTTCTAATATTATAAAATGTTTTTTAAAGATATGGTTTATGAATAATTATTGCTCTACAAAATTATTAGGAACATGTGAAGAATTTGTACGAGGATTTAGGAAGACCCGATATGGGTAGAAATGTTAAACATGTTGCCGCCCGACGGTCCAACCCCTTTAAACTTAAAAAAGAGGGTAGGGCCAAATTATATATTTTGGTCCATTTAAATCATGGCCATTTTTGGTCCGTATCATTTAGCCCGACGTCTATTAGGGCTAGTCCATAGGTTGTCAGGCTAGCCTACTAGCCCACACTTTGTTTAAAATATAAATAATTATTTTAATATTATATATTATTCTATTACTTCTTACTAGTAAATATTTTTCAAACTCACGTTTCTTTTATCTTCAAGTCTTTAAATTTACGAAAAAAAAAATAAATTTCTCGACAAAATTCTTTTTTATTTATTTTAAACATTATTCAATTTTATTTTCAATTTATATTCCAAATAAGAAAATATCAAGAGATTTGATTAGATTCTTTAGTATATAAATTATATTTCTAATTTCAAGCTAAATTTGTAACTCAAGAATTTATTTATAAATATAAATATATATAATTTTGATTTATAGCATAATTGATTATAAGAAAAAGTATTAATATCTTCCATTTTGTGTTGGTATATAATGTTAGCTTTTATTACTATAGTTTATTTTTAAAATTTAGATCTTAACGTATTCAAATTTTATATATTTATTAATGCAATATAAATGTAAATTATGCATGACCATTGTTTTATATATTAAACCTATATATATAGTATACTAAACATCAACAAAAATCTAACCCTACAAAGTCAAAGGTCAAAGATACACGGGTGAGGGGGAGAACAAAAAGAAAAGATCAGCGTTTGAGGCGCACGAGGGGGAATCTGCTCGAAGTCCTGAAAGTATCTGAGACAAAAAGCACTTTGCTCAGTTCCAACATAAAACTATTACCTTCCTCCACATGATAGGGCACATTTTTCTACATTTCTATTATTAATGCATTCAATCATGTGCTCTCAAACACACACAAGTTGGGTATGTGTGTAAGTGTGTTGGTGTGGGAATTGGCCATGTAAAAATAAAATAAAATAAACTTGGTACCAATATTAGTAAGAAAAAAAATACCACCTCTATTCTGAAATACAAGTTAGTTTTTTTTTTTTCTTTTTCCCTATTTTGTAAAGAACACTGGATGGTTCTAACTCCCCTACATGTGACTCAAACCCATGACCAACTAGGTCATAAGCGCAAGATGCTTCCTAACCAAACCGTACCTTGTTTTTGTTGATTAATTAATTTAGGGTCCATTTGGGATGGAGTGATTTGAAATTCCAAGGGATTTTAAATGAATGAATTTCAAATTCTTTGGATTTGGAATCCACCTCTTGCTTGAATGATATGGATTTGTGTAGGATTTCAAATTCATAGTAAATATTGATTAATAAAAATTAAAAGCTCTATTCATTTTCTTTACATAATTATACTTTTATACACTAATAAAAATACAAAATATATAACTTTTATTATGTGTGAATATGTGTGTGAAGATAGTACGATGTGAAGAGAGAGAGAGAGAGAGAGAGAGAGAGAGAGAGAGAGAGAGAGAGAGAGAGAGAGAATATGTGTGAGTGTGTGTAAATGTGTGTAGTGTGAGTGCAGTGTGTGTAAATGTATATAAATATGTGTAGTGTGTGTAAATGTGTAAATATATGCAGTGTGTATAAACGTGTGCAGTTTGTGTAAGTGTGTGTAAATATGTGTAAATGTGTGCACAGTGTGTAAGTGTGTGTAAATGTGTATAAATGTGTGTAGTGTGTGTAAATGTATGTAAATGTGTGCAGTGTGCGTAAGTGTGTGTAAATGTGTGCAATGTGTGTAGTGTGTGTAAATTGCAAGTAAGCATAAAGAAAAAAAAAATGGATTTCAAATGACTAGGTTTTGGAAGGAATTTCAAATCCTTTGAAAATGAACTAAAACTCAAAGAGGGATTCAAAATCCATTGATTTGGATTTATAAGTCAAACATGGGTGTGGATTTAGCGAATGATTTCAAATCCCTCATCCCAAATCTCCTCCCAAATCCTCCCATCCAAATGCACCCTTAGTTATTTTGTTATGAATCTTGATATGGTATTTCCAATTGATAGTACTCTTATAACTTTTTTGATTTGTTCGGTGAAAGTATTGTCCTCATCTACAAAACAACAAAGAAAAACGTGATGTGCTATCACGTAATTCTTCAAGTCTCCAAAATTTGGAAGTCAACAATTGGTGGGGGCATGCCTCAAAGACAACAAGTCATTAAGTAGGAGTTGTCCGGACGAAAACCCTATGATGCTCTAGTCAGATTAGAGAGCAAATATTGAGAATTCACAAGGCTATAGAATTAGAAAAAAAATTCTTCCCCTGGAAATTGAATTTGCTAGGGTATTTATAGGTTACAAAAACTTGAGTTGGACTTTATTATATTTGGGCCTTTATAATAATATAATTGGATTTACTGATTTAGCCCATCAAGACCCTCTCGTGCTCAATCCTGATGTGGAACAGAGAGAGACTGTTAAATGTTTATTAAATTGTGTTCCTTCAATTATAAAAATTGGAGGTATATTTATTGGTAAATGGTGACTTTTGATGGTTTTTTTTCTTTTTTTCTTTTTTGGCTTTATGATATTGATGGGATTAGTTTAAAGTACCAGGTAGGATGTTAATAGGTCGAGTTTGGGTGAGAAAAAGGCAGACCCGACCTGTTAAGAAAATATAATACCCATACCCACTCCAACTTGTCTCAACTTAGATTCATACCCCCCTATAAAACAATACAGTAACAAAACAAAAATGAAAAAAACGAAATCAAAAAATATTTAGGAGCATAAAAAAGAAAAAAAAATAGGTACAAAAGAATAGGAGCGTATTTGGTGGTATTTTTACCGGAAAGTGGGGCAAATATAACAATTACTCTTTGCAATTCCATTAAACCTTTTCGGTTTGGGTTTATTGGGTTGGGCCTATCCGAATGATAGCCTATCAAATTCAACAGTACATAAGTTAATTCATAATATGTTGGATAACTTATAGTAATCAATAATAGGACAAATTTATAAAGATTCATTTTAATAAAATGTTAAAACTATCAAATGTCAGTACAATAAGTTAGTTAGAAATTTTGAATATTTTGATGTAATTTCTAGGACAACAATTTTATGGATTGAGATTTCAAGTTATAAAATTTCATTTCACTTCCTATTCCAATGTATTGGATGATTACCAAATGTGTATGGTGATGTGATAATTATACACGTGTCAATCATCCAAAATAATAGAATAGGAAGTAGAATAAGGTTTTGGAACAAGAGATCTCTTACCAATTTTATGATGGGTTAACTATACCAAATCCTCCTCAACTATGTGAGTTCTGGTACTTTTTTTTAATAAGTTAGGAGTAGTGTGGTTGGACGGGAGGGGATAAATTTCAAGGAAACCGAGAGATACAGAGTACGAACTCTGGTGAATACCCTTATAAAGGGTGAACGATACCACTTAAGCTATAAGCTCGTGGTTGTAAGTTTTGGTACTTTGCCCCCTTAATGTTTTGTAATTTTTTTTTTTTGGTAATATTTACCTCTTTGACTTAATTTGTTTTGTACATTTTACCACATCTACAGTGGCTATATATCGTGTTAGAAAAACACTAAGTTCAGGGATAAATATTACAAAAAAAATATAGGAGGCAAAGTGAAAAAAAGTCACATAGTTCAGGAGGCAAAATGTAATTTACCCTTTTATGATAGATGGACTAACTGTATTTTGGAAAGTACATTCCTGGAGGTATTTGAATTATAACTAATTTAGTTACCTTGACTACCGGATAGAAAAATGCAGCCCGACTCAGGCGATCTGAGGTTTGGTAATGGGACCATAATTTTCTAGGCCGAAAATAATTCGGGTCTATTTGACCCAACCGATTGGCCCAATAGGGTAGGGTTGGTCCAACTTTTAGCCCTACCCGATAGTTTTTGAGTACAAAATGCACGCACGGGCTGAGCTGGGCCAAACATTTTCGCAGCCCGAGCAAAATCAGTCACCCCACCCCCACCCCCCCACTCGATATTTTTAAAAAGCCCAAATGGTTTTGGGGCGAGCCGATCCGGCTCATTGCCAACTCTACTATCCAGCTATACTATCGGAGGAGGTCTTGGACTGTTTGAGTGGACAAGAAATTGGATAAACAGATCTTGAAGCTATTTTAGATGGAAATGAGGAAGCCTACATTTGTCAATGTGGGCTGGGATTTCTATTTTGGAGCTAGACATTATTTTCTTGAGCCGGGCCGGGCACATTTGCAAGTTTTTTTCTTCGTTGGAGCGTATTTAACCAGTTCGCCACCTTATACTTTAATGGTCGGGAAATTATTTTCTTATTGAACGAATTTCGCAATTAAGTCTAATTAGTTAGTACTCAAAAAAGAAAAAAAAAACACTAATAAGTTATGTGCTGCACAAATTAAGATTTGTTCAGCAACCATTACAAGATTAGCGAAAGATGTAAAGTAGCAATATTAAAGTTTTTGCTCATTAGTTGTTATTTATGATATATTCATTGAAAGAATTGTGGTCGTCATAACTAAACTAGTGACAAAAGATTTTGAAAAAGATATTACTATTGATAATTAATGATCTATGTATATCGAAAACACTGATACGGATAATTATGATACGGCACGGGCAGTGCGGAAAAATATCATCTTTTAAAATTTTAAGGATACGGATACGATACATATATATACATATAAAATTATATAGTTTTATATCATCGGAAATATAGACGTATTAAGTATAATTAAAAAAACAGGTTAAAGAATAAAAACAAGATTTCACAAATACGCCTCGAAATGTGCTAACTCTCGTAGACACGTAGAAAACATATTGAATATGTCATGAATAAAGGAAAAATTGCAAAATTGGTCTCAGTAACTATAAAGGTGTTACAAAAATAGTCCTCTCCTTTTACTTTTGCAAATATAGTCCCGTAACTATTAAAATGATTGCAATTTAAAGACTTTTTTTTGCTGGAATTTGGATATCTTGTCGGAATGTTGCATGTGACCAGATTAATTAAAATGATTGTTGACATGTACACATTTCTTTGTATGTGGCTCCCTACATGGAAAACTTAACTCGCAAAGTGGATTAAAATACCTACACAACATGCTACCTGGAATAAATAATTGAAAAAAGATCAATTAAATTTTAATTTTAATAAAAACAATTAAAATAAATTAATAAATCATTTATATATTATCATATTTTAATTTTCACTTCTTTTCTTGTTTTGCTCCACCAAAATTCCAACCACCACCGCACCACCAAGCCACCTCCACCTCCTCCAACTTAGCAGCACCACCGCACCTCAGTCAAGCACCTCCGCTTCCTCTAGCCTATAAATAATCATCGCCACCACGGTCCACAACACCACCAAGGGCGGAGCAATGAATAAATTTGGGATGGGCCAATACAGAAAAATGGGGTGGGCCGGATAAGAAAATCATATAAATTACAAATAATTTTATTTTTAAAAAAAATTCTAGTGTAAAAAACAATTTAAAAAAATAGGAGATGCCGGGGCCCGGAGTGCCCCCCTCCTCCCCCCCGCCCTTTGACACCACCACCACCACCCAAATCAAGTACCTCCACCTCCTCTAGGCTCCAAAACCTTGTCACCATCGCGGCAGTACCACTACCCCTTGCAGCACCACCATCCCTCGATCTATATAGCACCTCCGCCTCCTCCAGCCTCCAAATCGTCGCCACTGCCATAGAACCCTCGAAGTAGGCATAAGTGATCTTGAACCCTCTATGGGTTGGGGGTGGTTTTTTGGTTTGTTAAGTAAATTTGGCCCATTATTGTGCTGACCCATTGCTTAATAATAAAGCCCAAGTATTTGCAGCCCAACTGAGCAACCCAAGCCCACTCTATTGTCATTCGGGTCCTCTACTCGGACTGTGGGATTCAGATCTCTTGTCCACGGATCCTACTCGGTTTAATCTCAGGCGTCCATTTGTTGGGATTAATCTTAGCCATTCATTGCCCCTATAATACCCCTGGTACCCGAAACCCTAATTCATAATCTAAGTTTCTTTCTCTCTCATCCCTCGAGCTCTCTCTGTGTATACTGTGCTCTCATCTCTCTCTCTCTAGATATTTCCAGGATCTCTCATTTGGATCCTTGTGAGATTCTTTGGTTGGGATACAAAACCGTGTGATAAGTGTGTGTGTCCACCATCTCTTTGGTGTACAATCCTATTTCGAGTGAATCAGGTTTTGGTGGGGTATTTTCTAGGGTTTATACGTGTGAAAATTCGATCGAGGCTTGTTTGGAGGTTCTGTTGTGGCTTGGCGTTCTTGGGTGATTTGCCTTGGTTCTGGGGTGCTTCGTAGTGACTTGTGTAGGGATTCAGTCCCTGAGCCGAATTCTTTCTATATTCGTATTAGGGTTTTATCCCTTTACAGTTGTGTTATATTTTCTTGTAACTTTCAGTTTCGTTCTTTGTACTTTACTTTCTTGTAAGAGTCTAGAGTACATTTTGTATTAATAGGCTTTTGAGTTTGTAATTTGGTTTCGGTACTAAGTGTATCGATCTATTTGAGGCAGATAGATACCCAACAGTGGTATCAGAGCACCTATCTGCCTCGTGGTGGGTTGGTGCTTCTGGTTCTTGCTGAATCTTGGTGATTCTTGGCTCCTGGTGATCTCTGTAATTGATTTGATACCCAGGACTTGCTCCTGGTTGTAAGCTCATCTCTTCTCCCTTTTCTCTCTCTTTTACTTTCAATCAGTAGTAGTTTTAGGGAAACCCTAAGTTTCAAGCCTCTTGACCCTGTGCCACGAGCGCAGTGGAATCCTGAGGTGCGAGGGGGATCCACCCTAGTGCCTTATTTCATTCTGTTGATATCTGGGTTACTTTTGGACTCTGTGTGGTCCTTTTTTTGTTGTTTTCTGTTGGACTCTGTGTGGTCCTTATTTGCCTGCTGCTCATTTTTATTGTTGCTCCATTTGGACTCTGTGTGGTCCACCCATATTGCTACCTTCCGCATTGTTCCTGTGATTTTGGTGTACTTCTTGTGTACTGTGAATTACCTCGTGTCTTATCCGTGTGATATACCCTTGTTTATATCGTGATAATGACTGGTGTTTCTGGCTATCACATGGAACTCTTCAATGGAAAAACTGATTTAATTTTTGACTCATTTAGAATATATATTTATTATTAGTCAATTATATACTAAATGGTCTTTATTTATTAACTCTCAATATCATTCTCTACACTTTAGTATTTCGATGTGGGATATATATATTCTAATTTTTAACTTTGTGATACTTTTTAATAAGTGTCGTCATTTTAATAACACAAACAATAAAAGTGTAAGTAAATTTTAAAAATTCGGCGACAAATAAAAAAAAGCGTAAGTAAAATAAAAAGTGTCATAAATTTTATGACGTTTTTAAGGATCAACCAATTTATTATTTGGGTCATAATCATGTCGGACCCATTTAACGAGGAATAATAAATGGGTCAATTTTGGGTTGACCCAAAATGATCCACTAAACCCGTTTAACCCGTTTGAAGAAGAAAATTCTAATCATTTCTACTTTGGTATTTGATGAGTTAAGTAACTGTCTTTTCATTGATATTTGCATAATAAGTTAGTGTTTTCTCATGAACATTAATTGCCTTTTTTATTTAAATGTTAATAATTTGTACGAGTGCAACTTCTTAGGAGTTTGTTCATATTTCTTGGAGGCCTAATCTGATAAGCCTTATATCAGGCCAAATTATGATTTGCGTATTTTGATTGTATTTCAGTATGTTTTTAATATTCTATATAAATAACCCAAAATACCCATAATTTTATCATAATAAATAGATAGTTTATTTAAGGTTGAAAAATATACAGTTGATTTCAGGTCGTGCTCGGGTTACCCATATATTCAATAGGTCGTGTTTGAGTTGACCCATCTGAACCGGATAATTAAACGGGTAGTATTCGGGTTGGCCAAATTTGTATGATTATCGTGTCTCAACACGATCCGCAAACCCAACGACTCGAATTGCCACCCTTAAAATAGGCTTTTATTTCAACATGGTGTTCTGAATTTTATCAGGCAATCCCTTTTGAATTTGTATTTTCTACACATTGTGAACCATCATACCGATGCAGTTTCGGTCAAAAGAAGCATAAAATTCATTAAACAATTATTTAATTTCTGTACAGAAGCATATTGGGCTTGATATGGACGTAATGGACTATTTCCATTCAAGATTCCAAGATAAAATTTGGATATTGCCTATATAGGACTAAATTGCTGAAGTCTGTTAGGTTATAGGACCAAAAGAAAAACTGTTAAGTTTAAGGACTGAATATCTAGAAATTTGAAAATTAACTAAAACACAAATGTGACAAGTTGGAGCATATATATTAGAACAAAGTTATTTTGATTTTGATGATTTCACTTTAGCCATTTTATTTCAACCAAAACGATTAATTTGGGTATTGTCAAAATCGGATTTCATCTTACAAGTTTATTTAAAATCAGTATTTTTTAAAAGAAATAGCGGTTGGTCACCATCAAGGGCAACCAAAGGCCTCTAAAAGACTTGTTTGAATATTTTCGAGTCAAAAACGCCCTCTAATAGGGCGACTCAGTAAACCTTTCCCGGAATTTCCTGGTTTCCACCCTTTGTAAAGCCTTTGGTTGCCTATACGGGGTGTGGGTCGCCCTCTATGGCAATGGTCCCTAAAGGGCAATTTGTGTTAGATCACATTAATTTTATGTCAAATTTAAATTTTACAACATGGCGATAGGGCGACCTAGCTAAAATCAGATGTTTTTAAATGTTGCAGCAAACAAGATTTTCACTTTTTCACTTTATCATTTTAGACCATTATTTTGTGGATCTTGTGATCTTCTTTTTGCAGATAAAATCCAAATTAGAGGAACCTATATTGAAATTTAAATCTTGGAGCTCTTCTGTAAATAGATGAAGAAGATTGGAGGATCTACACAACAATAATATATAATTCTACAACACAACAAGAAAATCTCAGCAAAATTTCTTAAGGTTTCATTTTCACATCTTGTTGTAATAGCCTAAGCGCTACACTTTCACATCTTACTTATTATGCTTGCTTTCTTGATTACACTTGCACTTTCAAACTTGTATATATTCATTTGAGGTGTAATCTTGATTGATTAAAATCATCCAAAATAAAAATTACTTGTTAAGTGTTCTTTTGGTGAGAACACAATTGGTTGATTAGACTAGGTGTTGAGGAGTTTGGTGCTTGTTTGACCGCTAAACACCTAAAATAAATTTAGGAATCCTCACAAGAGAACGAGATCAATCGTAGGGTAGCAAGTTGACCACAAGTCGTCTCTCAAGGAATACTTAGCCGCCAAATAATTATTATGTTTCACAAATAACGTAAATTAAATCCTAAACAATCTAACAAGAATTGTGATTTTTAATTAACTAAAGAAAAACAAGTAAAAAGACAAAATTAAACTCAACACGATTAAACTTTGAAGAAAATGAATTGGATGGAAGTTTAGGATTTCAGAATCATCCCATCAAACTTGCAAGCAGAACATCAACTAATTGATCATGTGGTTAATAAATATAACAAACATGTAAAATAAGGCCTAGATCTGATAATGCACGTATTCACAGATTAGGGCTATCCCAATACAATTTGCTATTTTCATTAAGCCAATGTTAGATAATACATCTCTGATTCATATCTAACCCCCTGAATAAATTTAGTCCAGGATAATATCTTCTCTCGATCTCAATTATTCCCTCAAACAATTAATCAACAAGCAAAATCAATTTATTTAGGAAAGCAAATCAATTAGTCAATACTCATGCTTGTTTGTTTGAATCAAATCACCATAATCCTAGAACAAGGAAATTAGTTCATGCTTGGGGGTGGGATCATAATCTCAATTGAAGGAAAGAAACCAATCGTAAACATTATAATGCAACAATAATAATCACCCAACAATTGAAATAAGACAAAAGAGATGGAGAAATATTACTCTTTGATTAAGCAGCAAAATAACTTCAAGGGGAAGAATCCAAACAATCCCAATGTTGAATGGAAGAGAAAATACCAAACAACTAAAGTCTAAAAGTGCTAAGAATGAGAGTGTACAAAATTATGGATCCTCCAAGTGCTATTTATAAGCCTAAAACCTTAGACAAGGTGGAAGAATCCAAAAACGAAAAGGAAAAACTAATAAAAAAAATCTGGAAAATTTGGTCGGTGCGCGTCCGCGCAATGCTTGCCTTGCGAGCGCGCGTGCGTGTGCATGTGCGTGAATGCTCCATTGGACCCTTGTGCGCACTTGCGCGTCGCGCGCAAGGGCACGCGCGTTTATTTTTCTTACTGTCGCAAGTGTGAGCCGTGCGCACATATTCGATCGCCTTAATCGTCTTTCACCAGTAGTGTCTATTTTTGATCGTTTTAGCCCGTTTTCAAGGTTTCTTTTTACGAAAACCTATGAAGCAAACAAAAATACCCTACGTAACATACAACACTATAAAACGGGACAAAAAGACACAAAAATATGTACAATCACACACAAGAAAAATAGAAATCGCACAAATATCACATACAAAAACAAACAAAACAGTGCTCTTCAAAGTTGTTGGTGTAAGAAGAATTTGGTGCTCTTCTAGTTGAGTTGTAATCATTTGATACCGATTAATAAAATTTTCTTTTCAAAGTCCATTCGTGTTAGATAAATATTTTTATCATGATTTTGATGATTTTGTTCAAAAGAGTTTTTATACCAACACAATGTCCCTAAATGTTGTCTAAATACTTTCGATCGATTTAAAATGTTTTTACTATTTTTCGAGTATTTCTTGAAGTTTTTTTTCGATAAAAAAATGGACAACACTTTTGTTTCAGGCTCGACCGGTCGCCCTATAGGGCAACCTGTACCTGAGTTGAGTTTTGAAATAGAAAAAGGGACGTTTGAAAAATAGGGGAGGGCGACCGGTACCTGGGAAGCCCTCCTCAAATGTTGTCTTCTCTGTTTCGATTTTTATCAACCCCCAACCGGTTAAGCATAAGGGCGACCAGTCGAACCCCCATTTGACCGGTCCCCCTGTGTAAAAATTGCAGCAAACTCATTTCAAACTTATCTCAGCGCGACCGGTCGAACCCCTCTTTTATCAAAGAAACTATCAGATTTGCATTTTAGACATGACTTTTCCCTAATTTGTGGGATTGATTTCTAACAGCTATAATCTTGATTTTAAATGGTTTCTTTTGCAGAAAATCACTCCCCAAGGAGGAGCCTATGTCTGGAAATCAAGCCAAGACCTCTCCTATAAATAGAGGCTTCATTCAAGCAACAAGATACTACACATTACACAAGCAAAGAGCATACAAGCAAACACTTTCATAAATCTTGTTTTATTAGCCTAAGCACTTGCACTTGCACTTCTTTGAGGTCTAGACTTTCAATTCTTGATTACACTTGTACTCATATTGTATTATTCATTATTGAGCTGTAATCTTGATTTTGGTCATCATTCAACACAAGACATCCTTGTGAGTATTCTTGTGGTAAGAATACACTTGGGTGATCTAGGTGATAGGTGTTTGGAGAGTGTGGTACTCTTCAAAGGTGGTGAAGGAAGATTGTGGTAATCTCCTTGAAGGTGTTGTAAGAGGGTTGTGGTAATCCTCAAGGTGTTGTATTAATTTTAGTAGTTAATAAAATTTCTTTTTCTATTTCGAAACTCATCCCGGATATACTGGGGTGGTAGAGCACGTAGTCCCTAGGTGGGGTAAAGCTCTTTAAATTGACGTGTGTTGTTTATTTTCCGCATTTAGCTTTCGTCTTTGATTAATCATTCGAAAAAGAGGGCAAAATCTGAAAAATCGAGATAATCTATTATGCCCCCTCTAGATTATCGTAGCCACTTGGACTAACAATTCGGACATACCGGATGGTAGTAGATTAAGTTCTAGGTGAGTGGAACTACTATAAATCATTGTTGTTAGGAAATTTATTGTATAAATTTTGATGATGCTTAGAAAACTTTGTATTAGAAAGTTGACATACCCCAGTTTTCTATGTAAATTCTGTAAGATTTCTTTTTGATCAAGGAAAATCATATTGATATTTTTTCCATAAATGTAAGATTATTTCTTTTTGATCAAGGAAAATCATATTGATATTTTTCCATATGTGGTCTACATCATTTCCATATTTGATTGGCACAAATCTTGGCTAATTATACCAATTTGGTACGATCTCTTGATGGACGAGATCATCTATAAATTGGTATTCGAGGTCCCTAAGCCTACTCACATTTAGAAAACGAATTCCATTATCGTGCGAGAGCAAGGGCTTAGAAGAATTCTCGGAATCACGAAGAAATCAATTCTCAAGTATCACTGAAGAACTAGCAATGGCTGGAGGTAATTCGAACCAATTTCGCTTCCGCTTTCTCGTGTTCATTATGGTTAGAATACGATTTTGTATTATGTGATATATTTACATTTGGTATCAGAGACTCTATACCTCTGCCTTGCTTTGAGGTTTTCCCGTATTTGCTCCGGTTTTCGTTTTTCTATCATTGTGAAAACTGTTTTGGTGTTGATATGTATTTAATGATGGAACTCGGAAATCTGAGCACTCATTTGAGGGTGTTATCTTATATAAATTGTTCTAATGCCATCCCAATAGCACTGATTTGTTCTAATAGCACTGATTTGAGGAATAATCTATATTATATAACTTGGAAATGATGACGCAACCTAAGTTCGGTTGATATGGAGAATTGTTCTAATCAGCATTCATAATGGCATCTGTGAATCCACTATATATGTTTACCCCACATTCTCTTATGATGTTTCATTTTGTGCCATTCAGTATTTTGTTTTTATAATAAGTGTTGATGCCAAACTATTAAATCGAATTGTTTAGCAATGAAACCACATATCTGTATGCATGTATATATATTGTCTTTCGTGTGTATAAATATATGATTGTTATGCACACCATTTAAGATTATATATGTTGTTGATTATTTACATTATTGTGATTTTGTGCTAATAATTAGCTCTTCATGTAATAAATGTTAGATGATTCAAATAATTTTAATTGATTAAGGAGTAGCCACAACATCTTTAATTAATTAAAACTATGTATGTTCAAGAATCGTATAATAACATTGATTGTAATTAATCATACAAATAATAAATTCTATCCCACATGAAGTTTTATTATATGTATGATTAATTAGGATAGAATATCAAATTATATTTCTTAATCTACCCACAGGAATTAAGAAAAGGAACGTAATTTGATAGTTCTATCATGAAGTTGCTAATAAATCTAATTGAGTAAGACTTTAGCCCACAGGCAAGTTTTATGTCACTAGATTTATAAATTTACATGTTTTACATCGGTAAACATGTTATTATGTTTGAGTCTCAAATTTTGAGCGTGTATATTTTTTGCAGTTATTCAACCTGCTAACATCTCTGATGTGAAATGTGACATTCCCGAATTAACTGGTGACAACTACAAGGTGTGGAAGGAGAGAATTCTTCTTCATTTGGGATGGATGGACATTGACTATGCCATAAGGAAAGACGAACCACCTGCTATTACTGAGACTAGTAGTCCTGATGCAGTTGATCTTTATGAAAAGTGGGAGCGGTCTAATCGTCTCTCTGTTATGTACATAAAGACCAGGATTTCTCCTAGTATCCGTGGTTCTGTCGAGCATCATGAAAAGGTCAAGCCACTTTTGAAAGCCATTGATGAGCAATTTGTCACCTCTGACAAAGCTCTTGCAAGCACCTTGATTATGAAGTTTTCATCCTTGAGGCTCACTACTGTGAGAGGGGTGCGCGAGCACATTATGAAAATGAGGGATATTGCGGCCCAACTTAAGACGCTTGAAGTTACCATGTCTGATAGTTTCCTTGTGCACTATATATTGAACACTCTTCCACAACAATACGGCCCTTTCAAAATATCCTTTAACACACATAAAGATAAATGGTCAATCAATGAACTCATGACCATGTGTGTTCAGGAAGAAGAGAGGCTTGTTATGGAATCAAGTGAAGTTGCAATGGTGGCAACCGAAGGAAAATTTCAAGAGAAAGCCAAAGAGAAAGGGAAGGGCAAAATGCCTATCAAAGGGGGAATCAAGAAACCAATCAAGTGTCATTTTTGCAAGAAGAAAGGACACATAAAGAAAGATTGCCCCAAATTTAAGATTTGGCTTGAAAAGAAAGGTATGAAAACTTCATTCGTCTGTTATGAATCTAATATGGTTAATGTTGTCTATAACAAATGGTGGATTGATTCTGGTTGTACAATCCATATTTCAAATACCTTGCAGGGTATGCGAAACCTAAGGAATCCAGTGGGCAGTGAGCAAAGTATCTATTCTGGAAATAAGATGCAGTCTCATGTTGAAGCCATAGGGACATGCAGTTTAGTTCTAAGTACTGGTTTTATTTTGCACTTAGAAAGGACCTTTTATATTCCAAGTTTTTCAAGGAACTTGATTTCAGTTTCGAGACTTGTACCGTTGGGTTATTCATTTAACTTTTTGAATGGATCTTTTTATTTATATTATAAATCTGATCTTGTTGGGAATGATACATTGTCTGATGGTCTTTTCTCTATTGATTTGCAAGATGATTCTTCTCACAATGTTTTGCATGCTTGTGCTGGTATTAAAAGATGTGTTATAAACGAAAATTCCTCTAATTTGTGGCACCGGAGATTAGGACACATCTCCATTGAGAGAATTAGAAGATTGGTAAAGGAAGGAGTACTAAGTACATCGGATTTTTTTCGATTCGAGACTTGTGTGGATTGCATAAAGGGCAAGCAAACCAACAAGTCCAAAAAAGGTGCAAAGAGGAGCACAAACTTATTAGAAATCATTCATACGGATATTTGTTGTCCAGATATGGATGCAAATAGTCCTAAATACTTCATCACCTTTATAGATGATTACTCACGATATATGTATCTCTACATGCTTCGTTCCAAAGACGAAGCTTTGGATGCTTTTAAGGTTTTTAAAGCTGAAGTAGAGAAACAATGTGATAAGCAAATTAAAATTGTGAGATCGGATAGAGGTGGGGAGTATTATGGTAGATACACGGAAAGTGGACAAGCTCCTGGTCCATTTGCGAAGTTTTTTCAAGAACATGGAATTGTTGCCCAGTACACTATGCCTTGTTCGCCAGATCAGAATGGTGTGGCAGAAAGAAGAAATCGAACTTTGATGGACATGGTAAGGAGCATGAGGAGCTCTTCAAGACTTCCTCAATTCTTGTGGACTGAAGCGCGACGGCTGTGTATATATTAAATCGAGTTCCAACCAAAGTTGTCTCAAAGACTCCTTTTGAGCTATTTAAGGGTTGGAAACCGAGTTTGCGACATATACGCGTTTGGGGATGCCCATCTGAAGTGAGAATTTATAATCCACAAGAGAATAAACTAGACCCGAGGACAATTAGTGGGTATTTCATTGGATATGCTGAAAAGTCCAAAGGTTATAGATTCTATTGTCCATCTCATAGCACTAGGATTGTGGAATCAAGAAATGCAAAATTTCTTGAGGATGACTTGATTAGTGGGAGTGATCAGTTACAACACTTAATTCCTGAAAAGGATCACTATAAGGATCAACCCTCTAGTTCAAGTGATAGATTAGTTGTTGTTTACACCCCTCAAGTACATTCGAGTGTAAGACAACCAGTCGTTGAGATTCCACAAATTGCTAATGGTGATCCTGTAGATCAAATTGTTGATGAGGGGCATCAAGACAATGTTGAGCCACAAGCTGAACAACAAGTTCCTCAAAATAACGATGAAACAACATAGAGAAGATCTACAAGAGTGGACATTCAGCAATTTCTAGTGATTATCTTGTGTATCTGCAAGAAATGGACTGTAATGTTGGAGCCGAAAAAGACCCTGAAACATTTTCACAAGCCATGAGATCTAAGGAATCTAACTTATGGCACAACGCCATGAAGGACGAGATGGATTCTATGGCATCTAACCGAGTCTGGGATCTTGTCAAGTTGCCTGATGGTGTAAAAGCCATATGGTGCAAATGGGTCTTTAAGACAAAGAAAAATGGCATTCCTCAATGGTGATCTAGAGGAAGAAGTTTATATGAAACAACCTGAAGGATTCTCCTCCAGAAACAATGAGCATTTAGTTTGCAAGCTCAATAAGTCCATATACGGATTAAAACAAGCGTCCCGCCAATGGTATTTGAAATTCCATGAAGTTATTACTTCATTTGGCTTTGAAGAGAACACCATGGATCAATGTATATACCAAAGGATCAGTGGGAGTAAGATTTGTTTTCTTGTTTTATACGTGGATGATATTCTGCTTGCAACAAATGATAAGGGTTTGCTATATGAGGTGAAACAATTTCTCTCAAAGAACTTTGATATGAAGGATATGGGAGAGGCATCTTATGTCATTGGCATTAAGATCCATAGAGAAAGATCTCGAGGCATATTGGGTTTGTCTCAAGAAACATATATCAACAAAGTATTAGAGAGATTTAACATGAAAAATTGTTCACCAAGTGTAGCACCTATTGTCAAAGGTGATAAACTTGACTTGAGTCAATGTCCCAAAAATGATTTGGAATGGGAACACATGAAAAACATTCCATATGCTTCTGCGGTTGGAAGCCTTATGTATGCTCAGGTCTGCACTAGACCTGATATTGCATATGCTGTTGGAGTGTTAGGCATATATCAGAGTAACCCAGGTATTGATCACTGGAAAGCTGCAAAGAAAGTGATGAGATATCTTCAAGGTACAAAGGATTACATGCTCATATATAGACGAACCGATAATCTGGAGGTGATTGGCTACTCTGATTCAGACTACGCTGGCTGCATTGATTCACGAAAATCAACATCGGGTTATATCTTTTTATGCTATCTGGTTGTATCTTGGAGAAGTGCAAAGCAGACCTTGACTGCTACTTCCACTATGGAGGCCGAGTTCGTATCGTGTTTTGAGGCCACCTCGCATGGAGTTTGGTTGAGGAGTTTCATATCTGGGCTTAGAGTTGTGGACTCTATTTCTAGGCCATTGAGGTTGTACTGCGACAATTCAGCTGCTGTATTTATGGCTAAGAATAATAAGAGTGGAAGTCGAAGTAAGCATATCGACATCAAGTATTTAGCCATAAGAGAACGTGTTAAGGAAAATAAAGTGGTCATTGAACACATTAGCACTGAATTAATGATTGCCGATCCTTTGACTAAGGGCATGCCACCAAAGAATTTCAAGGATCATGTAGAAAGGATGGGACTTAGTTCCATATTGTAATCTTTCATTGTACGTACATTTCACTTAATGGAACTCTTATTTATTTAGATGTTTCTCATATGGTTGTGCACATTAATTTTTTGTTTATTTGAGAAATATCATTAAGTTTGGACCTAGAATAAACATGAGGTTTATTCATTAAGTTTAACATAGCTTATCCTGGGGAATATAGTACAATGTGATACATGGAAGATAATACTCACCTATTAGAGGACCTATCGCCATGATTCGTGTACTTTGTCTCCTATTAAGGTGCATTGTGAAATATATAGACCAAGTGGGAGAATGTAAGATTTCTTTTTGATCAAGGAAAATCATATTGATATTTTTTCCATAAATGTAAGATTATTTCTTTTTGATCAAGGAAAATCATATTGATATTTTTCCATATGTGGTCTATATCATTTCCATATTTGATTGGCACAAATCTTGGCTAATTATACCAATAATTATGGAAGATTCTTTCCAATTTGGTACGATCTCTTGATGGACGAGATCATCTATAAATTGGTATTCGAGGTCCGTAAGCCTACTCACATTTAGAAAATGAATTCCATTATCGTGCGAGAGCAAGGGCTTAGAAGAATTCTCGGAATCACGAAGAAATCAATTCTCAAGTATCACTGAAGAACTAGCAATGGCTGGAGGTAATTCGAACCAATTTCGCTTCCGCTTTCTCGTGTTCATTATGGTTAGAATACGATTTTGTATTATGTGATATATTTACATTCTACTTTGTAATAGATAGGATGTTAGATGAATCAGATAGTTGCCAAGTAGATTCGCAGAAGACTTGCTGAAGAATGCAAAGAAGAATCTCCTGAGTTGCAACCACTACAAGCAAACAGCAAAACAACAACGGAAATTTTCGTCGCTAACCAAAGAAAATCCGCCGCTAAACAACATAGCGACGGATTAGCGATGGATAATTTCCGTCGTTAAAGCAATAGCGACGCATAAACTTATCCGTCGCTAAAATAGTTAATACCGTCGGTATAACTTGCTAAATAGTATCTTTTTGCGACAATATAGCCACCATTTAGCGACGGATTTATCCGTCGTTAAATATAGTGACGGATAAATCCATCGCAAATTAAGGGTAATTAATATAAAAAAAATATTGAAACCATAACGACGGAATATTTCGTCGCTAATTGAAGAAAATATTTTAAAAAACTTAGCTTTTGCGACGGAATTTCCGTCGCTATGTTTAATTATTTTTTTTCTTTTTAATATATTTTTATTTTATTTTTATAAACCTGTAAAACCAGTATTCACACGATACACTTTCGAATACAAATATATTTGCACAAAATATTTAATACATTACAGAACACACGTTCGAATTAAATGGGTTATACAAACATACGCCACAATAATAGTAGTAAAGGTATATAATATCTATATCCAAAAAACGATACGAAACATGTAATACAAACGTCTATCCTCTGTCGAGTAGGTGCTATCAAGGAGGCGTCTGTCCCTGGCGGCGCATATCCATCATCATACGCGCCATCTTCTGTACTTGTGACTGCAACTGAGAATAATCTTGACGATCCTTACCCAGCTGCTCATGTAACCTAGCATGCTCAAGACGATCCTCCTCCATCTGTGCATGCATCCGAGCACGCTCCTCACGCTCCTTCTCCAGTTGTTCTTGCAGAGTCTCCATCTGAGCATTCACTTGCTCAGATACCTGTCTCCTTAATGTATCCTCACCGATCTGTGGAGCGCTAGGAGGGGCCCTACCGGGACCATCAATGGTGGACAACAAACACGCCCGACTCCCAAGACCAAAGACCCGCTGCTTCTCCATCGTGCTGGCCACTAGAAATATCTGGGTCACGTCGGTGAGCCCCGCCCCTCGGCCTCTGTACAAGCGATATACGTGCCTCGACATCCTCGTGCAAAAAAGATTAACATAAATTACAAATGACTCTATGAATAAAAATATATAGTGAAAACGTAAAGTATTTTAAAGTTATACTTACACCTATATGCCTAGCCTTTTCAAGGACATATATACCATCATTCTTCATATGCGTACGCAAAAATATTTCGTAGGCATTAGGTTCTCGCCCTTTCTCGATTAGTTGCATCCATAAAACAAGTATTAAAAACAACTTATAATTGTTCTGAAGAAAACTTCAAGTAAATGAAAATTTACTTACGAGAACATTAGTATGCTCAATGTACGAGTGTGTCCCTCCAGCGTTGCAAGAACAACCTGAACCAGGGATCCCACCCTCGGACATCCTATTATTGCTCTGTTTTTTAGATAGAGCAACAACCTTCGATAGGCTCCAATAGGCCAACCATATCTTCCAGGCATCTTCAGAAACACAACTTTGCTTACCGCGGGCTCTCTTACTTTTGAACTTGCAAATCATATCACTATAGCGCTCCGCCGCCTGCTTCATGAACATGTCATGAATATGTCGCTCCCTGGCCGGATCCCTTGAAAAGTCTTTCTGCAAACAATAAATAAATTTAATTAATAAATATAATATATCAAAATAAACGCAAAAATAACATCATCAACAACCACCCCAAAAACACAAAAAAAAAGAAAAAGAAAAATTGGCAACATTTCCCCTAAAAATCATCAATGCCTAGTACAATAACAATTAGATAAAATTATTCATCAACATGTACAATATCAACCACCACCACATCACAAAACAATCAGCAGCATGTCCCTTAAAAATCGAAAATTTCTGGTACAATAACAAATAGATATAACCATATAACCAACATCATATCCATCAACGTGTACAACATGCACAAAACTATTTCTAACTAGAAAAAAAATAACAGCAAAATACTAAAAAATTTAATATCCAACAACATATAACCAACATCATATTCATAAACGTGCACAACACACACAAAACTACTTCTAATGAGAAAAAAATAAGAATAAATATTAATATTAAGTTACGTATATTATACCCTGAACTCCTCGAAGTACTGCTCATTCTTCTCATCCGATATGCTCCTCCAATTGTATCCATTCATGGATACTGTGTTTGAAAATCTTGGTTATCTTACCCGAAATCGTCTTGAGCATCAATCTGCAAAAAGAAATATTTTAACTAACATTTACAAAAGAAATATTAAATAAAATTGCACGTATTAAATGACATCACCTATCACCCAATACGTAATAAGGCGACAAACTCTGTCCAGCGCGTGGCATAGGAGGATCGACACAAACATCGTGCCCCAAAGAATTTGGTGTGTCAGCATTTGAAAGTTCTGTTTCTTTGATATGTCATATGAATAAGCACCCACATCACACATATGTTTCAATTCTGCTACTAGAGGTTGTAAGTAAACATCCAGTCTATCCTTTGGTTTTCGAGGCCTGGACCAAAGACATTCAAAAACATATCTTTGCTCTTTCATACACATCCAAGGAGGCAAATTGTACGATGTTAGTATTCGATGACCCACGATGAATATTGTTGTCCAAACTGTGAGAACGACTGAAAACCATCAGTGCAGAGACCTAGTCTAACATTCCAACTCTGAACTGCAAAGTCTGGATGAGTCTGGCTGAAATGCTTCCACGCTAGAGAGTCGGATGGGTGACGCATGACCCCATCTTCAACTAAATGTTTGGCATACCACCTCATATCCTTTGTTGTAGCATTAGATGCGTATAACCTCTGTAGTCGAGAAGTCAAAGGAAAGTAATACATCTTTTTGTATGGTACATTAGTCTTTTGTCGCTACTCATCCCCACGATGAGTTTTTTTAAACCAACGATGGTCACAAAACTTGCAACTCATCATATCTGAATCTGAACCCCAATATACCAAACAACCATTTTTGCAACAATCGATCTTCTCGACTGGTAACCCCACACCCCTCAACAACTTTTTGCTACTGTAAAAATTATCCATGACTAAATTATTACCTGGGATAATCTCTTTCATTAGCTCCGTTAGCTGGTCAAAACATTTTTTAGATATTCGGTTCTCAGACTTTAAGATCATTAGTCGAGCTACCAAAGATAATTGGGAGTGATTTTCGCACCCCAACTACAATGGCGATTTGATTTTGCTTTCAAAGATGTGATAAAACTTTTGGACCTCGGGGTTCGGTGGCTCTTCTATATCATCCACATTAAATTCTAGACCAGCAACATCCTGAATCATTGTGGTGTATCCAGTTGATGTTTCTTCTTCTTTGACTGCATATGATGAGCCACCAACATCTTGGTCACTCCCGAACCTCATATTCGTTTCCCATTGGAAGGTCCAAACATGATAGTTCGGTACGAAACCATGTTTGACCAAGTGCAGTTTCATTGTGTCCACGTCGAGAAATCGCATGTTTTGGCACTTGCGTTGATTATATGGACATCTAATTTTTGAACCATCCATCCATCTAGGTTTACTAGTAGCGAACTCAATGAAAGTTTCGACTCCAACAACAAACCCCTTAGCTAGATATCTGCCCTCTCTCCTTTCGTACATCCAACTACGATTAGAACTTATTTTTCTTATGTCCTGTATCGACTCAAGACATTAGTTAGACATTCGATATGTACTAACTACATGTAAGGGAAAACGTGTCATGTTCTCATATATTGTTTAGTTATATTCTACATACATGTATGCAATTCTCTCCAATTTCGTTCCCTCTATTTGGAAAGGGCCCTATCCCATTCAAGAATGTCTACTTACTTAATGAGGTTTCATAAGCATACTATTTATTTCATGCACGTGAAAATTTTGGCAGAATCTCCCCTTAGTTCTCAAAGTACACGTATTGCAGTGCACCCGAGAACGAAAGGGAGATACAAACCTAAATCTCAACACGTGCACAAAACAAAATAGCATGCTAACAAAACCACATTAAAGTACACATTCTCAAATTGTCCAAAGAAGTGGACAATTCAGAATTTAGTATCAAATTGTGAAGATTCACAAATTTTGATGTTAAATTCCAAACGGATCTAAGGTATTTGAGCACACATGCATGAGATCCATATAAATCAAACAACATAGATATTAATATGCATACTAATAAACAGAGAAAGTTTTCTTTTCCAATCCATTAATTTAGTAAAACCATCAGGACTATAAGAATCAATTAATCTATTCAGTAGAACACATGATATCTTTCAAGGAGATACAATAATAAGATAATAGCAGGGAAATGGCAAGCATCAACAACTTCTTTCAAATTTAAAATTGTTTCTGTTTCTGCACAAGCTTTTAGAATGATGGATTTCTACCGTAATCAATAACTAGCATATTGCAGTTAATCAAGATCACAAACTCTTCACTATAGTACTCAGAATACCAATAATCATATTCACATAAACTTAAATTTTTATAAAAATTTCAACAACAGACCAATAGGAATTTTTCAAGAAGGCTACGCTTGATAATATAATAACCTATTTACAAAAACACTCAAGTTAATTCATAAGAGTTCAACATAAAAAGAGAACTATGCTTTAATTAGTCTTTTTGCCTCCTAGTTTTCTTGTGCCAGATTGCCCATTCTAATGATGGACAATCCAAAACTACTATAGAAATATAAAAAGTACCTATGGATTAAAACGCGTTACAAAATCTCAAAACATTATGGCTGATTAAGATAGAATCTTTACAGCAAGATTACAAAATATATAAATGAAAATTTGCCAGAAGAAAAATGTATAGGCTTCTCTCTTTATCTATTACAAATATCAATCACACTTATTTCAATCTTCGAGAGCTATATATATATAGGGGAAGATCCAATGAGACCACAATTTATAGTGAAACAGTGTGGACTAATCTCAATCCTTCCCCATTTACATCAAAGGCTAAGAATAATATGGGATAATAATACATTAACCATTTAATTAAATCCCAGAAAGGATAAAATTATCAAAACAAACATGTGGGGGACCATCCAAATATGGAATCCGTTATTAGGAGAGATAAAATCACGTGGGGAGAGAGGAAATCGCGCTGGGGAGGGAGAAAATCCCCCATGTGCTCTGCTATGAAGTATGATGTACATTTATCAATAATTTGTTGTATACTTAACACTATTTTGCTATATGTTTAACATAATTTTATTGCATAATAAAATGGTCAAACAAAAACATGTGGGGATCGTGAATTAAGGAATCAGTTATAGAGAGAGAGAGAGAGAGAGAGAGAGAGAGAGAGAGAGAGAGAGAGAGAGAGAGAGAGAGAGAGAGAGAGAGAGAGAGAAACACACTCATTAACATGTGAAAACCGTGGATTAAGTAAATCAATTATAGAGAGAGAGAGAGAAACACGCTCATTATTATACTGTATATTTAACATATATTTACTATATATTTACTATATATTTATCACAATTATGCTGTATATTTAACATATTTGTACTACATATTACAATTGTCAAACAAAAAATATAAGTATACAATAAAACACATATAAGTATACATCAAAACACATATAAGTATACAACAAAAAACATAAGTATACAGAACATAAATATATTTATAAAAAATTAACTACTTATACATCAAAACACATATAAGTATACATCGAAAAACATATAAGTATACAGTAATCCTCACTGCCTCCTCGTAGGCCCTCGTTTTCTCCACGTCAGCATCGTCTTCTTCACAAATCCTCCAATCCTGTCCTTTATTCTGAAGCCCCAAAAATATTTTGCTCCTGGAGAACCATCATCCTTATCATCATCTTCATCATCAAAATCATCAACATCATCATCATGCTCCTCATCTCCTTTCATGTTCTCCACCACTGGCTCATCTTGAAACTTCGCCTGGGCTTCATTTTCTTAAAAAATGGGACCTACCATGGCGGCTTCTCAAGATGTCTGTGACCTGTAAGCTTCGTCGGAGGAGGATGTGGTGTAGCCTTGAGAGGAAGAAGACGAATGACGTCTGCGATGGCGTTTTTGGTGTGGGAGCGGCTTTTTTTGCTGACTCTGAGAGGGTCTCTGTCGGTTTTATGACGGCGATGATGCCGGCAGCGTCGGCTGCGAGAGTGGAGAGGAACTGAGGAGTTACCAAAATTAAATGAAATTGTGTAATTATACAATTACAATATTGCCCTTTACAGATTTAACATAAATTAAAAAAGGCTATTAAATTGGGTAAATCTCAACCATCTAAAATTATAGATTTATGGATAAGATTAGTCCACACTGTCTCAATCTGATGATGTGGTCTCATTTGATCCTATTCATATATATATATATATATATATATATATATGAAATATTAAAAATTAAATTTACCCTATTTAAAAAAATTCGCATTCAACTACATTAGTTTAATAAAGTTGCCTTATTTACCATTGAAGTCGTGAGGCCCCAGAATTTGGTACCACAAATCCTATACGTGTCATATTATTTTTTTTTTTGTTTTTGGGAATGATAGTTCAGTTTGAACTAGTCGAGACATGCTAATTGTGTTATTTTTCTCTACAGGCCTATACGTGTGCCATGATCAATTAATTGATATTTTTATAATTAGCCAACCTTGTTATGATAATGCTATTTAATCTAATTTTTTTTATTTTATATAACCCTAGTAGTATAATTATTAAATTCAAATTTACTACTTAAGTTAATCCATAACTATTAGATTTGTAGTAGATCTTATTTATAACAAGTATGATATAATTACATTGTATGACATTAGTAACCTTGACTTATATATGTAATGATAATATATAGTATATAGTTATAAATATATAGTATATAGTTACATATTACAAATGAGAATGACTTGGTGCCATAAGATAGGAGGCTAAAAGTAGCCTCATGATTACCTAAAAGAACCTACACCTATCCCACCACACCTACTCACCAATAGATTATGGAAGCTTACAATCATCTTGCATGCTTTCACCTCTCCCCATACAAGCAACCCCTTTTCCCCATACACTCAACCCTCAACTATTGGACGAAAAAAAAAGAAGCAAGAATGAAGGAGAGAGGGGGGACGGTCAATAGGGAGAAAGAGAAGAGACTTTGTGTTTGTTGGAGTTTTGATCAAGTAGTAGGAAGGGGAGAAGTAGTAGAAGACAATTAAGGTAAATGATTAGATTCTTCTTGTATACTTAAGCTTTAACTTTAGTCCCTAAACCCAACTCCTTCTTAGTGTGATTTAGTGTGAATTTATGGGAATACTTAAGCTATATTATGGTATGATTTAGTGTGGATATATGGGAATAAAATTGTTGGGGCCAAAATGATATTTTTGGACCTATTATGTGATTTAATAAAATTTGAAGGACCTATTTGTAATTTTCGAAATTGAGCTGGACTGTTACCAAAATGACACATATTTTGACACCTACAAATTGGTCGTGAATGGTTTTAGTGGCTAAAACGTAAATTTCAAGCTAACGGGTCAAAAATTGCAAATCTTGTAAAAATAAGGGATAAATTTATAAATTCCAAAAATTTCAGAAACGGAACCTGAAAACTGAAATTTTTAATTTTAAAATATTATTTATAATCTACTGGACCTACCCCAAAAATTTGAGTGAAATCCGATTTGTAAAATAGAAGTTGTCGACAAAAATAGTAAAAATACAAGTTTTGTAAAAATAGGGGAAAACTGTAAATTCAAAAAAATTCCAGAAACCTGGAAACTGAATTTTTAATATCAAAATATTATTTATAAACCTAGAGGACTAATCCCAAAAATTTGAGCGGAATCCAAGTTGTTAATTAAAAGTTATCACCGAAATGGTGAAAATGCATATTTCAAAGGAGGTAGAAGCCATTTTATAATTTCCTGAAACTGGACCCCAAACCCAGTAAAATTATAATATTTCTTAGGTACTTCGGACTCATAAAAATTAATCTTGGTGAGACATACCGGTTCGCCGGACATTGTTTTATAAAGGTTTTACGCTAAAATTTATATTTTCCAAAACTGAAAGGGTAAGATTGTAATTTTTAAAATCTGCTACCGAACCCTCCGAAAATTATATTTCTACTGGTTTATGAGGCCCAATAGGTCTGAGCTCACGCCCAACAGAGCCCCGATTGATTGATTATAAATTTTTAATCCTTAGCGAGAAAATGGGCGACTCCGGCGTAATAACTTGCTTTTGAAATTAAAATTAATATGATTCACACCTTTACAAAGCTAAGTCCGCCCCTTAAATATTTTATTTATGGTTATTGACGGATTTTAAAAAAAAGCCTGTGTACCTCTATTGTCGTTTTACGAAAACTCGACCCATTAGCTAGTTAAAATACTTTATAAAATTCTTTTACAAAAATTTACAAATGTTGTCTTAAGGACCTTCCGTTCTTAAAATCATATCCGAGAAAACATTTCAACTTACTCGGAATAATATTCAAATATCGATCTATTTTTAAAAGCCCATAAATCCCACTTATCCGCCCCATTATTGGCCGCACATAACTATAATATGGCTGATTGAATGATTGATTGATCGATTCATCAAGTGAATAATTGGTTAAGTGTTTTGTGAACCCTATGTGGTAGTGTCGGGCCCTAGTGAGGTGGGACTTTGATCGAGCAGCTCGGTCTGTGGTCAGGATTCACCTTCCCTGGTCTTAATCCTACCACTGGAGGACGAAGTGTCCAACGGGCGAAGTGGATCGTAGAATCGGTATAATCGTGATTATGACATTCTTTGGGCAAAAGGCCTGAGCTAAAGAGATGTCGAGCCGCTGGAATTAAAAGGTATTAGTGGGTTTCGGCCAAATTGTGCGCGTGGAGCGATAAGGAGAACGGAAGAGTTTCGACGCCTGATCAGCGCGAACCCAATGTTTAGTGTTTATGTGTTCAACTAGTGATGGCACTTCGGTGCAAGTGATTGTTAAACTAGTGATAGCACTTCGGTGCAAGTGAATGATGAACTATTGAAAACACCTCGGTGCATTGATTGTTTTCTTCAGTGAATTCACTACGGTGCTAGTGATTGAAAAGTGTTTGATTGTATTTATATTTTTGAAACTCTCATGCGAATAACTAAGTAATTTTCATATCGCAATTTCATGTGTGCGTTATTGCATAAAAGCTTATTTCACCGTAAACGATTTTCGTCACTTCATGGGTAAATATCATTGATTTGAATGCATTAACTCTTTTTGAATGCATCATGTTATTTTAAAGGAAATGAAGGGATCTTTTGACAAAGAAAATCCCACTTCTTGGGAGGCCTTTGACAAATAAATATTTCTATTGCGTCAAAGGAAAGTGAGCCACACTAACACACACGCACCCACTCACTGAGACTTTTCTCACCCCGCCATTTTGTTTTAAACCCTTTCCAGAGGACCAGACGGGTGCTGCGGAGGAAGCCTATAAGGTGCAAGAGGAGTAGCCGACGTGTAGCTCAGGAAGAACTGTAATAGATTCTTAGGGATTTGTCTTATGGCTTTTATTAATTCCGCTATAACTGTTAAACTACATATGGTCGTTTTAAGTACTGTCTTGGGAATTTAGTATTTGGCTCCTCATGAGCAGAGACTTATTCCGGGTTGCGACCCATGTACCTTGAAACCTCGGGTTCGCCGAGTCGGACATATGTTGGAGTAGGACTCCGTGAATCTATTTTATCCACCTTTGGAATGTTAAATGATTTCGGGGCGTGACAATTATGGTATCAGAGCTTGGTTTGTAAGAAGGAACTTACGCCGAGCTAATCCAGGATAGGACCCTCAACCTGTGTTGGGATTACCGCTACTGCCTAAGCCCTAGGTTAAGTTCTTATGTGCTTTATTTGGGATCACTTGTACAAGCATGTGGATTAGACGCTTAGCCGATATTGATTCGACTTTTACTTGCATATTATTGTGGATATAATTGTCTTTCGTTTATGATGACTTAGTGTTGAGGAGTTACTGATTAGTGTATTTTTAGGTATGTACCTTACCACTCGTATTTTGTGTAGTAGCTACATATCATAATTTTGTCCCATTTAGGACTTATTATCTAATCTTCAACACTTCTGCGAAATTGATGGCTGACAGGCGTGGGAGAGGTAGACTCCGTATCCATCCCGTGGAAGGATCTCACCCTCGATGTGAACATTCCCCTAATTTGCCACCACCACCTGCAACGAGGGACAATTTAATTGCGCAAGCCGTGCATCAACTTCTGATATTCTTGCAGCAACAGGCTGCCATGAACCGAAATGCTCTAGAACCAGTAATTGATACCCAAGACCGTGTGCTAGAGCGATTCTTATGCTTCAACCCACCAACTTTCCTTGGCGAGCCAGATGACACTAAGGCAGAATATTGGCTCAAGAGGACCGAGAGTATCTTCACAACGTTACATTACACGAATTAACAGAAGCTCTCTCTAGCTACCTTTTGTTTGGAAGCCGCCGCGCATGATTGGTGGCGAACAGTGAATGAGAGGTGGATCAGGGAGAACAGGCCCAGAACTTCGGAGAACTTTGTGCGGGAGTTCCGAGATCAGTACATCTCCCAGGTAGTTCGAGAGGCTAGAAAGAATTTAATTTTCCACCTGAAGCAAGGGACGATGACAGTGGCACAATATGAATCCAAGTTCAACCGGCTATCCAAGTATGCTTCTGGACTGATTAGTGCAGAAGAAGATAAACTATTCAAATTTACCCAAGGATTGAGGCCTGCGCTACAACAAAGTTTGATGTTGGTTGAGATAGGCTCCTATGCCGCTGCATTTCGAACTGTCACTAGAGTTGAAGGGGGTATGAACCAATTCAGACCGCAACAACAACAGAGTCGTCCAACAGGGAGCTTTAAATGACCATTTCCGGCAAAGATGCCTAACCAGTCCCACAAGTTCCAAAAGAAAGCGGTTGGGAACACTAGTGGGGGAGAAAACTAGAATCATGTCAAATTGTGCCCACACTGTAACAAACCGGGGCATTCTTCGACCTTTCTTTGGAAAAGTTAGGAAAGTGCCTCGAAATACGGAGTGCTCAACACCAAGTGAAGGATTGCCCCAAGATTGGACTGGCCGATAATAAACCAGCACCTGCACCCAAGATGGGAGACCCTAGTACTAAGGTGACATGCCATGTGTTTGCTCTGGTGGGGCAAGAGGCTCCCGCAGTGAATGATGTGGTGGAAGTTACACTTCTCGTATCTAATCACCTAACTAAAGTGTTAATTGATCGTAGATCGGCACATTTTTTTGTTGCACCACATTTCGCACACAAACTGAATATATGCATGGAACATATGCCAATATGTTTAGAAGTATCAACACCCATGGGCGTGAGTCAATTAACCGATTCCATTTATAATGCCTGTGATGTGAAGATCGGTAATAAGAATTTTTTGGTTAACTTAATTTCATTGTCTATACTCGAATACGACGTAATTTTGCGAATGGATTGGTTATCCATACATCTCGCACAAATGGACTGTCATTCTAAGATAGTTAAGTTGTGCGCTCCGAAAAGGCCAATGGTATAATTAGCGGGAAGTGCTCGAGTTTTCTTAATCCCAGTTGTTGGGAATTTATTGTTTAGATTTTGATGAATGCCATGTAAAACTTAGACTAGAAAGTTGGCACCCCATTTTCCTTGTAATTTGTATTGTAATAGATAGGGCTGTATGAGCTGAGTCAAGTCAGCTATGCCTGGATATACAAGAAGTCAACTGAAGACTAGGATGAAGACTCCACTGTGAAGCAACTGAGTGTGGCAAGGAAGAGATGTCAAGGACTTGACTGAAGGAGTATCAGCTGAGATACAGTTGTATGAAGAGTCAGTCAAGTCAACTCAAGAAGCCAAGTCTCAAGTTGAAGTGACAGATGAGCCATCCATTGATTGAAAGCTAACTCGAAGTCACCTGAGGAATAAAAGGACTGCAGTCAAGTCAAGACAACTGAACGAGATCCATTGATATAAGTCAAGAATATTACTCAGAATAGTAACCTGCTAAAGTTGTCAGAGATAAAGTATATGTTCCAGTTGTGTGCAAAAGGAACAAACCAATGAGAAGCACTGCACCAATGTCAGAAACGCTGAAATGCTGCAAGACATTTAATATGAGGAAATGTCAACATCAAGGACTGCAAAAAGACAAGCCAACGAACACAAGTGACTTTTGAAAATCAGCCTATCTCTTCAACGGGCAGATTTTTGAAAGTTCACTATAAAAGGCTGATGAATCACTTTGAGAAAAGGTTACCTTGGTTACCTTGCATACCTGAGATAACAAGCTTTATTCATACTGTAACCTGCAATATATTCTCAAGTTATTCAAGCAAATCCTCAAACCTAAATCTCGAAGGAAATCGATCCAACACTAAGCTGTGAAGGAAACACAACTTCAAACTATTGAAGAGGAAATTTTTGAAGAATCAAAAGGGGTCTACATTCCAAGGAGGATTGTAGAAAGGTTCAAGGTCGAACCAGTCTCAAGTTATTGGAGGGCTTCGTGATGAAATCCAAGAAGCTTGAGCAAGTAAGCTGAAGTAACAAGGCAACCGCCCTGTGAAGAAGCTGAGTCGGACGAGAAGCCAGCTGTGTGACCAAGGAATCTCCAGATCGAGTCCCAAAGAGGAGCAAGTCGTTGTGTGATCAAGACTTCAGATCTCTGATCGATAACCACTTTGTACTCTGATCATTACTCAGTGGATTCCTCCAGGAGTTGGAGAAGAGAGGAGTAGAAGAATTACCCCATCTTCGAACCTCTATAAAAATTATTGTGTCATTTACATTTCAGCATTTTATTTTTGCATATCACTTTATATATGCTGATAATTTGCTATCCAACTGATAATTAACAAAGTTCTAAAATCAAGTGTTTAAAACAAAGTTAAACCAAATTCAAGGGTGTTAAGTCTTCCGCTGAAAATCTCATCACAGCCAAGTTAAGGTTTAGACTAAACAACTGAGTTATTCTATCAACAGCTCAATCGAGTCTGTTGAGTGGCTAACTCTAGCTGGTTAACTAACTTAGTTGTCCCCCAATGACTTACTGTGTGTATTTAACTCTGTAATATTTTAAAAGGACTAAAATCAAAAAGTTGGTAAGGTTTATTCAACCCTCCCTTCTAAACCTTACTCACACCCCTTGGGACCTACAAGTGGTATCAAAGCGGTTGGTTCATTGAGCCTTCCGTGACCAGTTCTTGAACTAGATCTCCAATCTTTCAAAGAAGTTTTTAACACTTGCTCTTTCAAAAGCTATTTCTTTATTCAAAGAAAGTTATTATCATGGAAGCAAATTTGACACGCATTCCTATGTTCACTATGAATTTGATGACTGGAAAATTTGCATGCAGGCTCATCTATCTGCGTTACATGATGAAATGTGGATAGTGATAGAGGAAGGGCCACACGCAAATACTTAAAGTGAACACAATCAGAGAGAGAGCGCGGTGAAGGAGGAGAGGAAGTCTGGCATTGAAGCAAGACCAACCCCTAGTTGATAAACCAAGGATTGAATGGACAAACGAGGAGAGAAGAAGATACAACTTGGACAATGTGGCCAAGGACATACTTTACAAAACCTTGGACAAAGCAATGTTCAACAAAGTCAAATCTTGTCAAACTGCAAAACAAATCTGGGATAAATTAACTTTAATTTGTGAAGGATCTGAGCAAATTAAAGAAAATAAATTGTCCGTTGCTGTACAAAAATTTGAAAATTTTAAAATGCTTGCAGGTGAAAACTTGGATCAGCTGGATGCTCGATTCATTGAAATCACAAATGAATTATCAGCACTTGGGAAAGAATATACACAGAAGGAAATGTGTATGAAGATTCTGAGAAGCCTCCCAGCTGAATGGGAAATGAAGGTCATGGCCCTGAGACATTCAATGAACCTTACAACAACATCCAATCATGAGCTATTCTCAAACCTCAAAGCCTACGAGTTTGAGCTGAGAAGAAAAGATCAAGAAGAGACAACTGTACCAAAAACAGCTGCACTTATAGTCAAGGATGGGAAGAGAGCTGAGGCCAAAGTAATCATTGACCAGGAGGAGATTGCCCTGATGATTAAAAGATTCAACAAGTTCTTCGACAAGAACTACAAGAGAAACAAAGGTGAATCCTCCATAAGACATACAGCTCCCTCCAAGTCAAGGGAAGATAGGCCACCCAAGAGAGCTGAGCATCAAAAGGTTGAATATCAGAGAGGTGATAACCCAAGAACAGAAAGAGCTGATCAAAGAGCTGAAAACCTGTGTTGGAACTGTAGACAACCAGGACACTTTGCTATTAACTGTCAATACCCTGTAGTCAATAAATATAGAAATGAAGAAGAAAGAAAAGTCTTCAGAGAAAGAAGACATGAAAAGAAAAAGGCTATGTTGGCTGCAGAGACTGCTGAGACAGCTAAGTCAAAAGAAGCAGCAGGCTCAGAGAGTAGTGAAGCTGACTACTCAAGTGACTCTGAGGAAGAAGCAATGATCTGTCTAATGGCTAAAGAACAAGATCAACCTGACCAAGAAGATGAGGTACAGTCTATTTCATCTCACTCAGATTCTAGTGATAGTGATTGTGACACACACACTTTATCACCCACTGATCTTAAGACAGACATAGGATTCAATTCCTTTGTGCACAGTGAAACTCCCATAATGATCTTGGAAAAAGGATCTTCAAGTAATGAAGCATCTAAAAAACCCAAGACACCAAATGTTGCACCCACATTCACTCCAAAGCACAATCACAAACAAACTGGCCTAGGATATAAAGGAAAAAGAAAACAACCAGTTGAGTATGCTGAGAGGACATCTGAGAAGAAATCCAGCAGAGTTCCTCAGCAAACTCCAAATAAGAAGTACTCTGTGAAGAATAAACAGAGCTACCAAAAACCCCAAAAGTTTTATCAAAGAAGCACATATGATGGGAATGGTAGAAATTACCCAAGCCAAGCTGATTGGAATAATGTGAAATATCAGCAAAGACCTATGGAAT
Organism: Rehmannia glutinosa; assembly: GCA_016081115.2. NCBI lineage: Eukaryota > Viridiplantae > Streptophyta > Magnoliopsida > Lamiales > Orobanchaceae > Rehmannia > Rehmannia glutinosa. The sequence goes on along the minus strand of CM071931.1, from coordinate 27,896,048 downwards.
ATATGCCCAAATGGCAAAGACCTAGAACTCAACAAAGGTCATTCAAAAGGCAAAAGAGCTATCATCAGCACACATATGCACCCAAGCACTACACATCAGAAATATCACAACTACCCAAAGAAGGCGATTGCCAAAACACACACAGGCATACAGACAAAAGAGACAGTTGTATGAACCTAAACCCCCCAAGCAATTTGCCAAAGTGAGTTATGATTGTGGCACATAATGATGACAACCTCTTAGAGTCAGATCATTTGGCTATAGGTTGGTTGGATCATCTTACATCACTAACCCCTCAGGACCCAGACAAGCATGGGTACCTAAAAACTAATTTTCTTGATTGCAGGTTCAAGGAACAACTGAGTGCCAAGGAACCTGGTACATGGATAGTGGCATTCCCGGCACACATGAGAGAAACAAGAAAAATCTGTCAAAATTCAAGGAGATTAGAGGCGCAAAAGTCATATTTGGAGAAAATGAAGCTCCAGGGGAAATTAGAGGAACTGGATCCATCAAGAAAAATGGTTTAGAAATCACAGATGTTGCATACGTTGAAGGCCTCAACTTCAACCTGTTAAGCATCAGCCAACTCTGTGACAAGGGCTATAATGTTGGATTCAATATGGGAGTGTGCCAAATCAAAGATACTGAATCAAATGTAGTAGTGTTGCAAGGATCCAGACAAAAGAACATGTATGTGGTAGATTGGTCAACTGCCACACCAAGCACTTGTCTGCTAGCAAAGAGTACAGCCGAATCAAGTTGGCTTTGGCACAAGAAGTTGAGTCATCTGAATTTCAAGACAATTAACAAGCTTGCAAGGAGTAATCTTATAGAAGGACTACCAGACTCAGTGTACAAAAAAGAAAGTGTTTGTGATGCATGCCAGATGGGAAAGCAGATCAAATCATCATTCAAAGAGAAGTCTAGTCCATCTTCAACAAGAATATTGCATCTATTGCATATGGATTTATTTGGTCCAGTTGAGCCAGCTAGCTTAAGTGGAAAGAAATACACTTTAGTAGTGGTGGGCTGCCTAAAAGATTTTGGGCTGAAGCCATCAACACTGCATGCTATACTCAAAATAGATGCATGATCAATAGACAGCTGACAAAGACTCCCTATGAAATATGGACAGGGAGAAAGCCAAATGTTGGGTACTTTAGAATATTTGGATGAAAATGCTTCATCCACAATAATGGCAAGGATAATCTAAAGGCTTTTGAAGCTAAAGCTGATGAAGGTATCTTTTTGGTATACTCAGCTGAAAGTAAAGCCTATAGAGTGCTGAACAAGAGGACTATGGTCACAGAAGAGTCTATCCATGTGATTTTTGATGAACCTAATGTAAATGGAGAAGATATTGAAGAGTTAGCTGATAAGCTGAATCAACCTACAATGCAGAAAAAGTCCCTATGTTGAAGCTAAAGCTGGAGCAATCAATCAAGATGAAGATGAGACTGCTGAGTCTCAAAGACAGCTGGAGAATCTACAGCTAAATGATGATGAAAGAGCTGCTCAAGACAACACAACTGCAAGACGACTAAACCCAGCTGATTTACTTCAACCTGATGTGAGATGGCTGAGAGACCATCCACCAGAGCTAGTCATTGGAAATGTAAGAGATGGTGTAAGAACCAGATCCAGAGCTCAGCAAGAAGTAATGTTCACTTGTTTTATTTCCCAAATAGAACCAAAAGATGTGTCCCAAGCATTGGATGACACATATTGGATTCAAGCCATGCAAGAAGAGCTGAATCAGTTTGAAAGAAACAAGGTATGAGAATTTGTGCAAAGACCAACCCATCAAAATGTTATTGGCACAAAATGGTTTTTCAGAAACAAGATGAATGAGGAAGGATCTGTGGTAAGAAACAAAGCAAGATTGGTAGCCAAAGGGTATTGCCAAGAAGAAGGAATAGATTTTGATGAAACATTTGCTCATGTTGCAAGATTAGAAGCAATAAGGTTGTTTCTTGCCTATGCTGCACACAAGAACTTTGTTGTATATCAAATGGATGTGAAAAGTGCATTTTTAAATGGATTGTTGGAAGAAGAAGTCTATGTTGAGCAACCTCCAGGTTTTGAGCAGAAGACCAATGGAGATAAGGTGTACAAGCTCAAGAAAGCTCTACATGGATTGAAACAAGCACCAAGAGCATGGTATGATACATTGTCTCAATTTCTAACTTACAATGGATTCACCAAAGGCAAAGTGGATAGGACACTCTTCAGAATTCAAGATGGAGAGAGTATACTTCCTTTTCAAATATATGTGGATGATATCATTTTTGGATCCACAAACAAAGAGCTGTGTGATAAGTTCTCAAACCTCATGCAAGGCAAATTTGAAATGAGCATGATGGGAGAGCTGACATTCTTTCTAGGACTTCAAGTTAAGCAGCTGAAGGATGGAACCTTCATAAGTCAAACAAAGTACACCAGAGACCTAATGAAGAAATTTGGTATGGAGGAGAAGTCTTCTATGAAAATACCAATGAATACATCAGTCAAGATGGACATGGATGCAGATGGTAAAGCTGTAGATCAAACAAGATACAGAGCACTCATTGGATCACTGCTCTATCTAACAACAAGTAGGCCAGACATCACCTTTGCAAAGTAGGTGTATGTGCAAGATTTCAATCTGCACCAAAGGAAAGTCACATGACTGCAACTAAAAGAATCCTAAGATACTTGAAGGGATGCCAAGAAGTTGGCTTATGGTATCCAAAGGAAGGTGGATTCAAACTAATTGGTTACTCAGACTCTGACTATGCTGGATGTAGAGTTGACAGGAAGAGTACTTCAGGTACATGTCAAATGCTTGGAAACATATTAGTTTCCTTGTTTAGAAAGAAGCAAAACTCAATAGCCACATCCACGGTGAAGCAGTACATACATAGCGGGCAAATTGTTGTGCCCAAGTCTTATGGATGAGACAAGAGAGATTATGAAATTGAAGAAAAAGAGATACCAATTATGTGTGATAACACAAGTGCTATTGCAATCACTCGTAAATCGTGTTGCATTCAAGAACAAAGCACATTGATGTCGATATCATTTCATAAGAGATCATGTTGAAAAGAAAGACATCACCTTGAATACATCTCAACCGATAAACAAGTTAATGACATATTCACAAAGCCATTATGTGAATCAAGATTTGAAGAACTTAAGCATGAGCTAGGGTTAATTGAGTGAGTTGACACTGAAGACTCCATGAGAAGAGATGGAACATGAAAAGTCGAAACAGAGCAGATCTCATGAATCACCAAGTGAATCACCTTATCGGAAAAGTCAGTCAGATGTCGAGTTAATGACGGCTTAGTCAATATACGAATAGAGAGAAGAAGAGTTGAGTCAGTTAAGGAGTAAGCTGAGTCATTTATGAGCTAAGTGACAAAAACGCGGTCGTTTTTAATAAGCGGGAATGTTTTTAAGGATGACGTCAGCGTAATAATGACGGGTACAGTCAAAGCTGCACAACAAGCATATGATTGGATGTAAATGCTGCCGCATTAAATGCGGGCGATTAAATGCTGATCGGCGTGGTGAATCTGAACCGTTGATCTTGATCAAAATTTCAAAAACCAAAAATACGTCCTTTCATAACCCTTATATACTCTTTCGATCAGTTTTTCTCTCTCTCACTAAAACTGTTCATCTTCAAGCATTCGAAATAAAGTCTCTTTTCTCTCCAAAACCCTACTAGTTCTCAAGCAAGTTTCTCAAGAATCAATCGGTAAAATCTTCTAAAAATGGCACCAGCACATGATTTCGCTAAGCTCGCAAAGCAAATCCACATCGGATCAACTGTGGATTTCGAAGGGATGATAAAACAGGGTTCCGATGAAACCCTTGTGAAGAAGATAGCGGATAAAATCGAGAAATCCGAACTGAAACCATTCCTCACGATGGAATATTAGATGACGTACGTTGAGGAGGTCGCCTAGTTTTACGTGAATGCCGAGGTGCAGGAAGAAGGGATTAAATCATCTGTCCACCGCAAGGACATTCTAATCACTGCAAAGGACCTTACGGAGAACTGTTTATTGCCATCGGAGGACATGCCGGAGATATATGAAGCCGACGTCAACTTGGCTGCTGCATGGAAGGAAGTAGCCAAACCTGAATGTGCTGCAAAAGTGGTCTACACGGTGAGAAGAAGTCTTGAAGGACGATTATCACAAACTAATGGATATCATCGCGAAGAGTGTAGACATGAAGTTTGGCGACTTCAATCACCGTGTCAAAAACAAGCCGATCGTCATATAGCTGCGATCATGGAAGAGAAGAAGATCAATTGGGCTGAATTCATTTACAAACAAACTTTGCGAATATTAGCAACAAGTCTTTCAAGAAGGATGGATCCTTTGGAGGATCACTTGGCTATGGCTTAGTCATTGGTCATCGATGGAGGTGAAGGGTGTTCCCTTCGACATGGAAAGCCATTCCATGTCAACAAGAAGATGTTCCGGGCCAATCTCCGGGAGCCAGGAAAGAGAGCTACGCAAAAAGGGTGATACGGTGAGGGGGAATCGGTGACCACTGTCGACTGTTGCTTCCTCCCTCCTAAAACGAGCGCCCCCGCAATCGCAAAAAGAAAAAACTTCTCTGACAAAGAAAGAAGAAAGACGCACCGCCCTCGCAACCGAGTCACGCCGCCCGCAGCCGTGTCTCCCGCCCCACACTGCGGTGGAGAAGGAACCCTTAATACCTTCTTCAGAATTAAGAAGAAGAGAGGGCGCAAAGCGAGAAGGGCGATTGTCTCTAAGAAAACTCCGAAGGCCTTTACCTTCGAGGAACCGGAGGAAGTAGAACCGGACATTCCTCCGGTGAAAACTAAAAGAAGAAGAAGAATCACCAATCTCTCGAGCTTAAAAAGGCCGAGTCCGCCACTCAGTGGAGAAAATCGAGATCTTTGAAGAAAGAAGTGCGGTCTCGAAGTTCTTGATGAAACCGCCAAATCTGCTTTGAAGGTGATCACAGAGGGCCCTCAAGACCAGTGTGGATAGAACAGGCGAGGAACATGAAGCGGCGGAGACAACAGAATCCCCCCTCACGACAGGATCGTGTCTCCACCGCCACGTCTGCCGATGGTGAAGAGCAAGCGAGTTTGCTACCTTCTATTCTTGAGAAGGAAGGCCAACATGGGGAGAATGATGATGATGACATAGTTATGTACTCTCCCTTGTACCAAGATATCCATGGCCATTTGCGAGAGTGGAGGAAATGGAAGCTGAGTCACTCTAGGGCGCAGTTTGAACATCCAGAGTTTATTGAGGAAGAAGAGGAACTCTTCAGGTTTCTTGAAGTTGATACCGTGCTGCAAAGCCTTGGATGAGGATAACTACATTAATATGTTGCAAATTCGCAAGGAACAAGAAAAGGCTAGAGCAGCTGAGGAAGTAGATGCTCGTGAAAAAGCCAGCATTTGTCCTCTCACTGGCACCAGCGACCATACTCATCCTCACCTTGACATGCTCTCAGACAGTGATGAGGACATGGACCCTATTGCTGCACAAGAAAAGTTGGACATGCAGCAAGCCATGCGAGAATCCACGTTGATGCACGAGCAACAACTAATGGAAGGACCAGGAGAGTCTTCCAAATCACAGCTGGAAATTGATCCGTTGGGAGTGATGCAGCAGATTGCCATAGTTATTGCTGCAACCACTTTCCCAGTTCACTCAGAGGACGGATCTAAGGGACTTGGCGATGACACTGGGAACTTGGGCACCCAAGTTGAGCCAACCCCTGTTGAAGGTGTCTTACCACCTGCCTCCACGGCTGAGCACTCAAAGGAAGCAGTGAGTCTGGAGCAGAGTGACCCCAACATAAGTAACTCAGCTGGTGCGCCATGTGAGGGGGAAACTCACTCCACTGCAGCTAGGTTGGAGGATACTGCAGATGACTCCACAATGCAGAAAGGAGGCAAAGTGGAAAAGGAAAAAGAAATAGAACAACATCAAGTTGTCACTGACAAAGCTCGGACAATTAAGTCTATCTCAGCTGAAGTGCCAACAGCTTTGCAGGCTAAGGACGCTGCTGATGCAGTCGAGGCACAGGATGGATCTGCCCCGGGAGTTAAAACTCTGGGCAATGAAAGTGCAATCCATGGAGTTGAGACTCATGTGGATGCCACCACAGAAGACCCTAAGACAGTTGCGTCTGTCGAAGGGAATGTACAAGGCCTTGCTACAATTGAGACTGCAGGAGTTAATGAAGGCCCGAGGGAGGTTGAGACTTCCCTGGGTAAAGAGACAAAAATGCAGAACATCCCTCCTGTTCACATTTAAGAATCAGAGAAGGAAATTAGTGCACTTCATGATTCCCAAGATAACCCTGATATATCATTTCTGGGATTTGAATGAAGCTGAGTCCAACCCTGCTGCAAAAGACTCAGCTGAGGATGTTCTACCAAGTACGAGCAAACCAGATATGAAGGCTGCTTGACAAACTTTCAATTTTGATGATGAACCAAATCCTCAGGCTTCATCATCCTCCGATGACGCTGATGGTGCAGCTGAGGACATGCAAATTCATTTAGCAGAAACCATTGAGGCCGAAGAAGCTGTTAAGACAGCTGAGGCTCAGTCAGCTGGCCAACCCTCCCACCAAGGCCCAGCTCAGACCGAGTCATCTACGCAGGCTCCCAAAGCTGCAGTAGGGTCGACTCAACCAGGCACATCACACCCACGCACAACTGTAGAATCAATTCTTTATGTACGTGATGACGCTTTCGAAGAAACTTTTCCTTTTTCAATTGAGGTGCCTAACCTTGTAGAAGAAACAACTCGTGAGTGGAAACGGTACCACAAACCTGATCAAGTGATTCCCACTGACTCCATTGTCCCAGCAGAGGTGCGTGAAGTCTTCAAGACTATCATTGGAGAGATTGAGAAAATTGAAAGGCACCAGGCCTCGCTGGATATGCGGCTAGACAACAGGGATGCCAATCTCACAGCCGACTTAAGAGGGATTGTGCTGAGGATCAGAGAATGGTGTCAATAGCATAGTACAATGCGATTCGAACAAGTCAGATACTTGAAAGCATTGCACAACAAAATCTTGATCCGGGAGCGCCGATAATGCGACATGAAGAGGAGTATGCAAGAAAATATTATTGAGAATGCATGCCTCCCATACCATGAAATGAAACTACTACGAGAATTTCACAAGAAAGAACCTGCGTGTACATGAGAGTATGAATGCCAAGTTGACCTTCTTATGGCTGAAATGAAATCGGTGGCAGCGAATCCAAAGCCACCCGCTTAGAATTTCGAACAACATACTATGCAAAGAGACTCAGCGGGACTCACTATCACCGCTTAGATTTTATGCTCAGAGGATGTTTCGGGGTTCCTCTCTCCTTTGATGATGCCAAAAAGGAGAAGAGGAATACACGAAAGATGTTGAAAGGGGGTCGGATGAGAAGAAGAAGGAAACAATTGAAGAACAGAAGAAGGAGAAAGGAAAAGCTGTTGATGGGGAAGGGTCAAATGATGTGACCCTAATGTTTGCTGAAACCCCTCAACAAGGCCATGTCACAACTAGCATAATCAGCAAACTTTCGGTGACTCTGCCGCTCCAACACTACAGTTGTGCCTATGTCCGAGAAGAGAAAAATCGTAGAAGCAGGGATGAAGGAGGTTGAAAGAAAGACGGATGCCCGTGTTCTAGAAGTGTTGAAACAATTCAGAGGCATTCCGGTAGGAAAAGACATCGATGCCATTCCAGATGAGGAAAACGAGCCAAGATCCGTTGAAGAGTTTAAAACGCTCGAGTCCGAGGTATACTTCAAGGGTATGTCCATAGCCCAAGCCTGGGACTTGTACTAGGAGAAAGGTCGAAATTTTGTGCGAAGAAGGCGACGAGCGGCCAGACTACTAGCGATCACTCTCTGGCAAGAACAAGACTCGACAATATACGTCCAGAGGAGGAGGAAGAAGTGGTGGAGGTAGAGGCTTTAAACCTAGACCTCTACCCAAAAATATTGAATATATAGATCCAGGCAAGTAGGAAAGGATCTATTGGGCTGGATATGATGCTATAGCCAACGGAAGTGGATAGAAAAATCTTTGAATATGTAAAGAGGATTGAAGAGGAAAAAGAGAAGGCAAGATCATTTGTGGCAAGAAAGACAAGAAACAAAAAGAAAAAGATGAAGCTGCCAAGAGAGCCTACGAGAAAAAAAAAGCGGTGAAGTAGAAAAGAAGAGAAAGAGAGCAGAGGAGGGGCAGAGTGAAGAAGAAAGAAGGAGGCAGCGAAGGCGATGAAGTGTTGTTGTCCACCCCTTCATGTACTTTACTATTGTAAATGCATATGTATGTAAGTCTTCTGTACGTTGAATAAGAAATTTGTAATTTCTATATTTTTGCGTAGATATAGAATGATATGTTTGCTCTGATACACATTGTAAACAAGTGTGTAAAGGACAAGAATGTTATGATTAATAAAAAGATTGATTCTATGCATACATTCTCTGTTACTGCATTGTCTGTATGTATCTTTGATGCTTACATTTTGTTTGTATGTTTTAAGTTTTGGCATCATCAAAAGGGGGAAATTTGGGAAATTTATTTTTAGATTTTGATGAATGCCATGTAAAACTTAGACTAGAAAGTTGGCACCACATTTTCCTTGTAATTTGTATTGTAATAGATAAATTTGTATGAGTGAGTCAAGTCAGCTATGCTTGGATATACAAGAAGTCAATCAAGACTAGGATGAAGACTCATTGTGAAGCGGTGAGTGTGGCAAGGAAGAGATGTCAAGGACTCGACTGAAGGAGTATCAGCTGAGATACAGTTGTATGAAGAGTCAGTCAAGTCAACTCAAGAAGCCAAGTCTCAAGTTGAAGTGACAGATGAGCCATCCATTGATTGGAAGCTAACTCAAGTCACCGGGGAATAGAAGGATGTGATCAAGTCAAGACAATCGAACGAGATCCGTTGATATAAGTCAAGAATGTTACTCAGAATAGTAACCTGCTAAATTTTTCAGAGATAAAGTATATGTTCCAGTTGTGTGCAAAAGGAACAAACCAATGGGAAACACTGCACCAATGTCAGAAACGCATTTGCAATCTTTGCAAGACATTTAATATTAGGAAATGTCAACATCAAGGATCGCAAAAAGACAAGCCAATGAACACAAGTGACTTTTGAAAATCACCTATCTCTTCAACGGGCGATTTTTGAAAGTTCACTATAAAAGGCGAGAATCACTTGGTTACCTTGCATACCGAGATAACAAGCTTTATTCATAATGTAACCTGCAATATATTCTCAAGTTATTCAAGCAAATCCTCAAGCCTAAATCTCGAAGGAATTCGATCCAACACTAAGCTGTGAAGGAAACACAACTTCAAACTATTGAAGAGGAAACTTTTGAAGAATCAAAAGGGGTCTACATTCCAAGGAGGATTGTATAAAGGTTCAAGGTCGAACCAGTCTCAAGTTATTGGAGGGCTTCGTGATCAAATCCAAGAAGCTTGAGCAAGTAAGCTTAAGTAACAAGGCAGCCGCCCTGTGAAGAAGCTGAGTCGGACTAGAAGCCAACTGTGTGACCAAGGCATCTCCAGACTGAGTCCCAAAGGAGCAAGTCACCGTGTGTGATCAAGACTTGTATCTAGACTGATAACCACTTTGTACTCTGATCATTACTCAGTGGATTCATCCAGGAGTTGGAGAAGAGAGGAGTAGAAGAATTACCCCATCTTCGAACCTCTATAAAAATTATTGTGTCATTTACATTTCAGCATATCACTTTATATCTGCTGATAATTTGCTATCCAACTGATAATTAACAAAGTTCTAAAATCAAGTGTTTAAAACAAAGTTAAACCAAATTCAAGGGTGTTAAGTCTTCCGCTGAAAATCTCATCATAGCCAAGTCAAGGTTTAGACTAAACAATTGAGTTATTCTATCAACAGCTCAATCGAGTCTGTTGAGTGGCTAACTCTGCTAGTTAACTAAATTAGCTGTCCCCCAAGGACTTAGTTGTGTATTTAACTCTGTAATATTTTAAAAGGACTAAAATCGAAAAGTTGGTAAGGTTTATTCAACCCTCCTTTCTAAACCTTACTCACACCCCTTGGGACCTAAACCAGTTATTTCAGCCGTTAAGGCTAGGAGAGCCATTACGAGAGGGGCACATGGCTACTTGACGTTTATGATTAATAAACCCAAGGATGAGAGAGTCATAAACAAGGTGCCTGGGGTACTAGAATATCCAGGACGTGTTTCCTCGGGAACTCACATCTTTTCTCGATCGAGAGATTGTGTTCAAAGTCGAGGTTTTACCGGGAATATCACCCGTAGCTAGAACACCGTATAGAATGGCCGGTTGAGTTGCGGGAGTTGAAGATTCAAGCGCAAAAATTGCGGTAGTGAGTACATCTCCATGGTGAGCTCCAAAGACTCTTCGTCAAGAAGATGGACCGATCATTGAGGTTGTGCATAGATTTTTGAGGTCTCAATAACATCATCATCAAGAATAAATATCCTCTCCCTAGGATAGACGAGTTGTTCGTTCAATTTCAAGGAGCCAAAGTGTACTCAAAATTTGACTCGCAATAGGGGTACTATCAATTGAGGATCAAGGAAGAAGATATTCCCAAAACAGCCTTCCAGACAAGGTACAACCACTATGAGTTTGTAGTGATGCCTTTTGGATTTACAAATGCTCTTGCGACTTTTATGGATCTGATGCATCGTATATTTCGACCTTTCTTAGATCAATTCGTGGTAATATTTATCGATGAAATCCTGGTATATTCCAAGTCGGAGGAAGAGCACGAGCAACACTTGAGAATCATACTGGGAATATTGCGACATCATCAATTATATGCCAAATTCAGTAAATGTGAATTTTGGTTGAGTGAGATTGCCTTCTTAGGCCACATAGTTTCCGGTGATGGCATCACAATAAACCCATCGAAGGTGCAGACAGTAGTGGACTTGAAACGACCAGAAACAATGTTTGATATTCGAAGCTTTTTGGGTCTCACAGGGTACCACCACATATTTATTAAGAATATATCTAGGATTGCCAGACCACTTATGAGGTTGACAAAAAAACAAGTCAAGTTTGAGTGAAGCGATAAATACGAGGCGAGTTTCGAGGAGCTGAAGGAGATACTCACTACAGCTCCGGTGTTAGCTCTTCCCAATGGGAGCGAGAACTTTGTTGTTTATAGTGATGCTTCGAAGGAAGGATTAGGGGCTCTTCTCATGCAGGAAGGAAAGATGATCGCTATGCATCTCGGAAGCTTAAACCGTAGGAAGCCAATTACCCCATGCATGACTTTTGGCAGCGATAATATTCGCACTGAAGAAGTGGAGACACTATTTGTACATATCGACATTTATGGTATATACGAACCGTAAGAGCCTAAAATACTTATTCTCTAAAAAGGACCTTAACCCGAGGCAGATGAGATGGATAGGACTTCTCGAAGACTATCATTTTTCCATAAATTATCGAGCCAATGTGGTGGCTGACGCCTTGAGTAGAAAGAGAACTGTAGCAAGATTAATGATCTGAGAGTAGGAATAATTGAAAGAGATAAGAGCTTGGAACCCGGAGAGAACAAGAACACAAATATTATGTGCCAACTTATCAGTAAGACCAGATCTATTGAACGAGATTAAATTGGCGCAAGAAAGAGACCCAAATTTGCAATGATTCAGAGAGAAGAGCTCACCTGGTGTTAAGACCGGTGAAAATGGGCTGATAAAGTTTAAGAACCGAATCTGTATACCAAACAACGAAGACCTGAGGAACAAAGTTTTAGCAGAAGCTCACCGCTCAAGATATACCATCCATCTAGGAGGAAACAAGATGTATAAGGACTTAAAACGACATTTTTGGTGGGGGAATATGAAGAATCAAATGGCTGAGTACGTAGCCAAATGCTTGACGTGTCAGTGCGTAAAAGTGGAACATCAGAGACCTTCAGGGTTGTTGCAACCACTACAAATACTCGAGTAGAAATGGGAGTGCATAATCATGTCTTTCGTGACCGAGTTACCCAGAACCCAAAGTGGGTATGATGATGTCTGGATGGTTATGGACAGACTCACGAAGTCATCTCATTTTCTACCAATCAGGACGACCAATAGCTTACAAAAGCTGCCACGAACCTATATTAGGGAGATCATTCGATTGCATGGAGTGCCAACTAATATTGTATCAAATATGGATCCTAGATTCGTCTCTCGATTCTGGAAGAGCCTACATGAGGAAATACGCACCTCATTAAGCTTTAGAAGCTGCAGGCGCATCCGCAAAGCGAAGGGCAATCGAAAGGATCATCCAAACCTTCGAAGGTATGTTGAAAGCCTACACACTCGATTTTCAAGGCAGTTGGGACTCTCACCAACTGTTAGCAGAATTCGCCTACAACAACAGCTATCAGGCAATAATCGGTATGGCACCGTACGAGGCACTGTCCGGAAGGAAGTGCAATCGTCGATTCACTGGGAAATTGACAATCGTTGGACCCTGAGAGAGAAGGGAAAATCACAACTTACGATCCCGAGAGTTGATTTAGTCCAAGAAGCATTGATAAGGTCTGACTGATTAAAGAGAGAATTCGAACTGCTCAGTGTCGTCAAAAGAGCTATGCGGACAAGAGAAAGAATGACCTAGAGTTCGAGGTTAGAGACGAGGTGTTTTTGCGACTCTCACCTTGAAAAGGGATTATCACCTTAAAGAATGGCGAAAAATTAAGCCCGAGATATGTTGGGCCTTTCGAGATCCTTGAGAGAATCGACACACTAGCTTACCGCCTTAAACTGTCACCTAACCTTACTGGAATGTATGACGTTTTCCACGTCTCAAGACTAAAGAAGTACCGGCCTGACCCAGAGCACGTAATTTCTAATAATATCCCACCAGTAATGGAAAACTTAATGCACGTAGAGAAGCCCCTACAGATTGTAGACCACCAAGTTCGAGAGTTACGAACAAAGCGGATTCCGCTAGTCAAGGTGGTGTGGTAAAACCACGATCGATTAGAAGACGCCACTTGGGAGGCGGAATAGGACATGTGGAAGCACAACCCTTAGTTGTTTCAGGATTGAATTTGGGGATCGAATTCTTCTAAGGAGGGGAAAATGTGATGTCCTATAATTTGGTACCATAAATCGACCTTTTTGTATATATACATTGGAATGATAGTTCAATTTGAACTAGTGGAGACATGCTAATTGTTTTATTTTTCTCTACAAGCCTACACGTGTGCCATGATCGATTAATTGATATTTTTATAAGTAGCCAACCTTGTTATGATAATGCTATTTAATCTAATTTATTTATTTTGATTTTATTTAACACTAGTAGTATAATTATTAAATTCCAATTTACTACTTAAGTTAATCCATAACTATTAGATTTGTAGTAGCATCTTATTTATAAATAGTATGATATAATTACATTGTATGACATTAGTAACCTTCACTTACACATGAAATGATAATATATAGTACATAGTTATAAATATATAGTATACAGTTACATATTACAAAGGAGAATGACTTGGTAGCCATAAGTTAGGAGGCTAAAAATGGCAACATGATTTCCTAAAATAACCTACACCTATCCCACCACACCTACTCAACAATAGGATTATTGAAGCTTACAATCATCTTGCATAATTTCACCTCTCCCCATACAAGCAACCCCTTTTCCCCATACACTCAACCTCAACTATTGGACAAAAAAAAAAAAATAGAAGCAAGAATGAGGGAGAGAGGGGGGGCGGTCAATAGGGAGAAAGAGAAAAGACTTTGTGTTTGTTGGAGTCTTGATCAAGTAGTAGGAATGAGAGAAATAGTAGAAGACAATTAAGGTAAATCATTAGATTCTTCTTGAATACTTAAGCCTTAACTTTAGTCCCTAAACCCAACTCCTTCTTCTCCATTTTCTTTTTCTTGGTCTTTTCTTTAAGGAGCCAACCTAAGGTAGAAGAAGAAGGGATTCTTCGAGCAAACTCGTCAACTATTTTGTGAGGTGGGTGGTAAAAAATTCCACTTTATACATATTTTTCAAATGCATGCCACTTATTTCATGTCTTTATATGACCATATTCAAATTTTAAAATAACATGCATGATGAGAAAATTTCATGTTGAAGTTATGTTTAATATTCTTAAGGTGGAGTGTGATAAAAAAAAAACATCTTTGATGCTATTTTTGTGTCCTAATATGAATCTAAAAATTTTCTGAAAATCATGTATATTTATGTGATGATATTTGGCTATATTATTGTATGATTTAGTGTGGATTTATGGGAATAAAATTGTTGGGGCCAAAATGATATTTTTGGACCTATTATGTGATTTAATAAAACTTGAAGGACCTATTTGTAATTTTCAAAACTGAGCTGGATTGTTACCAAAATGACACATATTTTGACACCTACAAACTGCTCGTGAATGGTTTTAGTGGTTAAAGCGTAAATTTTAAGCTAACGGGTCAAAAATTGCAAATCTTTTAAAAATAAGGAGTAAATCTGTAAACTCCAAAAATTTCAGAAACGGAACCTGAAAACTGAAATTTTTAATCTTGAAATATTATTTATAACCTATTGGACCTACCCCAAAAATTTGAGTGCAATCCAATTTGTAATATAGAAGTTGTCGACAGAAACAGTAAAAATACAAGTTTTGTAAAAATAGGGGGAAAACTGTAAATTCCGAAAATTTCCAGAAACCTGGAAACTGAATTTTTAATATCAAAATATTATTTATAAACCTAGGGGACTAATCCCAAAAATTTGAGCAAAATCCAAGTTATTAAATAAAAGTTATCACCGAAATGGTGAAAATGCGTATTTCAAAGGAGGTAGGGGCCATTTTTTAATTTCCCGAAATTGGACCCCAAACCCAGTAAATTTATAATATTTCTTAAGTACTTCGGACTCATAAAAATTAATTTCTTGGTCAGACATACCCCGGTTCACCGGCCATTGTTTTATAAAGGTTTTACGCTAAAATTTCTATTTTCCAAAACTAAAAGGGTAAGATTGTTGTTTTTAAAATCTGCTACCGAACCCTCCAAAAATTAAATTCCTACTGGTTTATGAGGCCCAATGGGCCTGAGCTCGCGTCCAACAGAGTCTCGGTTGATTGATTATAAATTTTTAATCCTTAGCGAGAAAACGGGTGACTCCGGCGTAATGACTTGCTTTTGAAATTAAAATTGACATGATTCACACCTTTACAAAACAAAGTCAGCCCCTTAGATATTTTATTTATGGTTATTGACGGATTTTAAAAAAAGCATGTGTACCTCTTTTGTCGTTTTATGAAAACTCGACCCATTAGCTAGTTAAAATGCTTTATAAAATTCTTTTACAAAAATTTACAAGTGTTGTTTTAAGGACCTTCCGTTCTTAAAATAATATCCGAAAAAAATATTTCAACTTACTCGGAATAATATTTCAATAAATCTCCAAGAGATCGATCTATTTTTAAAGGCCCATAAATCCCACTTATCTGCCCCATTATTTGCCGCACATAACTATAATTTGGCTGATTGAATGATCCATTGATCAAGTGAATAATTGGTTAAGTGTTTTGTGAACCCTATGTGGTAGTGTCGGGCCCTACTGAGGTGGGGAAAGGTTGGGTCTTTGATCGAGCAGCTCGGTCTGCGGTCGGGATTCACCTTCCCTGGTCCTAATCCCACCACTGGAGGATGGAGTGTCCAATGGACGAAGTGGGTCGTAGAATCGGTATAATCATGATTATGACATTCTCTGGGCAAAAGGCTTGAGCTAAAGAGATGTCGAGCCGATAGAGTTATAAGGTAGTAAGTGGGCTTCGGCCAAATTGTGCGCGAGGAGCAATAACGAGAACAGAGAAGTTTCGACGCCTGATCAGCGCGAACCCAAAGTTTAGTGTTTATGTGTTCAACCAGTGATGGCACTTCGGTGCAATTGATTGTTAAACTAGTGATAGCACTTTGGTGCAAGTGAATGATGAACTATTGAAAGATCCTCGGTGCAGTGATTGTTTTCTTGAGTGAATGCACTACGGTGCTAGTGATTGAAAAGTGTTTGATTGTATTTACATTTTTGAAACTCTCTTGCGAATAACTAAGTGATTTTCATATGGCAATTTCATGTGTGCGTTATCGCATAAAAGCTTATTCCACCGCAAATGATTTTCGTCACTTCATGGGTAAATATCATTGATTTGAATGTATTAACTCATTTTGAATGCATTATGTTATTTTAAAGGAAATGAAGAGATTTTTTGACAAAGAAAATTCCACTTGTTGGGAGGCCTTTGACAAATAAATATTTCTATTGCGTCAAAGGAAAGCGAGCCGTACTAACACACACGTACCCACCCACTGAGGCTTTTCTCACCCCACCATTTCGTTTTAAACCCCTTCCAGAGGACCAGACGGGTGATGCAGAGGAGGCCTATAAGGTGCAAGAGGAGTAGCCGATGTGTAGCTCAGGCAGAACTGTAATATAATTTTAGGGATGTTGTCTTATGGCTTTTATTAATTCCGCTATAACTGTTAAACTGTGTATGGTTATTTTAAGCACTGTCTTGGGAATTTAGTATTTGGCTCTTCATGAGCAGAGACTTATTCCGGGTTGTGACCCATGTACCTTGGGACCTTGGCTTCGCCGAGTCGGACATATATTGGAGCAGGACTCCGTTAATCTATTTTATCTGCCTTTGGAATGTTAAATGATATTGGGGCGTGAGAGAAGTACTAATCTTCAAGTAAACCCATGCGAATCAAGTAAACCCAAAAACTAAAACTTGAACAAAAATAGTGCTAATATACAAATGATCAAGTTAAATTGAAGTACTAATTTCTTTCCTTCTTTTTCTATCATCAACCATAAAATTCAAGTAAGATATATGGATATTTATAAATAAAACTAAAACCCCATTTGACAAACCCAAAATCATTCCCAAGGGTGGAAAAAGAAAACAGAAAACAAAATGAAGACAAGAAAAAGAAGGAAAATCCCACCAAAGTGATTTAACAAAGTAGAGTCATTTTCTCCAATCACATTACATTTAACCCATACCATACCCAGTCCCCCATTTTCAACAATCCCAAGTTTCCAATAAATTAAACTTCCAAAAAAAAAAAAAAAAAAAAAGAGAAATAACTCAACTAATTCAGCAACAAATTAATCACAACCCACAAAAACATATACAAGAAAGAAGCCCAACAAATTAAACAAAACAAAAAAGTCGGGGCCGTAAGAAGGTCCGGGATCAAATGTATCCTCGAGGTGTACCCGCAGTACTATAAGAGTATAAATGATTCAGCTTTCATCCGAAGTGACTTAACTATGCTTCTCTCTTCACATAATATCACTTAGCTGTCAGCTAACTCGATACAACTGACTTTCCGACTAGGCTATTTCACTTGGCTGAAGTGTGAAACTTGCTTATTTTCCATTCTCTCTTCTTTTGTGTCTGCTGATTGAGTCTTCTGAGTATCCTAACTCAGCTCAATTAACCCTAATGCATTCTTGAGCTCTTCAAACCTTGATTCACATAACATCTTTGTGAATATGTCAGCTAACTGCTTATCAGTTGAGATGTATTCCAAAGTGATGTCTTTCTTTTCAACAAGATCTATTATAAAATGATATCTGACATCAATGTGTTTTGTTCTTGAATGCAATACTGGATTGCAATAGCACAAGTGTTATCACACATAATTGGAATCTCTCTTTCTTCAATATTATAGTCTCTCAACTGCTGTCTCATCCATAAAACTTGGGCACAACAGCTGCCCGTAGCTATGTACTCTGCTTCAGCTGTGGATGTTACTATTGAATTTTGTTTCTTGTTGAACCAAGAAACTAATTTGTTTCAAAGCATTTGACATGTACCTGATGTACTCTTCCTGTCAACTCTGCATCTAGCATAGTCTGAGTCCGAGTATCCTACCAGCCTTGAATCTTCATTCCTTTGGATACCATAAGGCAACTTATTGGCATCCTTTCAAATATTTTAGGATTCTCTTTAGATCATGTGACTCTCTTTTGGTGAGCTGGAACATACAGGTGAGCAAAGGTGATGTCGACTGCTTCTTTTGTTAGATATAGTAAAGATCCAATGAGGGATTTATATCTAGTTTGATCAACAACTTTGCCATCTGCATCCATGTCCATCTTGACTGATGTATTCATAGGAATCTTCACTAATGACTTCTCTTCCATACCAAATTTCTTCATTAAATCTCTGGTATACTTGGTTTGGCTTATGAATATTCCATCCTTCAATTGCTTGAATTGAAGTCCTAAGAAGAAAGTCAGCTCTCCCATCATGCTCATCTCAAATTTTCCTTGCACGAGGTTTGAGAACTTGTCACACAACTCTTTGTTTGTGGATCCAAAAATGATATCATCCATATATATTTGAACAAACCGTATATTCTCTCCATCTTGAATCCTGAAGAGTGTTCTATCAACCTTGCCTTTGGTGAATCAATTGTCAATAAGAAACTGAGACAATGTATCATACCATGCTCTTGGTGCTTGTTTCAATCCATACAATGCTTTCTTGAGCTTGTAGACTTTATCTCCAATAGTTCTCTGCTCAAAACTTGGAGGTTGTTCAACATAGACTTCTTCTTATAGCAGTCCATTTAGAAATGCACTCTTCACATCCACTTGATATACAATGAAGTTCTTATGTGCAGCATAAGCAAGAAACATCCTTATTGTTTCCAATCTGGCAACAGGAGCAAATGTTTCATCAAAATCTATACCTTCTTCTTGGCAATACCCTTTGGCTACCAATCTTGCTTTGTTGCTTACAACAGATCCTTCCTCATTCCTCTTGTTTTTGAAAACCCACTTAGTACCAATAACATTTTGGTGGGTTGGCCTTTGAACTAATTCCCATACTTGTTCATTTCAAACTGATTCAGCTCTTCTTGCATGGTCTGAATCCAATGTGTGTCTTCCAATGCATGAGACACATTTTTAGGCTCTATTTGGGAAATAAAACAAGTGAACATTGCTTCATGCTGTGCTCTGGATCTGGTTCTTATGCCATCTCTACCATCTCCAATGATTAACTCAGGTGGATGGTCTCTCAGCCATCTCACATCAGGTTGGAGTAAGTCTGCTGGATTCAGCCATCTCGCAGCTAAGTTGTCTTGAACAACTTCTTCATCTTCATTCAGCCGTAGACCTTCCAGCTATCTTTGAGATTCAGCTATCTCATCATCATCAGGGTTGAGTGCTCTCACATCTGCTTCAATATAAGGACTCTTCTACGTAGTTGGCTCGTTCAGCTTATGAACTAACTCATCAATGTCTTCTTCATTCACATTAGGTTCATCAAAAACCACATGGATAGACTCTTTTGTAACCATAGTCCTGTTGTTTAGCACTCTGTAGGCTTTACTCTCAACTGAGTATCCCAAAAAGATACCTTCATCAGCTTTAGCATCAAAAGCCTTCAAATCATCCTTGCCATTGTTGTGGATGAAGCATTTACATCCAAATATCTTGAAATACCCAACATTTGGCTTTCTCCCTGTTCAAATCTCATAGGGAGTCTTGGTCAATTGCCTGTTTATCATGCATCTATTTTGAGTGTAGCATGTTGTATTTATGGTTTCAGCCCAAAATCTCTTACGTAATCCAACTTTAGCTAACATTGTCATTGCAACTTACTTGAGAGTTATGTTCCTTCATTCAGCTACTCCATTCTACTGTGGAGTCCTTGCTACTAATAACTTATAAGCAGTACCATTTTCAACACATTACTGAGTTATTATCCCATTGACAAACTCAGTTCCTCTGTCAGATCTTATCTTTATTATGGTTTGACTCTTCTCATTTTGAACTCTTCTCAGCAGTTGAGGTAGCTTTTGCAGTGTTTCCTTCTTTTTACACATGAAAATTGTCCATGTATATCTTGAATAGTCATCCACCACCATTAAGGTGTATTTCTTTCCACTGATGCTAGCTGGCTCAACTGGACCAAATAAATCCATATGCAACAGATGCAATATCTTGTTGAATAAGGACTTGGCTTATCCTTGAATGAAGATTTAATTTGCTTTCCCATCTGCCATGCATCACATATGCTTTCTTTCTTGTACACTGAGTCTGGAAATCCTTCCACAAGATGACTCCTTGCAAGCTTGTTAATTGTCTTGAAATTCAGGTGACTCAGCTTCTTGCCACAACCAACTGGATTCGGCTGTGCTCCTTGCTAGCAGACATGTGCTTAGTGTTGCAGTAGACCAATCTACCACATACATATTCTTTTGCCCTATTTCTTGCAGCACAATTTCATTTGATTCAGCATCTTTGATCTGGCATATCCCCATGTTGAATCCTACATTGTACACTTTGTCACATAGTTGGCTGATGCTTAACAGGTTGAAGTTGATACCTTCAACATAAGCAACATCTGTGATATCCAGTCCATTCTTCTTCATGGATCATGTGCCTTTGATCTCCTCTGGAGCTTCTTGATAGATTTCTTTTATTCCCTGTCATATGTCTGGAACAACCACTATCCATGTACCATGTTCCTTGGCACTCAGTTGTTCCTTGAACCTGCAATCAAGGAAATCAGTTTTTAGGTACCCATACTTGCCTGGGTCTTGAGGGGTTAGTGCTATAAGATTTTCCAACCAACCTATAGCCAGATGATCTGACTCTAAGAGGTTGCCATCTATCAGTACCATAATCATAATGCACATTAGCAAATTTCTTGGGGGTTTTAGGATCATACAACTGTCTCTTTTGTCTGTATGCATGTGTGTTTGTTTTAGCAATTGCTTTCTTGGGACAATTATGAAATTTCTGAGTGTAGTGCTTGGGTGCATAAGTGTGCATATAGTAGCTGTTTTTCCTTGGGAATGACCATTGTTGAGGTTGAGGCGTTTGCTATTTTGGCTTGTATCCCATAAGTCTTTTCTGATATTTCACATTATTCCAATCAGCTTGGTTTGGATATTTTCTACCATTCCCATCATATGTTTTTCTTCGATGAAACTTCTGGGGCTTTTGTTAGTTCTGTTTAGCTCTTACAGAGTATTTTCTGTTGGGAGTCTGTTGATGGACCTGCCTGAATTTCTTCTCAGCTGTCCTTTCAGCATACTCTACTGGCTTCTTTCATTTTCCTTTGTAACCTAGGCCAGTATGATCGTGATTGTGATTTGGTGTGAATGTGGATGTAGCATTTGGTGTTTTGCGCTTTTGGATTCCTTCATTGCTTGAAGATACTTTTTCCAAAATCACTCTTGGAGTTTGACTATGCACAAAGAAATTAAATCCTATGCATGTCTTGTCTCCACATTCTTTTTGACTCATAATAAGTTCATCCAATGATTTGGATGCTTTTGTAAATGAAACAATCACATTTTTGAGATCTTTTTCTCTCTTTTTTCTAGCAACTAACTCTGCTATAATCTTGGCATTTTCAGCCTTCAACTTAGTGTTCTCATCATCTATGTGACTCAGAATACTCAACTCTTTTGTCAGCTGTGAGTTTTGGGTTTTAAGCTCGTTGTTTTCCTCATTCAAAAGTGTGTGAGAGGTTTTAATGTGCTCAAAATCTTTCACCATTTTTCCTAATGAATCATAAAGATCTATGGGTGAGGAAGTGTGTATCATAGACACTATCACCTAAATGAGAATGAGATGAGTTAGAGTGTACCTCATTTTCTTGATCTTGTTGATCTTGTTCTTTGGCCATGAGGCAGATCAAAGCCTCTTCCTCTGTATCACTTGAGTAGTCAGCTTCACTAATGTCTAAGTCTGCTGCTTCTTTGCACTTGGTTGGCTCAGCAGTCTCAGCAGCCAACATGACTTTCTTCTTTTCTTGTCTTCTTTCTCTGAAGACTCTTATTTATTCCTTATTTTTGTGTTTGTTGACTGGTGGATAGGAAGATTCAACAGCAAAGTGTCCTGGTTGTATGCAATTCCAACACAGGTTTTCAGCTCTTTGATCAGCTCTGTCGGTCCTTTGATTATAAGCTCTCTAATAATCAGCTCTCTTGGGCGGCCTGTCCACATTTGCTTTGGAAGGTGTTGAATGTCTTCTGGAGGTTTCATCCTTGTTTTTTTTATAGTTCTTGTTAAAGAACTTGTTGAATCTCTTTATCATATGGTCTCCTTTGGCTCAACTCTTTTCTCATCACTGGCCAATAATGTAGTTGTCTTTGGTACATCTGTTTCCTCTTGCTCTTTCCTTCTTAGCTCAAACTCATAAGCTTTGAGATCTGAGAATAGCACATGATTGAATGTTTTGAGAGGTCCATTGAATGTCTCAAGGCCATAACCTTCATTTCTCATTCAGCTGGGAGGACTCTTAATATCTTCATGCACATCTCCTTCTGACTGTACTCTTTCCCAAGAGCTGAATGCTCATTTGTTAGCTCTGTGAATCTGGCATCCAGCTGATCCAAAATCTCACCTGCAAGCATTTTAAAATTTTCAAATTTTTGAACATCAACAGTTAAATTATTCTCCTTACCCTTTTCCGATCCTTCACAAATCAGGGTTTGCTTATCCCAGATTTATTTGGTTGATTTGCACCACTTGACTTTGTTGAACATCGCCTTGTCCAACATCTTGTAGAGTATATCATTGGCCATATTGTCCAGGTTATATCTCTTTCTATCTTCATTTGTCCAATCAGTGCGTGATTTTTCAACCATCGATGGTCTAGCTTCAACAACAACTTCCTCTCTTTCAGCTGCTGTTGCTTTTCTTACAGCCGTATTGACTTTAAGTATTTCCAATGGCCCAATCTCTATCACAAGCCACATTTCATCGTGTAAAGTGGATAGATGAGCCTGCATACAAATCTTCCAGTCATCAAACTCTTCCTTAGTGAACATTGGAATACGAATTAGATTTGCTTCCATGATAATAACTTTGCTTTAAAGATGAAAGACTTTAAAAAAAACACAAGTGTAAAAACCTTTGAAAAAGAATGAGATCTAGTTCAATAACCAGTGCGGAAGGCTCAATGAACCAACCTCTCTTATACCACTTGTAGGTCCCAAGGGGTGTGGAGTAAAGTTTAGAAGGGGGGTTGAATAAACCTTACCAAATTTTAACTCTTAGTCTTTTTAAGATTTTCAACAGAGTTGACTCAAATCAGCTGTGTCCTTGAGGGACAACTAGGTTGGTTATATTCAACTAAGTTGCCCACTCAAAAGACTTGATATAGTTGTTGATAGTATAACTTGGCTGCTTAAGCTAATACTGAACTTTAGTTGATTTTGGTTTTTAACAGTGGAAGACTTAACACCCTTTAGACTGATTAAAGCTTGTTTTTAACACTTGTTTTAACACTTGTTATTTATCAGTTGGATAGCAGATTTAACTAACAGCAGATATAAAAGTAAATGCCAGAATGTATGTGTTGAAAGTTAATTGACATAAGTAATTTTTATAGTGGTTCGAGGATGGGGTAATTCCTCTAATCCACTGTTCTCCAACTCCTGGAGGAATCCACTAAGTAACAGATCTAGTTACAAAACAGTGAACAGTCTAGAGATAGCCTTGATCACACAACTAGCTTCTCTTGTGACTCAGCTTCTTCACGAGGCAGATGCCTTGCTACTTACGCTAACTTTTAAGTCCTTGGATTTGTTCACACAACCCTCCAACAAACTTGAATCTCCTGATTCGACCTTGAACCTTTTCTACAACTCCTTCAACTTGGAGAGTATACCCCTTTTTGTTCTTCAAATGTTTCCTCTTCAACTAGTTGAAGTTGTCTTTCCTTCACAGTGTGTGTTGGATCGAGTTTCTTCGAGTTTTAGGCTTGAGGAATATATTGATAAGCTTTGAGAATATTGCAGGTTAATGTTTGCTTCAATATTGCTTTTTTCTTGCTAGGTTCAGGTAACCTGTTCTCAAATGATTCATCAGCCTTTTATAGTGTTCATTTGAAATTTGCCCGTTGAATAGATAGCCCAATTTCAAATGACACTTCTTGTTCGTTGGATTATCTTTTCTTGGTCTGCAGTACTTGATGTTGACCCTTCCTCGTATTAAATGGCTTCGCAACTTTACAGGGCCTGATACAAGTTTCAGTGTTTCCCATTGGCTTATTCCTTTTGCATGTTTCTGGGCCAAACACTTTAAGACCTGGCAGCTTGGACATATTACTATGTCGAGTAATATTCTTGACTTGCTTCCAACGGATCAATGTCAGTTGTCTCAACTTGACTGTTGCCTTTACCCCTTGTGACTTGAGTCTTCTCCAATCATAAGATTGACTCAATTATCACTTCAACTGATAGACATGGCTCCTTTTGTTGACTTGACTGACACTTCATCAACCTTCACACAGCTATTCCTCAGCTTATTCTCCTTCAATCTAGTCCTTGTCTTCCTTCATGGCCATACTAACACACAGTAGAGTCTTCACTCTAGTCTACTGTTGACTTCTTGCATTCTTGACTTAGCTGACTTCACTCAGCTATTTCAGTCCTATCTATTACAATACAGAATTACAAGGAAAATGGGGTACAACTTCCTAGTATATGTTTTACATGGTATCATCAAAATATAACAAATAAATTTCCTAACACCTAAGGTAAAGAAATCAGCACACATATACACCCAAGCACAATGCATATCATGCACAACAGTTCAAATATTTTCCTAGAAAAGCTAATGCACAAACACATACAAAGGCGTACACACAAAAGAGATAGTTGTATCTTCCAAAAGCACCAAAACAATTTGCCAAAATTCACTATGATTATAGGACTGATAGGTGGGAACCTCTTACCGTTAGATCTTTTGGCTATAGGTTGGTTGGAAGACCTTATAGTGCTAACCCCTCAGGACCCAACCAGATATAGTTACCTAAAGTTTGATTTCTTGATTGCGGGTTCATGGAATAGTAGAGTGCCAAGGAACCTGGTACATGGACATGGGTTGTTCCAGACATATGACAGAGAATAAAATGAACTTATCAAATTTTAAAAAATAAAGAGCAGCCATAGTCATATCAGAGGAAATGAAGCTTCAGGGGAGATGAATTAAAGGCATTGGATCCATCAAGAAAAATGGATTAGAAATCACAAATATTGATTATGTTGAAGGGCTAATTTTTATTTGCTAAGTATCATCTAAATTTGAGATAAATGATACAATGTTGGATTCAATATGGGTGTTTGCTAAATAAAGGATTCTAAAAACTGATGAAATTGTGCTATCTGGAATGAGAAAGAAAAATATGTATGTAGTGGATTGGTCCACTGTAGGTCCCAAGGGATGTGAGTGTTAAGTCTAGAAGGGGAGGGGGGTTGAATAGACTTAGCCAATTTTTCGATTTTGAACTAAAATTAGAGTTTTTACACAAGTAATCAGCTTAGTCCTTAAAGACAGATAGGTTCAACGTCAACAGGATAGTTAATCACTCAACATACTCGACTGAGCTGTTGATAGAGTAACTCAGCTAAGTGAAGTGAGCTGTTTTAAAAATACAACTTACTTGGTTTTTACAGTGGTTCGAGGATGGGGTAATTCCTCTACTCTACTCTTCTCCAACTCTTGGAGGTAATCCACTAATGCAACAGTTGTTACAAAATGGATACAATAGTTCAAGTTGGCCTTGATCACACAGCTGGCTTTTCTCCGGGACTCAGCTTCTTCTCAAGACGCCTATATCACTACTTTAGCTCCTCCAAACCCTTCGAACTTGATCACCTAGCCCTCTGAAGGATTCGAATAAGGTTCTAACTTGAACCTCACTGCACTTCCTTCACTTCGTGGAAGTGCATACCCCTTTGTTCTTTAAAATTCTTTTTCCTCTTCAACTGGTTAAAGTTTTTCTTCCTTCACTGAGTGTGTTGGATAGATTCACTTCAAAATTTGGCTTGAGGATTAGAATGAATTGCTTGAGAGTGTTTTTGCTTGCTTTGCTTAGATTGCTTGTGTATCTCGTATGCACTTCATACTTTCTCCCAAATGTTCCTCAGCCTTTTATAACATCTCATTGGATCCCAACTACTTGCACTCTTTCAGCAAGACAACATTAAGGTTGCAGGTTTGTCCCCTTACCATTTTACGTAAGTCTTTGACATTTAATTCCAACGGACTTCTTCAACTTTCTTTGAGTCATTTAGCTGCTTTACCCATTTATTAATCTTCTCCATTCATATGGGATGACTCAACTGTTAGTTTGCTGACAGACACATCTTCTTCACTTAACAAATGTTTTTTTTAAATACTCAGTTGTAACTCAGTTGATTCTTCACTGCATCCTTCAGTCAGCTTCTACGATCTTCAACTTGGCTACTTCTTTACTCATCTTATATTTCCTATCTATTACACAGTTGAAAATCACAATAAAAATGGGGTTCCAACTTTCTAAGTTTTACATGCATCATCAAAATCTATACAAATAAATTTCTCAACAACTTTCCCTTTTTTAATCATGCCAAAATGTAAAAACAATTATAACATAAAAGTGATTGATAAAGAATGATTGTATAAATGTGATATTTTATTGAATATCATTCTGCACTTCACATGTACTTAGAGTATCTTTAGGATATTTACAAGTATGTAAAATTACAACAAAATTTTTGCAGCTCTCTTCAACGCCTCTGCTGCTTCCTCCATATTTCCTCATCCTCGTCTCACATGCGGCGATCTTCATCATCCTTCTTCCTCCTTTCTTCACCTTCCTTCCTGTAATCCACTGTTCTTCAACTCCTGGAGGAATCCACTAAGTAACAGATCTAGTTACAAAACAGTGAACAGTCTAGAGATAGCCTTGACCACACAACTAGCTTCTTCTGTGACTCAGCTTCTTCACGAGGCAGATGCCTTGCTACTTACGCTAACTTTCAAGTCCTTGGATTTGTTCACACAACCCTCCAACAAACTTGAATCTCCTGGTTCGACCTTGAACCTTTTCTACAACTCCTTCAACTTAGAGAGTAGACCCCTTTTTGTTCTTCAAATGTTTCCTCTTCAACTGGTTGAAGTTGTCTTTCCTTCACAGCGTGTGTTGGATCGAGTTTCTTTGAGTTTTAGGCTTGAGGAATATCTTGATAAGCTTTGAGAATATTGCAGGTTAATGTTTGCTTGAATATTTCTTTTTTCTTGCTAGGTTCACGTAACCTGTTCTCAAATGCTTCATCAGCCTTTTATATTGTTCATTTGAAATTTGCCCATTGTATAGATAGCCCAATTTCAAATGACATTTCTTGTTCGTTGGCTTATATTTTCTTTGTCTGCAGTACTTGATGTTGACCATTCCTCGTATTAAATGGCTTTGCAGCTTTACAGGGCCTGACACAAGTTTCAGTGTTTCCCATTGGCTTATTCCTTTTGCATGTTTCTGGGCCAAACACTTTAAGACCTGGCAGCTTGGACATATTACTATATCGAGTAATATTCTTGACTTGCTTCCAACGGATCAATGTCAGTTGTCTCAACTTGACTGTTGCCTTTACCCTTTGTGACTTGAGTCTTCTCCAATCATAAGATTGACTCAATTATCACTTCAACTGATAGGCATGGCTCCTTTTGTTTACTTGACTGACACTTCATAAACCTTCACACAGCTGTTCCTCAGCTTATTCTCCTTCAATCTAGTCCTTGTCTTCCTTCACGGCCATACTCAGCTAACACACAACAGAGTCTTCACTATAGTCTGCAGTTGACTTCTTGCATTCTTGACTTAGCTGACTTCACTCAGCTATTTCAGTCCTATCTATTACAATACCGAATTACAAGGAAAATGGGGTACAACTTCCTAGTATATGTTTTACATGGTATCATCAAAATCTAACAAATAAATTTCCTAACACCTTAGGTAAAAAAATCAGCATAGATATTCACCCAAGCACAACGCATATCATGCACAGCAGTTCTGATATTTTCCTAGAAAAGCTAATGCACAAACACATACACAGGCATACACACAAAAGAGAGCTGTATGTTCCAAAAGCACCAAAACAATTTGCTAAAATTCGCTATGATTATGGGACTTATAGGTGGGAACCTCTTAGCGTCAGATCTTTTGGCTATAGGTTGGTTGCAACACCTTATAGTGCTAACCCCTCAGGACCCAACCAGATATAGTTACCTAAAGTTTGATTTGTTGATTGCGGGTTCACGGAATAGCAGAGTGCCAAGGAACCTGGTACATGGACAGGGGTTGTTCCAGACATATGACCGAGAATAAAACAAACTTATCAAATTTAAAATAATAAAGAGGAGCCAAAGTCATATCGGAGGAAATGAAGCTCCAGGGGAGATGAATTAAAGGCATTGGATCCATCAAGAAAAATGGATTAGAAATCACAAATATTGCTTATGTTGAAGGGCTAAATTTTTATTTGCTAAGTATCAGCTAAATTAGTGATAAATGATACAATGTTGGATTCAATATGGGTGTTTGCTAAATAAAAGATTCTAAAAACTGATGAAATTGTGCTATCTGGAATGAGAAAGAAAAATATGTATGTAGTGGATTGGTCCACTGTAGGTCCCAAGGGATGTGAGTGTTAAGTCTAGAAGGGGAGGGGGGTTGAATAAACTTAGCCAATTTTTCGATTTTGAACTAAAATTAGAATTTTTACACAAGTAATCAGCTTAGTCCTTAAAGACAGATAGGTTCAACGTCAACAGGATAGTTAATCACTCAACATACTCGACTGAGCTGTTGATAGAGTAACTCAGCTAAGTGAAGTGAGTTGTTTTAAAAATACAGCTTACTTGGTTATTACAGTGGTTCGAGGATGAGGTAATTCCTCTACTCTACTCTTCTCGAACTCTTGGAGGTAATCCACTAATGCAACAATTGCTACAAAATGGATACAATAGTCCAAGTAGGCCTTGATCACACAGCTGGCTCTTCTCCTGGGACTCAGCTTCTTCGCAAGACGCCTGTATCACTCTTTCAGCTCCTTCAAACCCTTCGGACTTGATCACCTAGCCCTCTGAAGGATTCGAATAAGGTTCTAACTTGAACCTCACTACACTTCCTTCACTTCGTGGAAGTGCAGACCCCTTTGTTCTTTAAAATACTTTTTCCTCTTCAACTGGTTAAAGTTTTTCTTCCTTCATTGAGTGTGTTGGATAGATTCACTTCAAAATTTGGCTTGAGGATTAGAATGAATTGCTTGAGAGTGTTTTCACTTGCTTTGCTCAGATTGCTTGTGTATCTTGTATGCACTTCATACTTTCTCCCAAATGTTCCTAAGCCTTTTATAACATCTCATTGGTTCCCAGCTACTTGCACTCTTTCAGCAAGACAACATTAAGGTTGCAGGTTTGTCCCCTTACCATTTTAGGTAAGTCTTTGACATTTAATTCCAACGGACTTCTTCAGCTTTCTTTAAGTCATTTAGCTGCTTCACCTGTTTATTAATCTTCTCCATTCATATGGGATGACTCAACTGTTAGTTTGCTGACAGACACATCTTCTACACTTAAGAGATGTTTTTTTTCAATACTCAGTTGTAACTCAGCTGATTCTTCACTGCATGCTTCAATCAACTTCTACGATCTTCAACTTGGCTGCTTCTTTACTCATCTTATATTTCTTATCTATTACACAGTTGAAAATCACAATAGAAAATGGGGTGCCAACTTTCTAAGTTATATATGCATCATCAAAATCTATACAAATAAATTTCTCAACAACTTCCCCTTTTTTAATCATGCCAAAATGTAAAAACAATTATAACATAAAAGTGATTGATAAAGAATGATTGTATAAATGTGATATTTTATGGAATATCATTCTGCACTTTACATGTACTTACAGTATCTTTTGGGTATTTACAAGTATATAAAATTACAACAAAAGTTTTGCAGCTCTCTTCAACGCCTCTGCTGCTTCCTCCATATTTCCTCATCTTCGTCTCAGCTGCGGCGATCTTCATCATCCTTCTTCCTCCTTTCTTCGCCTTCCTTCCTCTGCCCTCTTTCGTAGTCTCTTCTAATTATCTCATAATATTCTCTTACCTACCTCGCATTGTCTTCTTCATATTACTTTGCAAGTTCATCTCTGTGTTCTCTATAGCCAAGCCAATATTTAGTGTCCTTTTTATTGGGGTCAACATACATAACATTATTAGGTCTTTTTGGTGGAGAACTTCTGCCTCTCCCACTACACCTAGAGTCTCTTCCTCTTCCTCTTCCCCTAGTACGGCCAGCTCCTCTGGGAGTTTGACTGGACTGAGCCCTCGAAGTCTGCTAACACTTTGAAGATTGAGTTGGCTGCTTCTTGGCTAAATTTACAACATCAAGTCCTTGTTCCCACTACAAATCCCATTCACTTTTTAGGTCCATCCCCACGAAATATCCTTCAGGTTGAATAGTTTCATAACTCTTCAGTCGATCTTTCCACTTAGTCAGCTGGGGTGATGGATTCTTCTCTGGTTTCCTGGAGCATTCCTGTTGGCAGACCACCGAACTTGGCTTTTAAATCTTTACTCTGCCATGTTGCCTTCGTTTAAGATCCTCTATTTCAGCTTGATGTTTCTTGAAGGCGAGCTTAGCTTTTTTGTCAGCTGACAACTCTTGTGGCAACTTAGATTGAAGAGAAATGGTAGATGAGCCTTTTAGGTCTTTGAAAATGATTTTCATGGGCTATTATTAGCTGTATCTTCCCCCTTTTTGGCATCATCACTTTTAAGAAAAGAGAGATTTGGAGTTGACTGGAGAAGGAAGTCGAGTTTCTTGTGTGTAATGGAGTCTATTGTCCTTTGTTCAGTACGGAGTGCATGAAGCTCTGCCTTCATATCTAGCATCTCAGCTCGTAGAGAGTTCTCCATATGTTGCATGTCCTTTTTGAATTGCAGCTTGAGCAGCTCCCTATCAGTCATGTGGTCTCTTTCCATTCTGTCAATGTTGTCCCATTGCCTTTGCTGAAATTGAGCATGTTCGCCACACCAGATCACAAGTTTTGAGAAGAGTGATCTGAAGTAGCCAACTTGCTCCCTGCCAAGAGCCTTAGTCTGTGTAGTCTATTCCCTGATCCTTAACACAACTAATCTAATATCCCCAGAGGTCATTGCATCATGAATGTCTATCCTTTGATTCAAAGCAGCAAATCCACGTTCCATTGCCCCTATTTCCTCGCACATGGCTCAAAAGGCTTTTCTAAAGTCAGCTGCCTCGGGAGATGAATATGACCAAAGGGGACCATTCTCATGTCGTCTGGAGCTTGCAAGTCACTGTACTTACATCCACATGATAACGTGCATCTTCCTCTGCAGTGTCAGCTTCCAATGGGACTTCATCGATAAATGGAAACTGCAAATCAAACAAGCCAATAGGTGCTAAGGAAGGTCCCACTTCTCATTCGGGAGCACTTCCCTCATTACCCTGGCTACTAGCTCTTTGTGCCTCAGCAATTTGAGCATCATAGGCATTCACAACTTTGGAAACCTGCTGAGCTGACTGAGCCTAAGCTATCTTAAAAGCTTCATTGCCACCAGTGTTATCATATTTTTGTGGAATCTGGGCCTCAGTCACCTTAGCAACATCACAAGCAGGTGATGGTACCATGGAGGATGGTCCATCACCAACAAAAATTTTGTAGAGGCTATTTTTAAGCGAGCCTCTTTCATCTTGTTCTCTAATTACCTTTTCTCTGGATTAGACTCGGCTGCGTTGTCATAGTCTATAATATCCATGATTTCGTCATCTGAGTAATGTAAGGCATCAATTTCTTCAAGATCAGTTGATTCAGATTCGGGCATTGTGGGAAGGGCCTCAGGTACTTTAACATTTCCCCTAGAAGTGTTAACCTCCATAGGGTGTTCAGCCACCTTAGCAACAGTCTCAACCGATGTAAGGCCTTCAACATTCCCTTCTGCAGACTCAACTGTAGTTGGGTCTTCTTTGTTGACATCCTTCAAGGTCTCA
Organism: Rehmannia glutinosa; assembly: GCA_016081115.2. NCBI lineage: Eukaryota > Viridiplantae > Streptophyta > Magnoliopsida > Lamiales > Orobanchaceae > Rehmannia > Rehmannia glutinosa. The sequence continues at coordinate 27,864,157 of CM071931.1, read as the reverse complement.
ACCTCTGGGATTGCATTTTCAAGACTAAAAGTCTCAACTGCCATGGTCCTCCTCATTCCATTCTGTGCCTCAATTACATTAGTAACTTTCTCAGCCTGCAATGCAGCTGGCTCGCAGTTGAGACAATCTTAACCGTCAAAGTTTCGTTGGTTCCAACTAGCTCTTGTTTAGCAGTCTCACCATCGCTTCTAAACTTCGAATTTTCATTATCTCTTGTAGCCTCCTCCGACCTGGTTGTAGTGTGATGAGCTTCCCTCTCAGTTGGATCACCAACTAATTCACGGGCAACGGGGTCAGTTGTCACTAGAGACTTGGATGTTTCCTTTGAGTGAATTCAGCCAATTGGGCAGTTGTCTCAACAACTTTAGTAGGGCGTGGCTCCATTGGGTTGCCCTCTTCTACTCATTTCCCAACATCATCGCCATTCTTCCTAGTTTGTCCCTCCGAGTGAGCTGGAGAGGTAGTTTGATCGAGATCCCTCACAATGTCAATCATTGCAGGGGTTGGAGAGATAGAGATAGAAGATTATCCAACACAATTGAGCATAGATTGCTCATGGAGCTCACGGGACTCTTGCAGCGCTTGCTTCAACTGAGCCTTTTCCATAAGATCAACACCTTTGACAATTTTGATGTTGCTGTTGCTTCTTTCAGCTGGCTCACCAGCTGAATTTACTTTCTCTAGGGCCTTGATTTTAGCATCTTTCTTCTCATACAGAATTGTAGTGCAATATGTTGCATCAAGGCCAAAAAGGACAATAGCATTTTCCAAAAACCCAAGGAGATATTCCTCCTCATCGATCATGTCCAGCCTCTGAATCTTGACTCGGTTGGCACTCAGCTTCCATGCGCACAACCTTTCTTAAATGTCTGGGAAGGAGGGGGATTCTATGCGTTCATCAACAATGTCATCTGGGACAGGTTCTTCAATTACAACTTACTTTGCCCCTTCATTTGCCTCAGTATCACCCATTTTCCCTAAGGATGAGGTGAGCAGCTGAGCTTTTTGAGCTTTTTGAGCATCAGTGCTTTGTTCACTTTTGTCCCTTCGGGATCCTTGGAATTTACTTTTTTACTTTCCTCGGATACTGGGGGGTAGGTGGTTTCAGTTGTGACTGTTGTAGCTGTCTCTTGGAGCTCATCTCCAAAGGGACATACATTTCCTCCAGTACAGGTTCTTCAGCCATGATGGCTGACTCTGCTGCGGGCTGAGTCTCCTGCTTTTGAATAGCTGCTTACGAGGAGTAGCTGTCCTTATATTATTCATCACTTTGGGAGAAACGGCAGCAGGTTCCAGAGAGGGGACTGGGATGGAGGCAGTACTGTCTCGGGTACATGTTCAGTTGATTCCCTCTCAGAAGTGGCAGTCATCTTTGCATGTGCCTTTTTCTAAGCAGCTGACAGGTTGGCCTTGAACATTCTCTTTTTCGCATGGAAGGGCTTTTCCCTACGAAGAGGTAAACCCTTCTTCTCCATCAAATAGCCTATAACCAGACCATATCCTAGGGAATGCACAAACTCCCCTTCTACCCTTTACGTTACGGGCACAGCTTATCAAAGACGAACTCGCTCCATTTCACCTCTACCTCCTCAATGATGGTAGTCAAAACAATCAGCTTAGCTTGAGAGAGTCGATTGTATGACCCAAACATCATGTTGATGCATTTAGCCACCACGTCCATCAGCTTGTGGCACTCTTCTTTGATGGCTTCGTGATTCTGACGTAGAGTGGAAAACATTCCCGCTTAATTGCAAACCACCTCCTTTTGTCACTTAGTATATAAATTAGTCAGCTTTCTTCATTTATGATTTGAATATGCTTCTGTCTTCCTTCTATTCTACTGAATGATACTTAGTTGTCTAGCTAACTTGATTCTGCTGGACAACCATAATAGTTGTTTCACTCGGTTGGATGAGTGAAACACTTCTAATATGCATTTCTCTCATCTTTAACTTAGCTGAACAAGTCTTATAAGCATTTTAACATAGATCAATCAATCCAAACTCATTCTTAAGTTCTTCAAATATTGATTCACATAAGGGTTTTGTGAATATATCATCTAACTATTTCTCAGTTGATATGTATTCCAATGTGATGTCATTCTTTTCAACATGATCTCTTATGAAATGATATTTGACATCAATGTACTTTGTTCTTGAGTGCAATACTGGATTTTGAGTTATTGCAACGTCACTTATGTTATCACACACAATTGGAATTTCTTTCTCTTCTATGTCATAATCCCTCAAATGTTGCCTCATCCATGAAACTTGGGCACAACATTTGCCTGCAACAATGTACTCTGCTTCTGTTGTGGATGTAGCTATTGAGTTTTGTTTCTTGCTGAACCAAGAAACCAATTTATTTATAAGCATCTGACAAGTACCAGATACACTTTTCCTGTCAACTTTACATCCAACATAATCTGAGTCTGAATATCCAATTAGCTTAAATCCACATTTTTTGGATACCATAAGAGAACTTCTTGTCCACCCTTCAAATCCCTCATTTGGTTTGACTTATGAAGGTTTCATTCCTCATTTGTTTGACTTGAAGACGTAGGACGAAAGTCAGTTCTCCCATCGTGCTCATATCAAACTTCCCTTGCATAAGGTTCGAGAATTTGTCACACAACTCTTTGTTTGTGTATCCAAAAATGATATCATCCACATATATTTGAACAAGCAGTATACTCTCCCCATCTTGAATTCTAAAGAGTGTTCTGTCAACTTTGCCCCTGGTGAATCCATTGTCTATTAGAAACTGAGACAATGTATCATACCATGCTCTAAGTGCTTGCTTCAAACCATACAATGCTTTCTTGAGCTTGCAGACTTTGTCTCCAATAGTGTTCAGCTTAAAACCTAGAGGTTGTTCCACATAGACTTCTTATTCTAAAAGTTCATTCAAAAATGCACTCTTCACATTCATTTGATAGACTATGAAGTTCTTGTGTGTTGCATAAGCAAGAAACATACTTATTGCTTCCAATTTGGCAACAGATGCATATGTTTCATTAAAATCTATTCATTCTTCTTGGCAATACCCTTTGGCTACAAATCTTGCTTTCTTTCTCACAACAGATCCTTCCCCATTCATCTTGTTTCTGAAGACCCATTTAGTACCAATAACATTTTGGTGGGTAGGCCTTTGAACCAATTCTCAAACTTTATTCCTTTCAAACTGATTCAGCTCTTCCTGCATAGGTAGAATCTAATGAGTGTCATCCAATGCTTGTGACACATCCTTTGGCTTAATTTGAGAAATGAAACAAGTAACATTGCTTCATGTTGAGTCCTATATCTGGTTCTTACTCCTTCTCTAACATCTCCAATGACTAACTCAGGTGGATTATCTCTCAACCATCTCACATCTGGTTGGAGTAAGTCTGTTTGGTTGAGTTTCTTGCAGCTAAGTTGTCTTGAACAACTTCTTCTTGATCTTCGTCATTCAACTACAAGCCTTCCGACTGTCTCCGAGATTCAGCTAACTCGTCCTCATCAGGATCGAGTCTTCTCATACTTGCTTCAGCATAGGGACTCTTCTGAATAGTCGGGTGATTCACCTTTTCAGCTAACTCATCAATGTCTTCTCCATTTAAATTGGGTTCATTTAAAATCACATGGATAGACTCTTCTGTGACCATAGTCCTCTTATTCAGCACTCTAAAAGCTTTACTCTTAGTTGAGTATCCTAAGAAGATAGCTTCATAATCTTTAGCATCAAAAGCTTTTAAGTTATCCTTGCCATTATTATAAATAATACACTTGCTTGAAATGATATGAAAATCTCCCACATTAGGCTTCTTCTTGTCCAAATTTCATAGGATGTTTTCGACAGCTGCCTATTTATCATACACCTATTCTGAGTTGTGGGTCCCAAGGGGTGATAAGTAAAGTCTAGAAGGGAGGGGGGTTGAATAGACTTTACCAAATTTTTGATTGTAGTCCTTTTTATAAATTCAGAGTATACTTAAGTCAATTGTGTCCTTGGTGGAAAACTTAGTTTACTTACACAGTAGAGTTAGCCACTCAACAGACTCCACTGAGCTGTTTATAGTATAACTCAGTTGATTCAGTTAACTCTTTAAATAATTAGTATACTTGATTTTTAACAACGGAAGACTTTCACTTTTAGATTTAAATATGTTTTTCAACACTTATTTAAGCTTAATTATTATCAGTTGACTTAGCAAATTAACAAACAACAATAATGATGTGCAAGAAGGTAAGTATATTGAATGTAAAAGACACAAGCAATTTTATAGTGGTTCGAGGATATGGTAATTAATTTAATACACTATTCTCCAACCCCTGGAGGTAATCCACTAAGTAACATTGACTTTGTTATATAAGGATGACAGTCCGAGACAACCTTGATTACACAACTAAATTCTCATAGGACTCAGCTTCTTCACAAGATGGTTGTCCTTCTACTTTAGCCCCTTCAAACTTTTGGATTTGTTCAACATCCCACCAACAAGTTTAAAGCCTTCTGGTTTGATCTGGAACCATACTACATCTCTTTCAACCTTGGAGAGTAGACCCCTTATTCTTTGAAATAAGTTTTTTCTCTTCAGCAAATGGAAGTTGTCTTTCCTTCACCGAATGTGTTGGATCAATTTCCTTCGAGTTTAGGCTTGAGGATATGATTTGAATACTTAAGAGATATTGTTTTGCAGTTCGAAAATGTATCCGTTGAAGAGACATATGCATTTCAAACTCCACTTCTAGATCATTGGCTTGTCTTGTCTTGCAGCTTTGATGTAGACCGTACCTTAAATTTAATGTTTTGTAGCCTTTCCTTAAATTCTGCAGGTTTTCAGGAACATCTAATTGGCTCCTTGCTTTTTACATCCTTTCAGCAAATCAGCTTTAAGGTAGGCAGTCTCACACATGCATATTTCCAGCAAACACTTGACTTTGCTTGATAACAAATCTCTTCAACTTTCTTTGATCCTTTCTGCTGCATAAACCCATTTAACAGTCAACTCCAATGATTTTGGAATGACCTTGCTGTCAGTCAGCTGACTGAGACAACTTTTCTGTCACTTGATTGATACTTCTTTTCACTTCACTCAGCTGCCATACATCTGGGTCTTCTCTTCAATCTTCAGTCGAGTCCTGCAATCTTCAACTTGCCTGCTTCTACTCAGCTTACAAAGTCCTATCTATTACAAGTTGATTTAGAGTTGAATTGGGGTGCCAACTTCCTAATCTAAGTTTTACATGGTATCATCATAATCTATTACATAAATTTCCCAACAATTTTTTCCTTTTTGATTATGCCAAAACTTATAAAAATAGCAAAGTAAATACTACATTAACAAAGTATGATTGTATTGAATATATCATTTTATTGAACTTATCATTCTTGCACTTTACAGAGCTATAAAATATAGAAAAAAAAGTATACAAAGTACTTACAAATGTATGTGTATTTACCTTTAAATAAAGATGCAACATGAAGGGGTTCACAGCAGTCTCTGTTAATTCCTTCTTCTTTCAGCTTCTTCATCATCTCTTCATCTGTAATCTTCAGCTCTTTTTCTTTTCTTCTCGTCTTCTTCATTCTTCTTTCTTTCATAAGCTCTCTTTGAAGCTGGGTCTGACCTTCTCTACCTTTCTTCCCACTCTTGTTGTTGCCTTCTATTTTCCAGCTCTTACCTCTTAGCTGCATCAGCGTTCTTTCGGCAACTTCTCTGTTAGCAAGTTCATTGAATCCAGCCCAGTATAGACGATCTTTCTTTAAAGGAATAACATAAGTGTAATTCACTGGCGCGCTTGGTGAAGTGCCTCTGCCACTTCCACCACTTCTTCCCTTTCCTCTACCAGACGTAGCTCATCCCCTCTGAATATACTGAATAAGTTGTGCTCTTGGAGTCTGTTGAAAACTTCCTCCAATATGTTGCTTCATAGCTGATTTGCAGAATTTTAAGCCCTTTTCCCAGTATAGATCACATGCCTACTGAATGGTCATTTTATCGAAAAATACTTGACTGGAGAGTTTGGAACTCCTTCAATGATCTTTGATTTGACCATGCATCTGGAGAGGGAGCTATTTCTTGAGGGAGCTTTACTACTGGAGAGTTTTCAAGTAACTCTTCTAGGGGACCATCGAACTTGGCTTTCAAATTTTCGATGTGGCCATGTTGCCTTTCCTTAACCGTGGTAAAGTTAGCTTTGATAGCTTCTCTGGACTTCTTGAGAACTACCTCAACTTTCTTTTTAACTGATAAGCCCTATGGCAGCCGTGAATGGAGAGAGCTGGTGGATGAGACTTGTTGAGGTTTTTCAAGAACGATCTTTAGGGGAGTCGTTTTCACTTCACTTTCTTCCCCCTTAATACTATCTTCCCAAAGAGAGTCGGCTGAGAGGGTTTTCCCAGGATAAGGTCCAATTTTTCATGAGTTGTGGAATGTGTTGCTCTATGTTCTGATCGTAGAGCATTCATTCCAGCAGTCATTATCTTCATCGTTGCGTTCATCATCATCATCTCGATGCGCATGTTGGCTTCAGATTTTAGAAGGTCGACTTGTGTTGAGCTTTTAGCAACTCCATATCGGTTTCGTATGACTGGTCCATCCGAAAAAAGTGATCCCTCTGCCTCTGTTGAAAACATTGCATTTTTATCACTCCAAATCACTAACTTTGCAAACAGCGATTTGAAGTAGCTGACTTGTTCTGACCTGAGTGCCTTAGTCTATGCTGTCCATTCCCTGGATCCTGAGCACTGTACATCGGATATCTCCAAAACGTGTTGCATCATGATTATCTAACCGTTGATCCAGAGCAGCAAAGCCCTTCTCCCTATTCTCTATTTAAGCACAGACAGCCTTGAAGGCTTTGCGAAAGTTGGCTGAATCAATCGGATTGCTCTTCTGGCCATACAACATCGAAGTCGAATCCAAACGACACAACTGTACGATCGTTTGGAGCTTCAAATTCATCAGGGGGTATGTTCATAATGTATTTGGCACTTTCAGCAGCGGACTTTGTCTCCAACGGTACCCTCGCCACCAATGGAAATTAATTAACAAATAAATCATCTGAATCAACAACGTCTAGCACTGCGACATTCTTCATACTGTTGGCGCTTTTCATTGCACTATCACTGTTTCTTAGACCCTTACTTACCTTCGCCTTCGCTTTCTCCTTCACTTTCTCCTCGTCCTTTTTCTCATAAAGGGTTCATGTGCAGAAATCTTCATCTAGAGCAGATCGAACACCAACGTTTCCCAAAAATTTAAGAAGGAATTTTTCCTTATCAATAAACCTGGCCAAACTCAGCTTCCAAGCTCTCAAAGTCCGTAGCCTCTATTATATTTCGGGATATGCAGGAGATAGCATCATTAAAACATCATACTCCCACATGGGCTCAAGAGGAGCTCTTTCTTCCTCAATAGCCCTCGCATCTGTCTGAGGGGATTGTACAACTAACTCTTTCATGCCTTGTTCAGTTGTGTTTGGTTCTGATTCCTCAGATGTCTCCCTAACAACAAACTCTTGATGTGTCTGAGCAGCAGCAGCTGAGTCCTGCTCAGTGACCATCACATCATCCTTTTATTTCACACTTTGATAATCATCAACAATAGCTTCTTCTTCAACAGCCTCAACAGTTGTTTTGGACTCAGCTGGCTTGGCAGCTAAGTTAGACTATTTCACCAGTCTTCTTCTTGACATCTTTTTCAATGGAACTTCCAGTTTCATGTTCTCAGGCTTCTCAGCTGTGAAAGTTGTCTCTCCTAACTTCTGTTTCTTGGTTATATTGGCTTGCGAGGCATAGTTGAGCACTTCTTCTTAACAATTGGAGAGGGAGCTAAAGATTCTTTCTCGGCTACAAGGACATGAGTAGGGTCTTTCTCGTCTACATGGTCAGGTGTTGTCTTGGCTGCGGGGGCAGGTGTCGTTTTCTTCTTTGGAACTGCCTTAGGAGAGGGGGCTTTCACAGAAGCAGTTGTGCCCATGGAGACGAGAAAGACTGCGGGGGCATGTGTCTTCTTCTTCTTTGGAAGTGCCTTTGGAGAGGGGGCTTTCGCAGAAGCAACTGTGTCCATGGAGACGAGATCAGCTGATTCCCCCTCACTTGTAGATGTCTTCTTTGGATGGGCTTGGTGCTAGACAGTAGATAGGTTTGCCTTGAACATCCTTTTGTTAACATGGAAGGGTTTCCCATTCCGGATAGGATTCCCCTTTACTTCCAACAAATGGTCTAAGATCAAGCCATAGCCGAGTGAGCTGCTAAACATTCCATCATCGTCCATGGACTTGTTCAACATATTCTGGCACAACTTGCAAAAAATGAACTCTGCCCAGTTAAGCTTATTCTCCTCCATTATAACCGCCATCACTATCAACTTAGTCCGAGAAAGCTGATTGAAAGATCCAAATTTCATATCGACGCATGTAGGTCCCAAGGGGTGTGGTGTAAGGTTTAGAAGGGGGGTTGATAAACCTTAACAAATTTTCAATTTTAGTCCTTTTAAAATTGTTCAACACAGTTGACTCAAATTAGCTGTGTCATTGGGGGACAACTAAGTTTGCTTATTCAGTAAGTTACCCACTCAACAGACTCGATAGAGCTGTTGATAGTATAACTCGACTACTTAAGTAAAATTTAGTTGATTTGGTTTTATAATAGCGGAAGACTTAATACCCTTTGATTGATTTTAAACTTATTTTAAACACTTGTTTTAACACTTAGTTATTTATCAGTAAGATAGCAAATATTAACTAATAGCAGATATAAAGTAAATATACAGGAATGTAAATGCTAAAAGTAAATTGGCACAAGTATTTTTATAGTGGTTCGAAAATGGAATAATTCTTCTAATCCACTCTTCTCCAACTCCTGGAGGAATCCACTAAGTAACAGATCATGTTACAAAACAATGAACAATCTAGAGACAGCCTTGATCACACAGCTGGCTTCTCCTGCGACTCAGCTTTTTCATGAGCCAGCTGCCTGGCTACTTCAGCTCACTTCTCAAGTTCTTGGATTTTATCACGAAACCCACCAACAAACTTGAAAGTTGGTTCGACCTTCAACCTTTCTACAATCCTTCAACTTGGAAAGTAGACCCTTTTTTGATCTTCAAATGTTTTCCTTTTCAACTGATTGAAGTTATATCTCCTTCACAACTTGTGTTGGATCGAGTTTCTTCGAATTTTAGGCTTGAGGAATATCTTGATAAGATTTGAGAATTTGCAGTTTGATTGCTTGAATAATGCTTGCTCTTACTACATTCAGGTGACCCTTTCTCAAATGCTTCCTCAGCTTTTTATAGTGCACATTTGAAATTTGCCCGTTGAAAAGATAGACTAGTTTCAAATATCACTTTGTGTTTGTTGGGTTGTCTTTTCTTGGTCTGCAACCCTTGTTATGTTGACCTTTTCTCGTATTAATTGGCTATTCAGCTTTGCAGGTTCTGACACAAGATGCAATTTTTCCCATTGGGTTATTCCTTTTGCATAATTCCAGGCCAAACACTTTAAGACCTGGCAGCTTGTCGAGTAATATTCTTGAATTTATTCCAACAGATTTAAGTCCGTTGTCTTGACTTGACTGCTGCCTTTACCCAGGTGACTTGAGTATGCTTCAATCATGGGATTGACTCAACTATAACTTCAACTGATAGACTTGGCTCTTTAAGTTTACTTGATTGACACTTCTTATAGTTGTTCCTCAGCTGACTCTCCTTCAGTCGAGTCCTTGACTTCCTTCTAGGCCATGCTTAGCTGACACACATTAGAGTCTTCATTCCAGTCCGCAGTTGACTTCTTGTAATCTTGGCTTAGCTGACTCAACCCAGCTCTTACAGTCCTATATATTACAATACAGAATTATAAGGAAAATGGGGTGCCACCATCCTAGTCTAAGTTTTACATGGTATCATCAAAATCTACCAAGTAAATTTCCTGACAATTTCCCTTCTTTTTTATAATGCCAAAACTTAAAACATACAACATAAGTAAAAATGAACATTACAGGGAAATATACAGAGCTATTACACAAATTCATATATTTAACGTGTAGTAACAAATAATGTATGCTTTTGAATAATCAATTTATTGATCATACCATTCTTGTCCTTTACAAAGTTGTACATCAAGTAACAGAGTTATACACAAATTCATATATTTAACGTGTATCTCAACTAAGTTACATAGAAAATGAACATTACAGGGAAATATACAGATATATTACAGAAGACTTACATTTATGTATTTACAACAAAGTAAAGTACATAAAGGGGTTCGCAGCACACTTCAACGCCTTTGTTGCTTCCTTCTTCGCTCTTCATCTTCTCTTCCTGTCATCTTCAGGTCTCTTCCTCTTCTTCTCCTCTTCATCTCGCTTCTTCTTCTCATAAGATCGCCTAGTAGCATGGTCATCCCTTTGCTGCCTTTCAAGCCATTCGCGATTTGCTCTCTCATTCTCATCTTCTTGCCTCCTTATTGCTTCAGCGTTCTTGCGTTCAACTTCAAGGTTAGCAGGGTGACGTATCCAACCCAGTATATGAGACCCTTCTTTTTGGATCCACATACTCAACATTCTTTGGTCTTGGCCGTGGTTGAGAACTTCTCCCACTGCCACCAAGTCTTCCCCTTCCTGACTCAGCTCCTCTTCCTTTGGGAGTATATTATATTAGTGCTTTTGACTTTCCAGCTGAGTGACTGTTGGAAGTTGGCTGCTTATCAGCACATTTACACACATCCAATCCCTTCTCCCAATACAAATCCTAGGGTTGTGGCAGAGTCATATTAGGAAAATAACCTTCTGCTTCTAAAGTATGAAATTCCTCTAGAGATATGGGCTCAGATCCAGCATCAGACATGATAATACCTCTTGGGGGCTTAAACGCATCATAGTCCTTTCTGGCTGAAGAACCACCATACAGTTTTATAATCTCCTGAACGCGAGCTGATTGCTTCTCAGCTTCGATGGCCTTCCTTGATTCTTTCATGGCAAACTCAGCTTTCTTTTCAACAGAGGGTAACTTGCTGAGAATGGAAGTTGTGACATCACCTTGTTGTGGGGTTTTAGCATACATCAGTTTCAAATAAAGGTTTTTGGAAATTTCTTCCCCCTCAGCTATGTCACCTTTATTCGCTTCCTCCTTCATTCCCTTTAGGGCCTCATCTTCCCCCTTTTTGGCATCATCATCAAAAGAAAGGGTTAGCCAGGGAACAAACCACTTAGGAGAAAAATGGAAGTTGATGACATCACCTTGTTGTGGAGTGGGTTTCGAAGATACATCGAGTTTCAAATCAAAATTTTTTGAGAAATTTGTGATTCATGTTGTCCTCTAAGCGCGCTATCTCGCTCTAGTGATAATGCTTGAGTAGCTCCATATCCAACTTATGTGCGGTTTCCATCCTGACCATGTACTCCTTTATCCTTTGTTGAAACATTGAAGTATCCATACTAACATCTTGGCAAATAGGGCCTTGAAGTAGCGGACCTACTCCGAACGCATGGCAGTTTGTTGTGCAGCCCATTCCCTTATTCGAACAATGATCCCTCTCAAATCAGCAGTGAGGGTTGCATCCCAATTGTCCAGACATAGATCCAGAGATGCCTGGTGGCGTTCCATCTTCTTAATCTCTTCACATATATTCTTGTAGTCCATTGGTACAATTGAATCTGTAGGAATGATGGGTTCTTCTTGCACTGAATACTTTTCTTTATCTCTGGCAGACTCTTCCTCCATGTCGGGCAGCACAGCATTGAATGGGAACATGTCTTCAAAAATGTCATTGCGAACAAACGGTATCCACAAAGCTCCACTTTGTGGGGTTTGTCCTTGAGTTTCCTGCAATGATCAAGCTCTTTGTGCCTCGGTTGCGGCAGCATCATCGGCAAATGTTGCAGCTATGGAAGCCTACGAGTGAGCTATTGGAGTCGTTTCTTTGTTGTAGCTGTGGTAGCCTGCGCAACTTACTCTATTTCAGCTGGAGCAGTTGAAGGGTGATGCTCAACTGACTAAGCCTCAACTATCTTAACAGCTTCTTATGTCTCAGTAGGTTTGTCCATTTGAGTTACCTGGTCCTCAATTGTCGCATAAGCGTCATCGGAATTTGATGTGGCCTTAGGGGATGGCTCATCATCAAAATTGAATCTCATTGGAGCTGTCTTATCACTGACATAGCTCTGAGATTTAAGAACATCCTCAGCCTTGTCCATTGAAGAATCTTCAGGGTGTGCGGACTCGGCTTAATCCTCTGATCCCAGAAATGATGTGTCAATATATTCTTGGGAATGACGAAGGGTGCTAATCTCCTCTTCTGCAACTGCTCCTCCGATTTGAGTAATGTTCTGTTGCCCTTGATCCTTACCTAGGGAAGTCTCAAACTCCCTTAGGCCTCCTTTAATCCCAGCAGTCTCGACAAACTCAGTTCTCTTACGGTCTTCAACGTTGGCATTCTTTGGAGTCTCTCCATTCTTTGCCTTAGTTGCAGCAGCAGCTTCATCGGCCTGCATAACAGTGGAAATTTCAGTTGAGACAGACTCAACTGTCCGAGCTTCATTAATTCCACTCTGCATTTCTTTGATATTCTCTTCTTCGCCTCCAAACTTCTTTGTTTGGTCTCCCACAACATCCTCCTCGACCCCTGTGGGGAGAGAGTTTCCCCTCAACTCGGCGGCGCATGCAATATTTGGTGAGTGAACGACGATGGGGTTACTCTGCTCCTGAGACACGGCTGTAGTTTCATTTGAGTGTTCAGCCATATGGGCAGGTGTCCCAACACCTTCTTCAGGGTTAGGCTTGGCTTGGGTGCCCAAATTCCTAGCTTCATCGCCATGTCCCTGAGAGCCATCACTAGAGTGCACGGGGGATGTTGTCGCTGCAATAACTGTTGCAATCTCCTGCGCCGCTCCCAAAGGATCAGTCCTAGGAGAGACTTTGGAGGACTCTCCTGGACCTTCTTGAAGATTTAGCTCGTGCATTGCTCTTGATTCTCTAGTGGCCTGTTCTAACTTGGCCTTCTCTAATGCAGAAATTGGGTCCATCTCCTCCATATCACTATCATTTGACTCCTGGAGATGCTCATGAGTCCCTGTTTGCAAACACATCTTGGATTTTTCTAAGGCTTTGCCTCGCTCCTCTGTTTCATCCTTCTCTTCCTCCTTGATGAGTCGAAGGGCTTCAATGTAGTTTTCTTCATTTAGAGCCGAGTAGTTCTTCCTCATCTTCGTAAAACTCAGGGTGAGCGAACTGCTGCCTTGAGTAATCCAGCTTCCATGCCCTCCATTCCCTTAGTCTGTGCTGAATGTCCGGATAGACTGGAGAGTACATAATAAGATCATCATCATCATCATCTTCTTCTCCAGTCTCTTGAATGGTGGCTAATGGGGCTTGCTCCTCCTCAAACTCAACTGCATCTGTCTGAGGGGGTGAGGCAACTTGTTCTTCCACGGGCTTGGCTGTCTCAGCTGCTTCTGTTTTCATAGTTGTCTCTCACACAACTGGGTCTTCTGTCTTTTGTTGATCATCATCAGCAGTCCTCGTGGGCTTATTCACTTTTTCCGGAGACTGCTCTTCTTGAGCATCAGCAGTCTCAATTGTCTCCTGCGGCTGAATACTGGAATCGATTGTCTTCTCAGCTGCATATTTCTTAAACATCCGTCTTCTTTTAGTGGCAACCAATGGAATCTCAGGTTCCACTTCTGTAGGCTCTTCAATGGTTAAGTCCTGTGTTTCAATAGAGTCTTTCATAGAAGCAACTGCCTTCCTAGACTTGCAGTCTACTTCTTCTTCACGAGTACTGGAGAAGGAATTTTGGGTTCCTCCTCAGTCTCGGCTGCGGGGGTAGGGGCTTCGGCTGCTCGGGCAGTGGCTTTTGGTTTGGCTACGGGGGCAAGTGCCTTCTCTCTCATGGCTGCTGGGGCAGGGGCAGGCCTCGATGTGGCAGCTCTCTTCTTAGATATCGGCTTCGGTGAGGGAGCTGGGGAGGTCTAAGCCGTGTCTTCGGTAGGGTAAGCTGATTCCCCTTCACTAGTATCAACCCTTCTTGCATGGACTTTCTTGAACATCCTCTTGTTTGCATAGAATGGATTTCCATGGCGTAATGCGATCCCCTTCACTTCCATCAAATGGCCAATGACAAGGCCATAACCCATCGAATATCCAAGGGTCCTATCCTCCTTATAGGACCAGTTGATCACATTCTGGCACACTCGGCTGAAGACGAACTCAGCCCAGTTCACTTTCTTGTCTTTCATGATTACAACCATCATGATCAGCTTAGTCTTAAACAACTGATTGAAACTCCCAAACTTCATGTCGATGCATTTGGACACGATGTCCATCAGCTTATGATAGTCTTCCTTCAGAAAGTCTTTCTTAGTTGTATACACAGCTTTATCCTTTTGGACGGGAAGAAACAATGCCCAGTAAGGTCCTTTGCAGTTATTTTAATGGCCTTTCTATGGACGGATGAACAGATTTCATCGTTGTGCACTTCTGCATTCACATAGAACATTGCCACTTCCTCCAGATAGAAAGTCCATCAGACTGGACTTTTCCAACTTTACCAGGGCCTCATTGATGCCCTGTTTGATCATGCCTTTGAAATCCATAGTTGTCCAGTGTGGATCTTCTCGGAGAGCAACGCGAAATCATGGTTTGCAGCCATTTTCAGAACTTTTAGCGGATTAAAAATACGAAAAATTGAACTTCGAAGATTAGGGTTTCGAACTAGTTTGCAGAGAGAAATTGCTTTCTTGCTAAAGACGAGTAAGTTTGTGTGAGGAGAGAGAAATTGAATTTTTGTATATATGGGACGTGAAAGGATGGTTTTTGGAGTTTGAAAAATTTGATCAAAATCAACGCATTAATTTGATTCAAAACCACATTAATTTCCCCACATTAAATGCAGTATTTATATCCAATCATATGGTTTACTGTGCAACTTTTGTACTGACCGTCATAATTATGCTGACGTCATCCTTAAAAATATTCCCTCTTCACAAAGTGACATAGCTTTGTTTCTCTCTTCACGTATCATCACTCAGTTGTCAGCTAACTTGATACAGTTGTCTTCCCGACTGAGCTGTTTCATTTAGCTGAAATGTGAAACTTGCTTGTTTTCCATTTTCTCATCTTCTATCTCTGTTGATTGAGTCTTCTGAGTAATCTAACTCAACTCAATTAACCTTAACACATTCTTGAGCTCTTCAAACCTTGATTTACATAATGGCTTTGTGAATATGTCAGCTAACTGCTTATCCGTTGAGATGTATTCCAAAGTGATGTCTGTCTTTTCAACATGTTCTCTTATGAAATGATATCTGACATCAATGTGCTTTGTTCTTGAATGCAATACTGGATTCTGAGTGATTGCAATGGCACTAGTGTTATCACACATAATTGGAATCTCTTTTTCTTTAATATCATAGTCTCTCAGCTGCTGTCTAATCCATAAGACTTGGGCAAAACAACCGTCCGCAGCTATGTACTCTGCTTCAGTTGCGGACGTAGCTATTGAATTTTGTTTCTTGTTGAACCAAGAAACCAGCATATTTCCAAGCATTTGACATGTACCTGAATTACTCTTCCTATCAACTCTACATTCAGCATAGTCTGAGTCTGAGTATCCTACCAGCTTGAATCCTCCTTCCTTTGGATACCATAAGGTGACTTCCTGGCATCCCTTCAAATACCTTAGGATTCTCTTAGCTGCAGTCATGTGGCTCTCTTTTGGTGCCGATTGAAATCTTGCACATACACCTACTGCAAAGGTGATGCCTGGCCTGCTTGCTGTAAGTTAGAGCAAAGATCCAATAAAAACTTTATTTCTGGTTTGATCAACAGCTTTGCCATCTGCATCCATGTCCATCTTGACTAATGTATTCATATGAATCTTCACAGAAGACTTCTCTTCCATACCAAATTTCTTCATCAAATCTCTGGTATAATTGGTTTGGCTTAAGAAGGTTCCATCCTTTAATTGCTTGACTTGAAGTCCTAAGAAGAAAGTCAGCTCTCCCATCATGCTCATCTCAAATTTTCCTTGCATGAGGTTTAAGAAATTGTCACACAACTCTTTATTTATGGAACCAAAGATGATATCATCCTCATATATTTGAACAAGCACTATACTCTCTCCATCTTGAATCCTAAAGAGTGTTCTATCAACCTTGCCTTTGGTGAATCTATTGTCAGTTATAAATCGAGACAATGTCTCATACCATGCTCTTGTTGCTTGTTTTAATCCATACAATGCTTTCTTGAGCTTGTAGACCTTATCTCCAATAGTTTTCTGCTCAAAACCTGGAGGTTGTTCAACATAGACTTCTTCCTCTAACAGTCCATTTAGAAATGCACTTTTCACATCCATTTGATATACAGTGATGTTCTTGTGTGCAGCATAAGCAAGAAACATCCTTATTGCTTCCAATCTGGCAACACAAGCAAAGTTTCATCAAAATATATACCTTCTTCTTGGCAATATCCTTTGGCGACCAATCTTGCTTTGTTTCTTACAATAGATCCTTCCCCATTCATCTTGTTTCTGAAAACCCACTTAGTACCAATAACATTTTGGTCGGTTGGCCTTTGAACTAATTCACATACTTTGTTTCTTTCAAACTGATTCAGCTCTTCTTGCAAGGCTGAATCCAATGTGTATCTTCCAATGCTTGAGACACATCTTTAGGCTCTATTTGGAAAATAAAACAAGTGAACATAGCTTCCTGTTGTGCTCTGGATCTGGTTCTTATGCCATCTCTAACATCTCCAATAACTAACTTATGTGGATGGTCTCTCAACCATCTCACATCAGATTGGAGTAAGTCTGTTGGATTCAGCCGTCTCGTAGCTAAGTTGTCTTCAACAGCTCTTTCATCTTCATTCAGCTGTAAGCCTTCCAGTTGTCTTTCAGATTCAGCTATATCATCATCATCAGGGTTGAGTGCTCTCACTTCATCTTCAATATAAGCACTCTTCTACATAGTTGGCTGATTTAGCTTATCAGCTAACTCATCAATGTATTCTCCATTCACATTAGGTTCATCAAAAATCACATGGATATCCTCTTCTGTGACCATAGTCCTCTTGTTCAGCACTCTATAGGCCTTACTCTCAGTTGAGTATCCCAAAACGATACATTCATTAGCTTTAGCATCGAAAGCCTTCAAATTATCCTTGCCATTATTATGGATGAAACATTTACATTCAAATATCTTAAAATATCCAATATTTGGCTTTCTCCCTGTCCAAATCTCATAGGGAGTTGTTGGTAAATTTATTTTTTAGATTTTGATGAATGCCATGTAAAACTTAGACTAGAAAGTTGGCACCCCATTTTCCTTGTAATTTGTATTGTAATAGATAGGGCTGTATAAGCCGAGTCAAGTCAGCTATGCCTAAGGATACAAGAAGTCAACTGAAGATTAAAGTGAAGACTCCGCTGTGAAGCAGCTGAGTGTGGCGAGGAAGAGATGTCAAGGACTCGACTGAAGGAGTATCAGCTGAGATACAGCTGTATGAAGAGTCAGTCAAGTCAACTCAAGAAGCCAAGTCTCAAGTTGAAGTGACAGATGAGTCTTTCAATCATTGGAGCAGACTCAAGTCACCTGGGGAAAAGCAGTTGCAAAGAGGTGTTAACTGAAAAGAATATACCATTGCACAGAAGTCAAGAAGCTTACTTAAATAAGTAATACTTCCAAGCTGCCATGTCTTAAAGTGTTCAGTCCCAGAAGCGTGCAAAAGGAATAAACTAATGGGAAGCACTGCACCTCGTGTCAGACTCTGAAAAGCTGAATATTCATTTAATACGAGGAGATGTCAACATCAAAGACAACAACAAGACAAGCCAACGAACACAAGTGACTTTTGAAAATCAGCCTATCTCTTCAACGGGCAGATTTTTGAAAGTTCACTATAAAAGGCTGAGGAATCACCTTGAGAAAAGGTTACCTTGATTACCTTGCATACCTGAACAACGAACATTCAAGCAATTATTCAAACTGTAACCTGCAATATTTTCTCAAGTTATTCAAGAAAAATCCTCAGGCCTAAATCCAACACTACCTGTGAAGGAAAGACAACATCAAACTATTGAAGAGGAAACTTTTGAAGAATCAAAAGGGGTCTACTTTCCAAGGAGGATTGTAGGAAGGTTCAAGGTTGAACCAGTCTCAAGTTATTGGAGGGCTTCGTGATCAAATCCAAGAAGCTTGAGCAAGTGAGCTGAAGTAGCAAGGAAGCTGCCCTGTGAAGTAGCTGAGTCGGACGAGAAGCCAGCTGTGTGATCAAGGCATCTCGGCATCGAGTCCCAAAGGAGCGAGTTGTGTGATCAAGACTTGTATCTGGACTGTTAACCACTTTGTACTCTGATCAATACTTAGTGGATTCCTCCAGGAGTTGGAGAAGAGAGGAGTAGAAGAATTACCCCATCTTCGAACCTCTATAAAAATTTCAGCATTTTATTTCTGCACATCATCTTATATCTGCTGATAATTTGCTATCCAACTGATAATTAACAAAGTGCTAAAACCAAGTGTCAAAACAAAGTTAAACCAAATTTTAGGGTGTTAAGTCTTCCGCTGAATCTCATCACAGCCAAGTAAAGTATTAGACTAAATAGCTGAGTTATTCTATCAACAGCTCAATCGATTCGGTTGAGTGGCTAACTCTGTTGGTTAACTAACTTAGTTGTCCCTCAAAGACATAGCTGTGAAATTAACTCTGTATTATTTTAAAAGGACTAAAATCGAAAAGTTGGTAAGGTTTATTCAACCCCCCCTTCTAAACCTTACTCACACCCCTTGGGACCTACAAGTGGTATCAGAGCGATTGGTTCATTGAGCCTTCCGCACTGGTTACTGAACTAGATCTCCAATCTTTCAAAGATTCCTTTAACACTTGCCTTTTCAAAACTCTTTTTATTCAGCAAAGTTATTATCATGGAAGCAAATTTGACACGCATTCCTATGTTCACTATTGAGGAATTTGATGACTGGAAAATTCGCATGCAGGCTCATCTATCAGCTTTACATGATGAAATGTGGATAGTGATAAAGGATGGGCCACTGCAAATACTGAAGGTGAAACACAGTTGTACGGAGAGCAGCCGCAGCTGAAGGTGAAGAAACTGCTGTTGAAGAAAGACCAGCCCTGGTTGAGAAACCAAGGACTAAATGGACAAACAAGGACATAAAAAGATACAACTTGGACAATGTGGCCAAGAACATACTTTACAAGACCTTGGACAAATCAATGTTCAACAAAGTCATATCCTGTCAAACTGCAAAACAAATCTGGGATAAATTAACTTTAATTTGTGAAGGATCTGAGCAAATTAAAGAAAACAAATTGTCGTTGCTGTACAAAAATTTGAAAATTTTAAAATACTTGCAGATGAAACCTTGGATCAACTGGATGCTCGGTTCACTGAAATTACCAATGAACTATCAGCACTTGGGAAAGAATATACACAGAAGAAGATGTGTATGAAGATTCTGAGAAGCCTCCCAGCTGAATGGGAAATGAAGGTCATGGCCCTGAGACATTCAATGAACCTCACCACAACATCAAATCATGAGCTATTCTCAGGCCTCAAAGCCTACGAGTTTTGAGCTGAGAAGAAAAGATCAAGAGGAGACAGTTGTACCCAAAACAGCTGCACTTATAGTCAAGGATGGGAAAAGAGCTGAGGCCAAAGAAATCATTGACCAGGAGGAGATTGCCCTAGTGGTTAAAAGATTCAACAAGTTCTTCAACAAGAACTACAAGAGAAGCAAAGGTGAATCCTCCAGAAGACACTCAGCTCCCTCCAAGTCAAGGGAAAATAGGCCACCCAAGAGAGCTGAGCATCAAAATGTTGAATATCAGAGAGCTGATAACCCAAGGATGGAAAGAGCTGAAAACCTGTGTTGGAACTGTAGACAACCAGGACACTTTTCTATTGACTGTCCATACCCTGTAGTCAATAAATACAGGAATGAATAAGAAAGAAAAGTCTCCAGAGAAAGAAAACAGGAAAAGAAAAAAGGCTATGTTGGTTGCAGAGACTGCTGAGACAACTAAGTCAAAAGAAGCAGCAGACTCAAAGAGTAGTGAAGCTGACTACTCAAGTGATTCTGAAGAAGAAGCAATGATCTGACTAATTGCTAAAGAACAAGATCAACCTAACCAAGAAGATGAGGTACACTCTAACTCATCTCACTCAGATTCTAGTGATAGTGATTGTGACACACACACTTCATCACCCACTGATCTTTATGATTCATTAGGCAAAATGATGAAAGATTTTGAGCACATTAAATCCTCACACACACTATTAAATGAGGAAAACAACCAGCTCAAAAGCCAAAACTCACAGCTGACTAAGGAGCTGAGTACTCTAAGTCATATAGCTGAGGAGAACAAAGAGTTGAAGGCTGAGAATGCTAAACTAATAGCAGAGATAGCTGATATAGAAAAGAGGGAAAATGATCTCAAAAATGTGATTGCTTCATTCACACTACAAGAATTTCAACTTATAATGTAAAAATTTAATGACGGTATAAAAAAGTCCTCATTAAAAGTATAATTTGTTAAGTTTTTGTGAGGGTAAAAAAAACTCCTAGTAATATGAGGAATTCTTAATTTTCTAGTTATTGGTAACTAATCCCATCACTATATGTGTCAAAAATAATTACACTCATTATTGGATATAGAATTGTAAGACTCCATATATTTCTTACCAAATATAAAAACAAATTTTATATTAAACAATAGAAAATCCTTTTTATTAAGTAAAAAGAATTTAAAATTTATATAAAAATCTATATAAAATAACATTTAATCACAAATTTTCTTTCTTCCCTTTTCCCTCGTCCCTCTCTCTTTTCTCTCAACCCTCGTCCCGATTTCAACTCTCTTCTCTAGCAATTCCCTCGTGCATCCACCCACCGCCGCTGTCGCCGGTAACCCACAGACCACCACCATCCGTGTGGCCCTAGTATGGACTTGTGCGAAGAAAATCCGATTTCAAATCCAAAGCCTAGCAATGAAAAATTGGTAATTACAAATTATGATTTTTAGTTTTGGTGCTTGTTTGAATGGTAAATGGTGAAAATTTATTCCCTTGCAAATGAATATGGTGTTTAACAAATTCGGATGTTGGTTCTCGTTGGAATTTTTTTCTTATAATTGTTGCAATTGATTTATGGCAAGTTAAGCGGTGAAGGATGGAACCTTCATAAGTCAAACAAAGTACACCAGAGACCTAATGAAGAAATTTGGTATGGAAGAGAAGTCTTCTATGAAAATACCAATGAATACATCAGTCAAGATGGACATGGATGCAGATGGTAAAGTTGTACATCAAAACCGGATCTGAGCACTTATTGGATCACGCTGCTCTATCTAACAAAGAATCGTGCGGACATCACCTTTGCAGTAGGTGTATGTGCAAGATTTCAATCTGCACCAAAGGAAAGTCACATGACTGCAGCTAAAAGAATCCTAAGATACTTGAAGGGATGCCAAGAAGTTGGCTTATGGTATCCAAAGGAAGGTGGATTCAAGCTTATTGGTTACTCGGACTCGACTATCTTTGGATGTAGAGTTGACGGAAGAGTACTTCGGTACATGTCAAATGCTTGGAAACAGATTATTTTTCTGGTTTAGCAAGAAGCAAAATTCAATAGCCAGATCCACAGCTGAAGCATAATACATAGCTGCGGGCAGCTGTTGTGCCCAAGTCTTATGGATGAGACAACAACTGATAGATTATGAAATTGAAGAAAAAGAGATTCCAATTATGTGTGATAACACAAGTACTATTGCAATCAATCAGAATCATGTGCTGCATTCAAGAACAAAGCACATTGATGTCAGATATCATTTTATAACAGATCATGTTGAAAAAAAAGACATCACTTTGGAATAAATCTCAACTGATAAACAGTTAGCTGACATATTCACAAAGCCTTTATGTGAATCAAGATTTGAAGAGCTTAAGCATGAGCTAGGGTTAATTGAGCTGAGTTGACACTCAGAAGACTCAATGAGAAGAGATGAAACATGATAAGATGAAAACATAGTAGATCTTATAAATCAGCTAAGTGAATCAGCCGTATCAAAAAGTCAGTTTTATCGAGTTAGCTGACAACAGAGTCACTATACGAATAAAGAGAAGAAGAGTTGAGTCAGTTAAGGAGTAAGCTGAGTCATTTATGAGCTAAGTGACAAAAACACAGTCGTTTTTAATAAGAAGGAATGTTTTTAAGGATGACGTCAGCGTAATAATGATGGGTACAGTCAAAAGCTGCACAACAAGCATATGATTGGATATAAATGTTGCCGCATTAAATGCGAGAAATTAAATGCAATGAGACGTGCTAAATCTGAGCCGTTGATCTTAATCAAAATTTCAAAAACCATAAACACGTCCTTTCATAACCCTTATATACTCTTTTGTTCAGTTTTTCTCTCTCTCACTCAAACTGTTCATCTTTCCAAAGCAAAGAAAGCAAGTATCTTTTCTCTCAAAACCCAACCAGTCTTCAAAGCAAGTTCGTCAAGTTTCGATCGGTAAAAACTCACAAAAATGGCATCAACTTATGATTTCACTAAGCTCGGTAAGCAAATCCACACCGGTTCAACAGTGGATTTCGAAGGGATGAGTAAACAGGGTTCCGATGAAACCCTTGTGAAGAAAATTGCTGATAAAATCGAGAAATCCGGACTGGAACCCTACCTCACGATGGAGTTTCAGATGACATATGTTGAAGAAGTAGCACAGTTCTACGTGAACGCTGAAGTTCATGACGCGGGCATCAAATCCTCTGTTCACGGGAAGGATCTTATAATCACTGCTGAAGATCTAGCGGAGCATTGTTTGCTGTCGTCGGAAGGTGTGTCGGAGATATTTGAAGCTGATGTAAATTTGGTTGTTGCATGGAAGGAAGTAGCTAGACCGGAATGTGCTGTGAAAGTGGTCTATACAGCTGACAAGAAGCTGCTGAAGGACGATTATCACAAATTAATGGATATCGTCGCAAAGTGCGTGGATATGAAGTTTGGAAGCTTCAATCAGCTGTCCAAAACAAAACTGATCGTCATGGCTGCGATAATGGAAGAGAAGAAGATCAACTGGGCTGAATTCATTTACAGCAGACTTTGCCAGAACATTGGCAACAAGTCATTCAAGGAGGATGGATCCTTTGGAGGATCACTCGGCTATGGCCTAGTCATCGGCCATCTAATGGAGGTGAAGGGTGTTCCCCTTCGACATGGAAAGTCATTCCATATTAACAAAAAGATGTTTCGGGCCAACTTATCTGGAGCCCAAAAGAGAGCATACGCCAAGCGGGCGGACACCAGTGAGGGGGAATCAGCTGACCCCGAGGGAACAGTTGTTGCCTCCCCTCCAAAGAAGAAAGATGCCCATGCAGCTGGAATGAAGAAGGTTGCTCCTGCAACAAAGAAGAAAGATGCACCTGCCCCTGCAGCCGCGGTGGAGAAGGAATCCTTAATACCTTCTCCAGGAATGAAGAAGAAGAGGATCGCAAGGCGAGAAGAAAGGTGCCTCTAAGGCAACTCAAAGGCCTTTACCGAGGAATCGGAGGAAGTAGAACCAGACATTCCTCTGGTGAAAACTAAGAGAAGGAGAAGACTCACCAAGCTCTCGGAGCTTGAGAAGACAGCTGAGTCTGCCACTCAGCTGGAGCAAATCTCTGAGACTGATGAAGAAGTGCAGTCTCCAGAAGTTGTTGATGAAACAACCAAGTCTGCTGAGGCCGATCGCAGAGGCAAAAAAGAAAAGACCAGTGTGGATAGAACAATTTGAGGAAGAAGAAAGGCAGCAGAGACAAAATCTCTCGGATGAAAGAATTGTGTCTCCACCACGCCCCCAATCTTTCTTGAAGGAGCGAAAAGAGTATGTTGCCTTCCATTCCTGAAAAGGAAGGGCAACAAGAAGAGGATGAAGATGATGATGTGATGGTGGTTTCTCCTGTATACCCAGACATTCAACGCCGTCTGTGTGAATGGCGAGCATGGAAGCTGAGTCACTCGAGGGTACAGTTTGAACGCCCTGAATTCATTGAGGAAGAGGAAGAATTGCTGAATTTCCTAGGATTTACCACCATGCTTCAGGCACTTGATAAAGATAACTGCCTAGATATCCTGCATATCTTCAAAGAAAAGGAAAAGGAGAGATTAGCAGAGGAAGCTGAAGCTCGTGAGAAAGCCAGCATTTATCCTCTCACTGGAACCAGCGACCATACTCATCCTCATCTCGACGATCTCTCAGATAGTGATGAGGACATGGACCCTATTGCAACACAAGAAAAGTTGGACATGCAGCAAGCCATGCGAGAATCCACATTGATGCATGAGAAAGAGCTGATGGAAGGACCAGGAGAGTCCTCCAAATCACAGCTGGAGATTGATCCGTTGGGAGTGGTACAGCAGATTGCCACAGTTATTGCTGCAACCACTTCCCCAGTTCACTCAGAGGACGGATCTAAGGGAATTGGCGATGAAACTGGGAATTTGGGCACCCAAGTCGAGCCAACCCCTGTTGAAGGTGTCTTACCACCTGGCCCCATAGCTGAACACCCAAAGGAAACAGCCGGGAGTATGGATCAGAGTGACCCCAACATAGTCACTCAGCTGGTGTGCCAGCTGAGGGGGAAACTCACTCCACTACAGCTAGGTCGGAGGATGCTGCAGATGACTCCACCCTGAATCTAGGAGGAGAAGTGGAGAACGAAAAAGAAATAGAACAACAGCAAGTTGTCCTTGTAAGCTTCGGACGATTAAGTCTGTCTCGGTTTGAAGTGACAACGGCTCTGCTCTGGCCGAGGACGGCTGGCGATGCGTCGAGGCACATGATGGATCTACCCCGGGAGCTAACACTCTAGGCAATGAAAGTGCAATCCACGGAGTTGAGACTCCTGCGGATGCCACCGCAGAAGACCCTAAGATAGCTGCGCCTGTCAACGGGATTGTACAAGGTCCCAATGCGGTTGAGATGCCGAGGAGGTAATGAAGGCCTAAGGGAGGTTGAGACTTCCCTAGGTAAAAATGAAGGAGGTAAGGCATTCCTCGGACCATAATTGTTGATTCGAGAGGAGGAAATCGGTGCTCTTCATGACTCCCAAGATGATCCCGATACAACCTTCTTGGGATCTGCGAGATGAGGCCGAGTCAATCCCTCCCGAAAAGGACTCCTCGGGACGCTCTACCAAAATGCGAGCAAGCCACACCTCAAGGCTACTCGTCAAACGTTCAATTTTGATGATGAGCCAAGTCTTCAAGACTCATCATCTTCCGATGACGCTGATGGTGCATCCGAGGACCCAAAAATTCATTTAGCAGAAACCACTGAGGCCGAAAAAGGCATTAAGACAGTGAGGCTCGATCACCGCCAACCCACACACCAAGGCCCAAATTGAAATCGAGTCTAAGTCGTCTGCGCAGGCTTCCAAAGCTGCAGAAGAGTTGACTCAACCAGGCACATCACAGGCTCGAACGACTGTACATTTCATACCTTACGCCCGTGATGATGCTTTCGAAGAAACTTTTCCTTTTTCAATTGAGGTGCCTGACCTTGTAGAAGAAATAGCCCGAGAGCGGAACAATACCACAAACCTGATCCAGTGATTCCCACTGACTCTATTGTCCCAGCAGAGTTCGATTTTGATGTTTGGCCACCAACCGAGGCGAGGTAGTGGTGAGGTGCGTGAAGTCTTTAAGACTATCCTTGGAGAGATTGAGAAAATTGAAAGGCACCATGCCTCGCTGGATATGCGGCTGGACAATAGGGATGCCACTCTCACAACCGACTTGAGAGGGATTGTGCTGCGGATCAGAGAATGGTATCAACAACAGAGTACAATGCGATTTGAACAAGTCAGATACTTCAAGGCATTGTACAACAAAATGTTGATCTGGAGCGCTGATAATGCTGACATGAAGAGGAGGATACAAGAGAATATTGATAGAATGCATGCCTCCTATACCACTGAAATGGAACTGCTGCGAGAATTTCACAAGAAAGAACTTCTGCGCGTAGAGGAAAGTATGAATGCCAAGTTCAGCTTTCTTATGGCTGAGATGAAACTGGTGGCAGCCGAATCCAAAGCCACCCGCTTAGAATTTCGAACAGCATACTCCGCAGCAGACTCCAAGCAAAACTCAGCTATCAGCCGCTTAGATTTTATGCTCGCAGGGATATTTCCAGGGGTTCCTCTCTCCTTCGATGATTCCAAAAAGGAGGAAGAGGAATACCTGAAGATGCTGAAAGGGTCAGCGGATGTTTTCAGGGGTTCCTCTCTCCTTTGATGATGCCAAAAAGGGGGAAGAGGAATACCTGAAGATGTTGAAAGGGTCAGCGGATGAGAAAAAGAAGGACGCAGCTGTTGAGAAGAAGAAGAAGGAGAAGGGAAAAGCAGTTGAGGGGGAAGGTTCAAAGGATATGACCCTAATGTTTGCTGAAACCCTTCAACAAGGCCATGTCACAGCTAACATAATCAGCAAACTTCCAGTGACTCTGCCGCTCCAACACTCTGCTGTGCCCATGTCTGAGAAGAGAAAAATCGTAGAAGCAGGGATGAAGGAGGTTGAAAGGAAGACGGATGCCCGTGTTTTAGAAGTATTGAAACAATACGGAGGCATTCCGGCATGAAAGGACACAGATGCCATTCCAGATGATGGAGACGAGCCATGATCAGTGGAAGAATTTAAAACGCTCGAATCCGAGGGATACTTCAAAAATATGTCCATAGCCCAAGCCTGGGACTTGTACTAGGAGAAAGGTCTGAAGCTATGTGAAGAAGCTGACAGGCAGCAGACTACAAGCAGCCATTCAGCTGGTAAGAAGAAGACTCCAGTACGATATACGCCCAGAGGAAGAGGAAGGAGTGGTGGAGGCAGAGGTTTTCAACCTAGACCTCTACCCAAAAATATTGAATATGTAGATCGGGGCAAGAAGGGAAGGATCTACTGGGCTAGATATGATGAAGTAGCCAATCGAGAAGTGGCTAGGAAGAATGTTGAATATGCGAAAAGGATCGAAGAAGAAAATAAAAAACAAGATCAGCTGTGGGAAGAAAGGCAAGAAAGAAAGAGAAGAGACGATGTTGCAAAGAGAGCATACGAGAAAAAGAAAGCAACTGAAGAAGAAAAGAAAAGAAAGAGAGCAGAGGATGACAGAGTTGAAGAAGAAAGAAGGAGGCAGCGAAGGCGATGAAGTGTTGTTGTCCACCCCTTCATGTATTTTACTGTTGTAAATGCATATGTATGTAAGTCTTTTGTACATTGAATAAGAAATTTGTAATTTCTATATTTGCGTAGTTATAGTCTGCTATGTTTGCTCTGATACACATTGTAAATAGCTGTGTAAAGGACAAGAATGTTATGATCAATAAAAGATTGATTCTACGCATACATTCTCTGTTACTGCATTGCCTGTATGTATCTTTGATGCTTACATTTTGATTGTATGTTTTAAGTTTTGGCATCATCAAAAAGGGGAAAATTGTTGGGAAATTTATTGTTTAGATTTTGATGAATGCCATGTAAAACTTAGACTAGAAAGTTGGAACCCCATTTTCCTTGTAATTTGTATTATAATAGATAGGGTTGTATAAGCTGAGTCAAGTCAGCTATGCCTAAGGATACAAGAAGTCAACTGAAGACTAAAGTGAAGACTCCGTTGTGAAGCAGCTGAGTGTGGCAAGGAAGAGATGTCAAGGACTCGACTGAAGGAGTATCAGCTGAGATACAGCTGTATGAAGAGTCAGTCAAGTCAACTCAAGAAGCCAAGTCTCAAGTTGAAGTGACAGATGAGTCTTTCAATCATTGGAGCAGACTCAAGTCACCTGGGGAAAAGGCAGCTGCAAAGAGGAGTTAACTGAAAAGAATCCGTTGCACAGAAGTCAAGAAGCTTACTTAAATAAGTAATACTTCCATGCTGCCATATCTTAAAGTGTTCAGTCCCAGAAGCGTGCAAAAGGAATAAATCAATGGGAAGCACTGCACCTCGTGTCAGACTCTGAAAAGCTGAACATTCATTTAATACGAGGAGATGTCAACATCAAAGACAAGCCAACGAACACAAGTGACTTTTGAAAATCAGCCTATCTCTTCAACGGGCATATTTTTGAAAGTTCACTATAAAAGGCTGAGGAATCACCTTGACAAAAGGTTACCTTGATTACCTTGCATCTCTGAACAACGAACATTCAAGCAATTATTCAAACTGTAACCTGCAATATATTCTCAAGTTATTCAAGAAAAATCCTCAGGCCTAAATCTCGAAGGAAATCGATCCAACACTACCCTGTGAAGGAATCAAAAGAGGTCTACTTTCCAAGGAGGATTGTAGGAAGGTTCAAGGTCGAACCAGTCTCAAGTTATTGGAGGGCTTTGTGATCAAATCCAAGAAGCTTGAGGAAGTGAGCTGAAGTAGCAAGGCAGCCACCTTGTGATGTAGCTGAGTCGGACGAGAAGCCAGCTGTGTGATCAAGGCATCTCCAGACTGAGTCCCAAAGGAGCAAGTCAGTTGTGTGATCAAGATTTGTATCTGGACTGTTAACCACTTTGTACTCTGATCAATACTTAGTGGATTCATCCAGGAGTTGGAGAAGAGAGGAGTAGAATAATTACCCCATCTTCGAACCTCTATAAAAATTATTGTGTTATTTACATTTCAACATTTTATTTCTGCACATCATTTTATATCTGCTGATAATTTGCTATCCAACTGATAATTAACAAAGTGCTAAAACCAAATGTTAAAACAAAGCTAAACCAAATTTAAGGGTGTTAAGTCTTCTGCTAAAAACCTCATCACAACCAAGTTATGTATTAGACTAAACAACTGAGTTATTCTATCAACAGCTCAATCGAGTCGGTTGAGTGGCTAACTCTGTTGGTTAATTAACTTAGCTGTCCCTCAAGGACATAGCTGTGAAATTAACTCTGTATTATTTTAAAAGGACTAAAATCGAAAAGTTGGTAAGGTTTATTCAACCCCCTCCTTCTAAACCTTACTCACACCCCTTGGGACCTATAGGAGTCCTGGTCAATTGCCTGTTAATCATGCATCTATTTTGAGTATAGCATGATGTATTTATGGCTTCAGCCGAAAATCTCTTAGGCAATCCAACTTCAGCTAACATAGTCCTTGCAGCTTCTTTGAGAGTTTTGTTCTTTCTTTCAACTACTCCATTCTGTTGTGGAGTCATTGCAGCTGATAACTCATGAGCAATACAATTTTAAACACAACACTAAGTAATAATCACATTGACAAACTCAGTTCCCCTGTCAGATCTTATCTTTATAATGGTTTGACTCTTCTCATTTTGAACTCTTGTCATCAGCTGAGGTAACTTCTGCAGTGTTCCCTTATTTTTACACGTGAAAATTGTCCATGTATATCTTGAATAATCATCCACCACCACTAAGGTGTATTTCTTTCCACTGATGTTAGCTATCTCAACTGGACCAAATAAATCCATATGTAACAGATGGGATATCCTTGTTGAAGACGTACTTGGCTTATCCTTGAATGATGATTTGATCTGCTTTCCCATCTGGCATGCATCACATATACTTTATTTCTTGTACACTGAGCCTGGCAATCCTTCTACAAGATGACTCCTTGCAAGCTTGTTGATTGTCTTGAAGTTTGGATGACTCAGCTTCTTATGCCACAGCCAACTTGATTCGGTTGTACTCCTTGCTAGCAGACATGTGCTTGGTGTAGCAGTTGACCAATGTACTACATACATATTCTTTTGCCTTGAACCTTGCAGCACTATTTCATTGGACTCTGCATCTTTGATCTAGCATATCCCCATGTTGAATCCTACATCGTATCCCTTGTCACAGAGTTGGTTGATGCTTAACATGTTGAAGTTGAGGCCTTCAACATAAGCAACATCTGTGATCTCCATTCCATTTTTCTTGATTGATCATGTGCCTTTGATCTCCCTTGGAGCTTCATTACCTCCAAATATAATTGTAGCACCTTTAATCTCCTTGAATCATGACAGATTTCCCTTGTTTCCTGTCATATGTCTGGAATAGCCACTATCCATGTACCAGGTTCCTTGGCACTCAGTTGTTCCTTGAACCTGCAATCAAGGAAATCAGTTTTTAGGTACCCATACTTATCTGGGTCCTAGGGGTTAGTGCTATAAGCTATAGCCGGAAGACTCTAAGAGGTTGCCATCTATCAGTACCATAATCATAATGCACATTAGCAAATTGCTTAGGGGTTTTGGGATCATACAGTTGTCTCTTTTGTTTGTATGCATTTGTGTGTGTTTCCGCAATTGCTTTCTTGGGATAGTTATTAAATCTCTGAGTGCAGTGCTTGGGTATATATGTGTGCTGATAGTAGCTCTTTTGCCTTGGGAATGACCTTTGTTGAGGTAAGGTCTTTGCCATTTAGGTTTGTATCCCATAGTTCTTTGTTGATGTTTCACATTATTCCAATCCGCTTGGTTTGGATAGTTTCTACCATTCCCATCATATGTTTTTCTTTAATGAAATTTTTAGGGTTTTTGGTACCTCCATTTGCTTCTCACAGAGTATTTTCTATTTGAAGTATGCTGAGGGACCTGTCTGAATTTCTTCTCAGCTGTCCTTTCAGAAAACTCAACTGACTTCTTTCCTCTCCCTTTATAACCAAGGCCAGTATGATTGTGATTGTGCTTTGGAGTGAACGTGGGTGCAGTATTTGGTGTCTTGGGTTTTTTGAACACTTCATTGCTTGAAGATCCTTTTTCCAAAATCACTCTTGGAGTTTGACTATGCACAAAGGAATTAAATCCTATGCGTGTCTTGTCTCCACATTCTTTTTGACTCATAATAAGTTCATCCAATGATTTGGATGCTTTTGTAAATGAGGCAATCACATTTTTAAGATTTTTTTCCCGCTTTTCTGTAGCAGCTAACTTTCCTATGATCTTGGCCTTTTTAGCCTTCAGCTTAGTGTTCCCATCAGCTATTTGACTCAGAGTACTCAGCTCTTTTGTCAGCTGTGAGTTTTGGCTTTTAAGCTGGCTGTTTTCCTCATTTAGAAGTGTGTGAGAGGTTTTAATGTGCTCAAAATCTTTCATCATTTTGCCTAATGAATCATAAAGATCTCTGGGTGATGAAGTCTGTGTGTCACATTCACTATCACCTTAATCAGAATGAGATGAGTTAGAATGTAACTCATCTTCTTGATCTTGTTCTTTGGCCATTAGGTAAATCAAAGCCTCTTCCTCTGTGTCACTGGAGTAGTCAGCTTCACTACTCTCTGAGTCTGCTGCTTCTTTGCACTTGGCTGGCTCAGCAGTCTCAGCAGCCAACATGGCTTTCTTCTTTTCTTGTCTTCTTTCCCTGAAGACTCTTCTTTCTTCTTCATTTCTATACTTGTTGACTGGTGGATAGGAACAGTCAACAACAAAATATCGTGGTTGTCTGCAATTCCAACATAGGTGCTTAGCTCTCTGATCAGCTCTGTCGGTTCTTGGATTTTTAGCTCTCTGATAATCGGCTCTTTAATTCTCAGCTCTCTAAGGTGGCCTGTCCTCCCTTGCTTTGGAAGGTGTTTAATGTCTTCTGGAGGTCTCACCCTTATTTCTTTTATAGTTCTTGTTACAGAACTTATTGAATTTTTTAACCATAAGGGCAATCTCCTCCGGGTCAATGGTTTCCTAAACTCCTGCTCTTTCCTTCTTAGCTCAAACTCATAGGCTTTGAGGTCTGAGAATAGCTCATGGTTGGATGTTTTGAGAGGTCCATTGAATGTCTCAGGGCCATGACCTTCATTTCCCATTCAGCTGGGAGGGCTCTTAAAATCTTCATACACATCTCCTTCTGTGTATATTCTTTTCCAAGAGTTGAAAGCTCATTTGTTATCTTTGTAAATCTGGCATCCAGCTGATCCAGAGTTTCACCTGCAAACATTTTAAAGTTTTCAAATTTTTGAACCGCAACAGTTAATTTATTCTCCTTAATTTGTTCTGATCCTTCACAAATTAAGGTCAGCTTATCCCAAATTTTTTTGTAGATTTGCAAGATTTGACTTTATTGGACATGGCTTTGTCCAACGTTTTGTAGAGTATATCCTTGGACATATTGTCCAAGTTATATCTCTTTCTATCTTCATATGTCCATTCAGTTCTTGGTTTTTCAACCATGACGGGTCTTTCTTCAGCAACTTCTCCTTCAGCTGCTGGTGTTGCTCTTACAGCAGTGTTGACTTTATAAATTTCCAATGGCCCATCCTCTATCACAAGCCACATTTCATCATGTAAAGCGGATAGATGAGCCTGCATGCGAATCTTTCAATCATCAAACTCTTCCACTGTAAATATTGGAATACGAGTTAGATTTGTTTCCATGATAATAACTATACTAAAAAGATGAAAGACTTTGAAAAGCACAAGTGTTAAAACCTTTTGAAAATATAGAGATCTAGTTCAGTAACCATAGCGGAAGACTCAATGAACCAACCGCTCTGATACCACTTGAAGGTCCCAAGGGGTGTGGTGTAAGGTTTAGAAGAGGGGGTAGAATAAACCTTACCAAATTTTCGATTTTAGTCCTTTTAAAATTGTTCAACAGAGTTGACTCAAATTAGTTATGTCCTTGGGGGACAACTAAGTTTGCTTATTCAGCTAAGTTACCCACTCAACAGAATCGATAGAGCTATTGATTGTATAACTCGGCTGCTTAAGCTAAATACTTAATTTAGTTGATTTGGTTTTATAGCAACAGAAGATTTAACACCCTTTGAATGATTTTAAGCTTGTTTTAAACACTTGTTTTAGCACTTAGTTATTTATCAGTTGGATAGCAAATATTAACTAACAGCGGATATAAAATAAATATGTAGGAATGTAAATGCTGAAAGTAAATTAACACAAGTATTTTTATAGTGGTTCGAAGATGGGGTAATTCTTCTAATCCACTCTTCTCCAACTCCTGGAGGAATCCACTAAGTAATAGATCAAGTTACAAAGCAGTGAACAGTCTAGAGGCAGCCTTGATCACACAGCTGGCTTCTCTTACGACTCAGCTTCTTCACGAGGCAGCTGCCTGGCTACTTCGGCTCACTTCTCAAGTTCTTGAATTTGATCACGAAATCCTCCAACAAACTTGAAACTTGGTTCGACCTTGAACCTTTCTACAATCCTTTAACTTGGAAAATAGACCCCTTTTTTATCTTCAAATGTTTTCCTCTTCAACTGATTGAAGTTATCTCTCCTTCACAGCTTCTGTTCGATCGAATTTCTTCGAGTTTTAGGCTTGAGGAATATCTTGATAAGCTTTGATAATTTGCAGTTTGATTTCTTTAATAATGCTTGCTCTTGCTAGGTTCAGGTGACCCTTTCTCAAATGCTTCCTCAGCCTTTTATAGTGCACATTTGAAATTTGCCCGTTGAAGAGATAAGCTAGTTTCAAATTTCACTTTGTGTTCCTTGGATTGTCTTTTCTTGGTCTGCAGCCCTTGAGATATTGACCTTTCCTCGTATTAATTGGCTCTTCAGCTTTGCAGGTTCTGACACAAGATGCAACGTTTCCCATTAGCTTATTCCTTTTGCATAATTCTAGGCCAAACACTTTAAGACCTGGCAGCTTGACATTTACTATATCGAGTAATATTCTTGACTTTATTCAGACGGATCTAAGTCAGTTGTCTTGACTTGACTGTTGCATTTACCCTAGCTGACTTGAGTCTGCTTTAATCGTGGGATTGACTCAACTATCACTTCAACTTATAGACTTGGCTCTTTAAGTTGACTTGACTGACACTTCTTACAGTTGTTCCTCAGCTGACTCTCCTTCAGTCGAGTCCTTGACTTCCTTCTAGGCCATACTCAGCTGACACACATCAAAGTCTTCATTCCAGTCCGGATTTGAATTCTTGTAATCTTGGCTTAGCAGACTCAACTCAGCTCTTCCAGTCCTATCTATTACAATACAGAATTATAAGGAAAATGGGGTGTCAATTTCCTAGTCTAAGTTTTACATGGTATCATCAAAATCTAACAAGTAAATTTCCAAACAACGCACTTAGCTACCACATCCATCAACTTGTGGTAGTCTTATTTGATCAATGACTTCTTTGCAGCGTAGTTGGGCTTCGCAGCAGCCTCTGGTTTGGCTATCTCCTTCCAGGCTGTAGCCAAATCAACATGCTTCTCAATGATCTCTTTTAGACCAGGAGGAAGGGAGATAACAGTTAGCAGCTAAGTCTGTAGCAGTCAACTTGATTTCTTTGTTGTGATCTAATGAACGGATCTTATCGTTGTGAACCTAAGCATTCACGTAAAACGTCGCAACCTCTTCCAGATAGGTGTGCGAGAACTCCATAGAAAGGAACTGCTCGAGACCAGCTTTCTCAAGCTTTTCAGCTATCTTCTTTGCCAGCGCCTTGTCCACTCTTTGTATGACCAAGCCATCGAAGTCCATAGTCGCCCATGTGTGGACCTTCTCAGCTAACTTCGCATAATCATAAGATGGTTCCATTTCAGTACTTGGATTTGAGATACGAATGAAGAAAAATTAGGGTTTGAACTTCTGGTTGCAGAGAGAAAATGTTTTGGATTGCTTTGAGAGTAAGAGTGTTTGTGAGGAGAGAGAAAATTCAATTTCTCTATATATTAGACATGAAATGATGGTTTTTCGAATTCGAAATGATGAAACTGATCAATGGTTGAGATCGCGTCTTAGAAATCGCATTAATTTTCCCGCATTAAATGCAGCAACATTTATATCCAATCATGGGTAAATTGGCGCAGGCTTTTTACTGACATCATAATTAATACTGAGGTCAATACTAATAACATTCCCGCTCGCAGAGAACGACTGTGTTTTGTCACTTAGCTCATAAATGACTCAGCTATATTCATTTATGACTTAACTCTGCTTTTCTCTTGGCTTAATAATAACTATCTTTGTGCACTTAACTCAATACTGGTGACTAGCCATCTTGGCTGTTTCACTTGGCTGTTAAGGGAAACTCTACTGATTTCCATTTTTATCTTCTTTAACCCTACTGATTGAGTCTTCTGAGCCTCCTAACTCAGCTCAATCAATCCAAGCTCATTCTTAAGCTCTTCAAATCTTGATTCACATAATGGCTTTGTGAATATATCAGCTAATTGTTTATCAGTTGATATGTATTCCAATGCAATGTCTTTCTTTTCAACATGGTCTCTTATAAAGTGATATATGACATCATTGTGTTTGGTTCATGAGTGCTACTGGATTTTGAGTAATTGCTATGGCACTTGTGTTATCACACATAATTGGAATCTCTTTTTTTCTATATCATAATCTCTCAGCTATTGCTTCATCCAGAATACTTGGGCACAATAGCTGCCTCTAGTAATGTACTTTGTTTCAGCTGTAGATGTAGCTATTGAATTTTGTTTCTTGTTGAACCAAGAAACCAACCTATTTCCAATCATTTGACAGTACCTGATGTACTTTTCCTGTCAACTAATTCCCAAACCTTATTTCTCTCAAACTGATCAATGAAATGACGGTTTTTCGAATTCGAAATGATGAAACTGATCAATGGATGAGATCGCGTCTTAGAAATCGCATTAATTTCCCCGCATTAAATGCAGCAACATTTATATCCAATCATGGGTAAATTGGCGCAGGCTTTTTACTGACATCATAATTAATACTGAGGTCAATACTAATAACATTCCCGCTCGCAGAGAACGACTGTGTTTTGTCACTTAGCTCATAAATGACTCAGCTATATTCATTTATGACTTAACTCTGTTTTTCTCTTGGCTTAATAATAACTCGGCTGTGCAGCTAACTCAATACAACTGACTAGCCATCTTGGCTGTTTCACTTGGCTGTTAAGGGAAACTCTACTGATTTCCATTTTTATCTTCTTTAACACTACTGATTGAGTCTTCTGAGCCTCCTAACTCAGCTCAATCAATCCAAGCTCATTCTTAAGCTCTTCAAATCTTGATTCACATAATGGCTTTGTGAATATATCAGCTAACTGCTTATCAGTTGATATGTATTCCAATGCAATGTCTTTCTATTCAACATGGTCTCTTATAAAGTGATATATGACATCATTGTGTTTGGTTCATGAGTGCTACTGGATTTTGAGTAATTGCTATGGCACTTGTGTTATCACACATAATTG
This sequence comes from Rehmannia glutinosa, assembly GCA_016081115.2. Classification (NCBI taxonomy): domain Eukaryota; kingdom Viridiplantae; phylum Streptophyta; class Magnoliopsida; order Lamiales; family Orobanchaceae; genus Rehmannia; species Rehmannia glutinosa. The sequence continues at coordinate 27,828,026 of CM071931.1, read as the reverse complement.
GAATCTCTTTTTCTTCTATATCATAATCTCTCAGCTATTGCTTCATCCATAATACTTGGGCACAACAGCTGCCTCCAGTAATGTACTTTGTTTCAGCTGTAGATGTAGCTATTGAATTTTGTTTCTTGTTGAACCAAGAAACCAACCTATTTCCAATCATTTGACAGTACCTGATGTACTTTCAGCTACTCGATTATGCTGTGGAATTCTTACAGGTGACAACTGTGACGCCCACCCCTACTACTACATTACTAAGCAATATAAAAAGTGAATTTTACAACGTAAACCCTTAATACTTGTATTTTTTTTATCTGTGACCTTTTAACAACGAACATGCAAGATCACTTTATTATGAGAAAATGACAGACCATATCCACAAGCAAAAGAGGTAACAAACCCTGTTATTAAACACAACAGACATCCATGTGACCAAACACATAACCCACATCACCCAGCTATTTACATGTACATATTTACATAAGAGTTTTCAAAAGAGGGTACAACCCTAAACCAAAATATAATACAAGATCAAAAAGAAAGGTGACCCATCAACATAGCCCAACAGGTCGTCATCCATGTACACTGTCCTCAATAACCTGTAGGAGCTCCAACAGCCTATCCAGTAAGCTCATGTAAACCAACATCATCAGACTCACCTACAATGCATGAACTACATGAGCTACAGCTCAATAAGTAAAAATCATGCATGTCAATGAAATGATATGAAATACACAAGTAATTGTATCCAAGATACTCTTTCGAGATGCATGCCGAATAAATAAAGTATTTTAACCAATTTTCCTTTTCTTTTATCGGGCCCTTGGCCCCCTACTACGCACCGGAAAGAGCTCAATATCAATTTTCAGATGGCCAATAACCGATTGACACAGACAAGGGCCCATCCTCTTGTGACCGCCAGATGTCCGCCTCATGCCTGCACCCGCGATCCACAAGAAGTCATCCCACTCGCTGCACCAACCATAAGGGTACTATCAAGTGGACCATCCTTCCGTGATCACCAGGCGTCCGCCTCATGCCTGCTCCTGCGATCCTCCGGAAAGTCATCCCACTTGCGGTACCCAAAACATCATATACATAAGCCACACAGGCCTCGGTGCACTAGTAGCGGCCAATCAAAATGCTTTCTTTTCAAAATAATCATGTCGTGCATGCCTCATCTCAACAATACTCATATGTTGTGCATGCACGTGTAAATGCCAATGAATGACATGCTCAATGAAACAATCATCATCACACTCCAATATCCACCAAGCAACATATCAAGATTTCCATAATGCATCCATCAAGATACAAGAATCACATTAGTATCAATAAGACATGAAATACTATGTTCATGCATTGTAGTTGCAGATGGATTTTAACTTACCTTCTCCCTTGGATATGCTACCGAAAGTAAGCTAATTTCTTTTTTCGCCCCTAAGGTGTAAAACAACCTATCAGGATGTATGCTATCAATTTCCATTTCTAAATCATTAAGTTATTATACATAGTTTTGTAAAAGATTTTAAATCATATGTTTTATCTAATTTATTATCCGAGTCAAATGCTTATTGTCTAAATTTAATCAAATCTGTGAAATACATTGATTTATCTTTAAATACATATACATCACCACCTCATTGGTATATCTTAACCTTCGAACATTTTAATCTTGATTATAACTTACTTATATGCACATACATGTTTTATGATAATTCTACTTAATTTCCATGATCATTAACAGAATAAGTGATGCACAACTTCAAGTTATTTTCAACTAAATAGTTCATATAACTTGTTGGGAAGCGTGGATGGGCCCCAATTAAAATAATAACCGCACACACAAATAATTATCTCAAATAAAATGAAGACCAAGAAAATGAAATGATAAGCCAAGACACCAAAGTTTAACGGGGAAAACCCCAAAAGAATAAGGGGAAAAACCACGGGGCAAATACCCACAAAGAATCCACTAACAAATAGTGATTACAAAATAGCACAAGCTTTTTGCCCAAAGCTTGTGTTAATTACAACAATGGGAAAAATACTCTCTTTTGGTGTATCTTACAACACTATAAAATACCCCAAAGAAAACCCACAAATTTCCCCAAAGCTTACACAGTGTTGAGAAACTCAACCCCACTATTTTCTGACACACAGTCAAATATTTATAGTGATGTCTCTATCACTATTTTTGGAGCAAATACTCCCCCTCAATTGGAGAAAACTCTCCCACTCGAGAAAACTCACTGCCAAACTCTCTCTTGTTGGCTTCTCTCTCTATTTCTCTCAATGCATTTGCTCTGCCTGATTGAGCCTATTTATAGGCAATACTTTGCAAATGCTTCCAAATTATTTAGCCAATTTGTTACTATTGCTTTGGCAACTTTGTCAATTTTTCTATCCTTTTCAATTGTAGGTGCCTACCCACAATCTTCAACAAATGTTGGCTGCATGTTTTCTTTCTAAAAAATATGAAGCCACCCACATGGGGTGGACCCAAGTCAACAATCTCCCCATCCACCACATGTGGAGATAACACATTCTACTTGTGTGGTAGAATAACTTCAATATGCACACAGCATATTCACCTTCCGGGAAAACTTCTCTGCGAACACATCTTACTGGTCTGCTACAAATCTTTGAAGCCATGATTAACTGTCGTCGAGGAGCTACTCTCGTCATTAGCAAACAAAGTATTACTGCAAGCCTTCACATACTGTTGGACACTTTCAAATATCTCTTGCTCCCCCTTAACGAAAAATGTGATGTTTCTTGATCGATCAACCAAACTCTAGCGCGCTATTTGGTGAAGGGTACAGCTCCCCCTCGGCTCAACACCCCAAGTGAGTGGCATATCACTGGTGTTGCAAGCATCCAGAACATCATCCTCAAAACCTTCTTTGATCGGACACACCTCTAACAAAGAAGAACATGGAGCAAGATCTGACACTAAGTCATGGTTGTGCAGTCTCCATCATCCCGGCATCTCTGTATCTTCTGATACACTACATCTCCCATAACCTTTACATTACCCACACAAAATACATGAAACGACATCTAAATCAAATTCTTTTCGCGACTCCTATATGCAAACACATTGCACCTAACACAATTTTTTTTTAAATAATAAGCGAAAAAGAAACTCTTCTACTACCTACCTATCAGAACAACAATTACAAAAAATCAATGGCATACCTTTGGCAAAAAAAATGAGGGTTTTCCTTGCCAAAATTTCTCCTCTTCACTAAGAGTTCTCACTTGCCACGAATTTGATGAAGACTCGTCTTTAGCTGTAGTTAGTCCAGCAGAACACACTTTGACACAAGTCTTGTACAAATTACCTGATATAGCTCCTCTCGCAACCACCATTGATCTTTTTGTAAGCTTCCACCTTTCATTGCCAAAACAACTAACATAACCTTGGCGGTCCAACTCCACTCCAGAAATCAGATTCAGACGCAGATCTGGCACATGGCGAACATCCTTCAAAGTCAACGTGTAACCAGTATTCGTCTGGATACACACATCACCAACACCAACAATACTAGCTTTTTTATTATTCCCGAACTTAACAGTACCAAAATCTCCCATTTTATAGGTACTGAAAAATTCTTTGTTGGGTGTTACATGAAAAGAAGTTGCTGAATCAATGACCCAATCAGCATCCGAACTAGCCATATGCAGACAATTGTGTTTCTCAGAAGAGAGCACAACAACATCACCATCCGGAAAAACAGTGGTAGACGTGTCTTCCTCATTGTCACTATCCACTTTTTTCTGGTTTGTCTTTTTCTGATCTCCTTCATCTTGCTTTCTCTTATAGCAATCTTTTATCACGTGTCCAGGTTTGTTGCAATAATAACATTTCCTTGGGTCACGGGATTTTGACCGCCCTTTTTCTTTATCTCGATCATTGCCTTTATGTCTCCCCCGTGACTCAACAGCGAGAGCCTGTGAACTTTCTGCACCTTGTCCCATTCGCCTTGTTTCCTCATTGAACAAGCTATTTTTGACCATAACCATAGTCAAAATACCATCGGGAGAGCGAGAATTCTTTGAGTGAGACAACTAATGTCTCAAAACGCCTGGCAAAGATCCAATAAAAAAATAGCCCCTGCATCTCGTCATCAAACTTTAAGCCCACATACTGTTAGTTGATTTAAGATGCTTTGGAAAGTACTCAAGTGTTCGGCAACTGAACTTCCCTCGTTATACTTCAAGTTGACAAGTTGTCTGATCAAGTAAGTTTTGTTTTGAGCGTGTTTTCTCTCGTACATGGCTTCCAATTTCGTCCACAGGCTATGGGCATCCGTCTCTTGAGTAAAGTGGTGAAACACGCTCTGATCAATGAAATGTGGAATCATACCAACAGTTTTCCTGTTTAACTTGTTCCATTCTTTCTCATCTTCATCATCTGGCTTAACTCCACCATTCTCTATTGGATCATAAAGATCCCTGCAATAGAGAATATCCTCCATTCTTGGTTTCCACACCGTGTAGTTATTTGTCGTCAATTTAATCATGGTCCCATTGTTCTCTCTCAAATCCATCACGAACTGGTACAAATACCCGAGTTTTACCCCGGGCTCTGATACCACTTGTTGGGAAGCGTGGATGGGCCCCGATTAAAATAATAACCGCACACACAAATAATTATCTCAAATAAAATGAAGACCAAGAAAATAAAATGATAAGTCAAGACACCAAAGTTTAACGTGGAAAACCCCAAAAGAATAAGGGGAAAAACCACGGGGCAAATACCCACAAAGAATCCACTAACAAATAGTGATTACAAAATAGCACAAGCTTTTTGCCCAAAGCTTGTGTTAATTACAACAATGGGAAAAATACTCTCTTTTGGTGTATCTTACAACACTATAAAATACCCCAAAGAAAACCCACAAATTTCCCCAAAGCTTACACAGTGTTGAGAAACTCAACCCCACTATTTTCTGACACACAGTCAAATATTTATAGTGATCTCTCTATCACTATTTTTGGAGCAACTACTCCCCCTCAATTGGAGAAAACTCTCCCACTCGAGAAAACTCACTGCCAAACTCTCTCTTGTTGGCTTCTCTCTCTATTTCTCTCGATGCATTTGCTCTGCCTGATTGAGCTTATTTATAGGCAATACTTTGCAAATGCTTCCAAATTATTTAGCCAACTTGTTACTATTGCTTTGGCAACTTTGTCAATTTTTCTATCCTTTTCAATTGTAGGTGCCTACCCGCAATCTTCAACAAATGTTGGCTGCATGTTTTCTTTCTAATCTCCACCACAATTTAATCCATATCTGTATTTTAGCTAATATCTCGTCGCACTGTTAAATATATAATACGCTTATATATATAAATATTTCCTGTATTTTATTTTATACTCCCAATTTGCATTTATACCAAATAACTAAAATCATTACTTATAAGATGTACCAAAATACTTACCAATATTTAGTGCCATGTACAAAACCTCTTGAATTTGCAACTCCGTACAACTCCGTTGGAGTTCACCGCACTAGTTTATACCTTTTTTTTTCATTCTCATTTTTTTTTCTACTTTTCTATTTTGCTTCTTCTCTATTCTGCTTGTACACAGCCTGTTGTTTCATTTATCTGTTTGTGTGTTGGTGCCGTTGAAATCAAGTGATGAAAAATAGGATAATTTGTATGCTTATCTCTTCTTTGTTTAAGGCGGTGGAGGTATAATTACAATAATATATAATAATTATGTGCCTACTTAAGTTGTGTTAATCTGGACGAGTGAGTAAGGCGGTGCACAAGGCCCATTAGCATAATATATATTACCTCACACTGCACGCGTATATATATATATATATGGCTTACAATTATAGAATTTTCGTGTATAATATATACACACATGATAGTCACATATATCTCTAATGGTGTTGTTATATATATTGAGGTGTGTGCAAGCCATTTGCATGTAAACTAAGTGGGCATATTATAGCTAGTTATGGGATATGGATGGATTATATTTTAAATATATTTTTGTTTTCTTTAACATGTAAGAATGTGTTACTATATATTGCCACGTCACTACCTTGTATTGAAATATATATACTAGACCATGTATTGCCTTTTCTCTAAATATGATGTTAATGTTAATTAATATATAAGGTAGTTATAGTATTTCTTTCACGGAAGGAGGTCTATCCATCAAAGCTTCCATTAACTTAATTTCTTTAACATCAGTATTATCATGAATTATATTTAATTACATTCTCCCTCGTATATGTATATTTGAATGTTCCCCACTATTTGACTCTCTTTTAATCTGACTCGTTTTTAATCAATTTAACTACTTAAAATCTTATAGGTTAGTTCCAAAATATAGAACTGGTCATGCTGTATAAAATCGTCACACTATACAAATAGCACATGACTAACATGTAATGTATGAATTATATTGGCCTAGTGAGTAGTGAGAGGCTGGGTATTACAACATCTCATGAGCAATATCATTTTTTATGCAATACTGAGCTATATTCCCATTGACAAACTTAGTTCCTCTATCAGACCTTATCTTGATAATGGTTTGACTCTTCTCATTTTGAACTCTTCTTATCAGCTGAGGGAGTTTCTGCAAAGTTTTCTTCTTTTTACACATAGAAATGGTCTTTATGTATCTTGAATAATCATCCAGCACCACTAAGGTGTATTTCTTTCCACTAATGCTGGTTGGTTCAACAGGACCAAATAAATCCATATGCAATAAGTGCAGTATCCTGGTTGAAGTATGACTAGGCTTGTCGTTGAATGAAGACTTGATTTGCTTTCCCATCTGGCATGCATCACAAATGCTTTTCTTTTTGTATACTGAGTCTGGAAATCCTTCTACAAGATGACTCCATTCAAGCTTGTTAATTGTCTTGAAATTCAGGTGACTTAGCTTCTTGTGCCACAGCCAACTTGATTCGGTTGTGCTCTTTGCTAGAAGACATGTGCTTGGTGTAGTAGTTGACCAATCCACTACATACATGTTTTTCTACCTTGATCCTTGTAACACAACTTCATTTGATTCAACATCATTGATCTGACAAACTCCCATGTTGAATCTAACATTGTAGCCCTTATCAAAGAGTTGGCTGATGCTCAGCAAATTGAAATTTAGCCCTTCAACTTAGCTATATTTATGATCTCCAGTCTATTCTTCTTTATGGATCTGGTGCCTTTGATCTCCCCTGGAGCTTCATTTCCTCCGAATATTACATTAGCACCTCTTATTTCCTTGAACTTTGAAAGATTTTTCTTATTGCCTGTCATATGTCTGGAATAGCCACTATCCATGTACCAAGTTCTTTGGCACTCAGTTGTTCCTTGAACCTTCAATCAAGGAAATTAGTTTTTAGGTGACCATACTTGCTTGGGTCATGAGGGGTTAGCACTATAAGGTGATCCAGCCAACCTATAGCCAAAAGATCTGACTTTAAAAGGTTTCCACCTATCAGTTCCATAATCATAATGAACATTATCAAATTTCTTAGGAGCCTTAGGCTCATACAACTATCTCTTTTGTCTGTATGGCTGTGTGTGAGCTTGTGGATTTACTTTTTTGGGATAGTAATGAAACTTTTATGCATATTTGACATTGTGCTTGGGTGCATTTGGGTTCTCATAATAATTCCTCTGCATTGGCAATGACCTATTTTTAGTCTAAGGTCTTTGACATTTGGGCTTGTATTCCCTAGATCTTTGTTGATATCTCATTTGATTGTTGCAATCAACTTAGCTAGGATAATTTCTACCATTCCTATCATATGGTGTTCTTTGTTGAAACCTCTGGGTTTCTGGTAGTTCTGTTTAGATCTCACGGAATATTTTCTGTTTGGAGTCTGCTAATGGACTTTTCTAAATTTTATTTCAGTTGTCCTTTCAGCGTACTCTGCTGGCTCCTTGCTTTTACCCTTATATCCTAGGCCAGCATGGTTGTTATTGTGTTTGTGAGTGGGTGTTGGTACAATATATGGTGCTTTTGATTTTTGGACCCCCTCATTACTTGAGGATCCTTTTTCCATTACCACTCTTGGAGTTTGGGCATGCACAAAGGAATTAAATCATATGCCTATTTTGTCTCCACTTTCATTTTGAATCTTATAAGTTCATCCAATGATTTAGATGTCTTAGTAAATGATGCAATCTCATTTTTCAAATCTTTTTCCCTTTTTCCTGTTGCACCTATGTTAGCTTGGATCTTAGCTACCTCAGCCTTTAGCTCAGTATTCTCAGCAGCTATATAACTTAGAGTACTCAGCTCTTTAGTCAGCTGCGAGTTTTAGCTTTTGAGCTGGCTGTTTTCCTCATTTAAAAGTATGTGTGAGGATTTTACGTGCTCAAAGTCTTTCATCATTTTGCCAATAGAATCATAAAGCTTTGTGGGTGATGAAGTGTTTGTGTCTCTATCACAATCATCAGAATTAGAATGAGATGAGTCAGAGTGTACCTCATCTTGTGGATCCCTGTAGTCTTGTTCTTTGTCCATGAGGCATATCAATGCCTCTTCTTCAGTGTCAGAGGAGTAATCAACTTCACTTATGTCTAACTCTGCTGGTTCCTTGCACTTGGCTATGTCAGCAGCTTCAGCAGCCAACATGGATTTCTTTTTTTCTTGTCTCTCTCTTTGAAGACCTTACTTTCCTCTTCATTTATGTATTTGTTGACTAGTGGATAGGGACAGTCAACAGCAAAACGTCCTGGTTGTCTATAGTTCCAACACAGTTTTCCAGCTTTCTGGATGTCTGCTCTTTCAGTTCTTTTATTATCAGCTCTCTGATATTCAGTCCTTTGATGGTCAACTCTCTTGGATGGTCTATTTACCCTTGATTTGGAAGGTGTTGAGTGTCTCCTTGATGATTCACCCTTGTTCCTTTTGTAGTTCTTATTGAAGAACTTGTTGAATCTCTTCACCATCAGGGCAATCTCTTCCTGGTCAGTGGCTTTTTTGGATTCAACTCTTTTAGATCTCCAGCCATGAGTGCAAAAGTGAGTTTCTCCCATATTTCTTTAGCCATTTTACAGGATTTCACTTTGTTGAACATAACTTTATCGAGGGTTTTATACATAATATCATTGGCAACATTGTCCAATTTGTATCTCTTTCTATCCTCGTTGGTCCACTCGCATCATGGTTTTTCTACCATTGTAGGTCTTGCATAGCAGCAACGTGTGCCACGTGCAATAAGAGTGGCAGCAGCCGCTTCTTTAGTTGCGGATACATCAGCAGCAGCCTCAGGAGCAGGAGCCCTGACAACTGTGTTCACCTTCATTATTTGTAGTGTCCCATCCTCATGACGAACCACATTTCATCATGTAAGGATGAAAGGTGTGCCTGCATGCGTATTTTCCAGTCATCAAATTCATCAACGGTGAACATAGGAATGCGAGTTTGATTTGCTTCCATGATAATAACTATTTTTAAAATAAAATCTTTAAAAACTGCAAGTGTTGTTTCGTTTGAAAAAGAATGAGATCTAGTTCAGTGACCAGTGCGGAAGGCTCAATGAACCAATCGCTTTGATAACACTTGTAGATCACAAAAGGTGATAAGTAAAGTCTAGAAGGGGGGAGGGTTGAATACACTTTACAAAAATTTTAATTTTAGTCGTTTTTATAAATTCATAGTATACTCAAGTCAGCTGGGTCCTTGGTGAACAGCTTAGTTTACTTACACAACAGAGTTAGCCACTCAACAGACTCGACTGAGCTATTGATAGTATAACTAAGCTGATTCAGTTAACTGTTTCAGTTGACATGGTTTTTAACAGCGGAAGACTTTCACCCTTAGATTTAAATATGTTTTTCTGCACTTATTTAAGCTTAGTTTTTATCAGTTGACTTTGCAAATTAACAAACATCAATAATGATGTTCAAGAAGGTAAGTATGTTGAATGTAAAAGACAAAAGCATTTTATAGTGGTTCGAGGATGGGGTAATTCTTCTAATCCACTCTTCTCCAACCCCTGGAGGTAATCCACTAAGTAACATTGACTTTGTTACAAAAGGATGACAGTCGAGACAGCTTTGATCACACAGTTGGCTTCTCCTGTGGCTCAACTTCTTCACATGACGGATGTCCTGCTACTTAAACTCCTTCAAAATTTTGGATTTGTTCACACAGCTCTCCAACAAGTTTAAAGCCTTCTGGTTCGATCTGGAACCTTACTACAACTCCTTCAACCTTGGAGAGTAGACCCCTTGTTCTTTAAAATAAGTTTTTTCTCTTCCACAAATGAAAGTTGTCTTTCCTTCACTGAATGTGTTGGATCAATTTCCTTCTAGTTTAGGCTTGAGGATATGATTTGAATGCTTGAGAGATATTGCTTTGCTTTGCTTGATTTCTCTTGTGTCTCTCCTATTGCATAAGTGTCTTCTCTCTTAAAAATCCTTAGCTTTTTATAGTGACATTTGAGGTGGCAATGTTCTATGTGAATGCTTTTGTTCACGATGATGGAATCCATTCTTCTGTGAATGGTAAATAGGCCAAGATAACTGCAACAGACTTGACTGAGCTTTTTCATTTTCCCAGCAGCGGAGTGAAAGAGGTGAAGGGTTATATGTTCGATCTCCAGAAGATTTGGGAGGAGATTGCAGTTGGGAAGTTGCTTCTAAGTACAACGCATCAGCTACTAAGGATGTTATCAAGGATGAATGTCACAAACTGATTGTTGGGAAAATTTATGTATAGATTTTGATGATACCATGTAAAACTTAGATTAGGAAGTAGGCACCCCAATTCAAATGTAATTCAACTTGTAATGATAAGGTTCTATTAGCTGAGTCGAAGGCTACCAAGTTGAATATTACAAGACTTGACTAAAGATTGAAAAAAAAGACCCAGCTGTGTGGCAGCTGAGTGATGTGAAGTGAAGTGAATATTCAGTCAAGTGACAGAAATGTTGTCTGACAGCAAAGTCATTCCAAAATGATTAGAATAGAATGTCAAAGGGGTATGCAGCAGACAAGACTCAAGAAATGTGAAAGAGATCCGTTGTCAAGCTAAGTCAAGGTTTTGCTGGAAAAAGGCATGTGTCAGGCTGCCAGCAATAAAGTTATTTTGATGAAAGAGTGCAAAAGGCAAGGAACCATTGGGATGCACCTGAAATTCTGCAGAGTTTAAGGAAAGCTGCAGAGCATTAAATTCAAAGTACGGTCTCCATCAATGCTGCAAGACGAGACAAGCCAACAACCTACGAAGTGTGCTTTGAAAAATGTGTCTATCTCTTCAATGGACATATTTTCAAACGTGCACTAAAAATACGTATTCCAATGTTCACTGTTGAAGAATTTGATGACTGGAAAATACGTATGCAGGCTCATTTTTCAGCCCTACTTGATTAGATATGGTTCATGATTGAGGATGGGCCACTACAAATCTTAAAAGTCAATACAATTGTAAGAAGGGTTGCTCCTGCTGAAGGAGAAGATGAAGCACCAGCAGAGCCTAGACCTTCCATGGTGGAGAAGCCACGTTGCGAGTGGACAAATTAAGACCGAAAGAGATATAACTTGGTCAATGTTGCCAAGGATATACTTTATAAAACTCTTAATAAGGTCATGTTTAATAAAGTCAAATCTTGTAGAACGGCCAAAGAGATTTGGGAAAAAATAACCTTAATTTGTGAAGGGTCTGATCAAATTAAGAAAATTAGATTAACTATTGCTATTCAAAAATTTGAAAATTTTAAAATGATTGCAGGTGATAGTCTGGATCAGCTGGATGCCACATTCACAGAAATTACCAATTAGCTCTCAGTTCTAGGAAATAATATACACAGGAGAAAATGTGTATGAAGATTCTAAGGCCTCTCCCAGCTGAGTAGGAAATGAAGGTTATTGCTTTGAGACTCTCCATGGACCTTACCAGAACATCCAACCATGAGTTGTTCTCTGATCTTAAGGCATATGAGTTTCAGCTGAGAAGGAAAGAACAAGAAGAGACAGTTGTACCTAAGACAGTTGCAGTCATGGTTCGTGAAACAAAGAGCGCTTAATCCAAGGAAGCAATAGACCAAGAGGAGATTTCCCTAATGGTGAAAAGATTCAACAAGTTCTTCAATAAGAACTACAAGAGAAACAAGGGTAAATCATCAAGGAGACACTCAGCACCTTCCAAAGCAAGGGAGGACAGACCACCTAAGAGAGCTGATTATTAAAGGACTGAGTATCAAAGAGCTAATCAGAGAGCTGAAAGAGCAGAATCCCACAGAGCTGAAAACCTGTGTTGGAATTACAGACAACTAGGACATTTTGCTATTGACTGCCCTTATCCACCAGTCAACAAGTACAGAAATGAAGAAGAAAGAAAGGTATTCTGAGAAAGAAGACAAGAAAAGAAGAAAGCCATGTTGGCTGCGGAGACTGCTGACACAGCCAAGTGCAAAAAACCAGCAGAGTAAGACAGCTGTGAAGTTGACTACTCCAGTGACACAGAGAAAGAGTATTTGATATGCCTCATAGACAAACAACAAGACTCCAAAGATCAACAAGATGAGGTACACTCTAACTCATCTCATTCAGATTCAAGTGATAGTGATAGTGACACAAACACTTCAGCACCCACAGATCTTTATGATTCTATTGGCAAAATGATGAAAAACTGTGAGCACATAAAAAACCCACACACACTTCTAAATGAATACAGTCAGCTCAAATACCAAAACTCACAGTTGACTAAGGAGATGAGTACTCTAAGTCACACAGATGATGAGAATATAAAGCTTAAGGCTGAAATAGCTAAGATCCAAGCAGACTTAGCTGCAACAGAAAACAGGGAAAAAGACTTAAAAAATGTGATTGCATCATTCACTAAGGTATCTAAATCATTGGATGAACTTATAATGATTCAAAAAGAAAGTGGAGACAAGACAGGCATTGGATTTAATTCTTTTGTGCATGCTCAAGTCCCAAGAGTGGTTATGGAAAAAGGACCCTCGGGTAATGAGGCAGTCCAAAAATCTAAAGCACCATATGTTGCCCCTACACCCACTCAAAAACACAATTGCAACCATGTTTTCCTTGGATACAAAGAAAAAGGCAAAAAGCCAGCATAGTCATTGAGAGGATAGCTGAAATGAAATTCATAAGAGTCCATCAACAGACTCCTAACAGGAAATACTCTATAATATCCAAACAGAGCTACCAAAAGCCCTCGAGGTTTCAGCAAACAAAATCATATGATGGGAATGGTAGAAACTACCACAGCCAGGCTGATTGGAATAATGAAATGAGATATCAGCCAAGACCAATGGGATACAAGCCTAAGTTGCAAAGACCTTAGACTCAACATAGGTCATTCCCAAGGCAAAATAGCTATAATAAGCACACATATGCACCTAAGCACAAAGCCCAATATGCATAAAAGTTCCATTATTATCCCAAGAAAGAAAATGCATAAGCTAACACACATATAGACATACACACAAAAGAGACAGTTGTATGAGCCTAAAGCCCCCAAGCAATTTGCAAATTTTCATTATGATTGTGGAACTGATAGGTGGCAACCTCATAGAGTTAGATCATTTGGCTATAGGTTGGTTGGATCACCTTACAGTGCTAACCGCTCAAGACCCAGGCAAGTATGGGTATCCAAAAACTAATTTCCTTGATTGCAGGTTCAAGGAACATCTGAGTGCCAAGGAACCTGTTACATGGATAATGGTTGTTCCAAACACATTGCAGGCAACAAGACAAATCTTTCAAAGTCCAAGGAAATAAAAGGTGCTAAAGTCATATTTGGAGGAAATGAAGCTCCAGAGGAGATCAAAGGCACTGGATCCATCAGGAAAAATGGACTAGAGATCACAGATGTAGCATATGTTGAAGGTCTCAACTTCAATCTATTGAGAATCAGCCAACTCTGTGACAAGGGCTATAAAGTGGGATTCAACATGGGTGTTTGCCAAATCAAGGATGTTGAATCAAATGAAACAAGGATCAAGGCAGAAAAACATGTATGTAGTGGATTGGTCAACTGCTACACCAAGCACATGTCTGTTAGCAAAGAGTACAGCCAAATCAAGTTGGTTGTGGCACAAGAAGTTGAGTCACTTGAATTTCAAGACAATCAACAAGCTTGCAAGGAGTCATCTTGTGGATGCCTGACTTAGTGTACAAGAAAGAAAGCATTTGTGATACATGCTAGATGGGAAAGCAAATAAAGTCGTCTTTCAAGGACAAGCCAAGTCCTTATTCAACTAGGATATTGCACTTATTGCATATGGATTTGTTTGGTCCTGTTGAACCAGCTAGCATTAGTGGAAAGAAATACCCCTTAGTGGTGGTGGATGATTATTCATGATACACATGGACAATCTTTATGTGTAAAAAGAAGAAAACATTGTAGAAGCTCCCTAAGCTGATGAGAAGAGTTCAAAATGAGAATAATCAAACCATTGTCAAGATAAGGTCTGATAGAGGAACTAAGTTTGTCAATGGGATCATAACTCAGTATTGCATAGAAAATGGTATGGCTCATGAGTTATCAGCTGCAAAAACTCCACATCAGAATGGATTGACTGATAGAAGGAACAGAACCCTCAAGGAAGTTGCGAAGACCATGTTAGCTAAAGCTGGATTGCCTAAGAGATTTTGGGTTGAAGCCATTAATACTACTTGCTACACACAGAATAGGTGTATGATCAACAGGCAGTTGTCCAAAACCCCTTATGAAATTTGGACAATGGCAAGGACAATTTGAAAGCTTTTGATGCTATCTTTTTGGGATACTCAGCTGAGAGTAAAGCTTATAGAGTGCTAAACAAGAGGACTATGGTCATAGAATAGTTCATCCATGTGGTGTTTGATGAACCCAATGTCAATGGAGAAGACATAGATGAGTTAGCTGACAAGAGGAATCAGCCAACTATTCAGAAGAGTCCTTATGTTGAGGCAGATATAAGAGGACTCAACCCTGATGAAGATGAGATAGCTGAATCTCAAAAATAGCTAAGTCTGTAGCTGAATGATGATGAGAAAGTTGTTCAAGATAACTTAGCTGCGAGATGACTGAATCCAGCAGACTTACTCAAACTAGATGTGAGATGGCTGAGAGACCATCCACCAGAGCTCATCATTGGAGATGTTAGAGATGGAGTAAGAACTAGATCCAGGACTCAACATGAAGTTATATTCACTGGTTTCATTTCCCAAATAGAGCCTAAAGACGTGTCAGAAGCATTAGATGACACACATTGGATTCTAGCTATGCAGGAAGAGCTAATCAGTTTGGATGAAACAAAGTTTGGGAATTAGTTCAAAGGCCTACCCACCAAAATGTTATTGGTACTAAGTGGGTATTTAGAAACAATATGAATGAAGAAGGATCTGTAGTAAGAAACAAAGCAAGATTGGTAGCCAAAGGTTTTTGCCAAGAAGAAGGTATAGATTTTGATGAAACCTTTGCACATGTTACTACATTGGAAGCAATTAAGATGTTTCTTGCTTATGATACACAAAAGAACTTCACTGTTTATCAAATGGATGTGAAAAGGGCATTTTTTTAATGGACTTTTGGAAGAAGAAGTCTTTGTGGAACAACCTTCAGGTTTTGAGCAGAAAACTATTGGAGATAAAGTCTACAAGCTTAAGAAGGCATTGTATGGATTGAAACAATCACCAAGAGCCTGGTATAATACATTGTCCCAGTTTCTCATTGACAATGGATTCATAGAAGGCAATGTTGATAGAACACTCTTCATAATTCAAGATGGGGAGAGTATATTGGTTGTTCAAATTTATGTGGATGACATTAGTTTTGGATCCACAAACAAAGAGCTGTGTGACAAATTTTCAAAACTTATGCAAGGAAAATTTGAAATGAGTATGATAGGAGAGCTGACTTTCTTCGTAGGCCTTCAAGTCAAGCAAATGAAGGATGGAACCTTCATAAGTCAAACCACATATAAAGCCTTAAGAGGGTTTTTTTTTCTCTCCTCTCTCTTGATCATGGTTTGGACATCCAGCCCTACTCCTCCGGCGCCGTCGCCTGCTATGGCCTCGCCGGAGTCTCTGGCTTTCTTCGGTTTAACTTCGAACTTTGAACCGTACCATGCACGTTCTCCTTCAACACACATTGCAAAATCTATCGATTGTAAGCCATTGCCATCGGGACATTTCTCCTTCTACGGTGTGCCATGGAATTTCCTGTCGAGCAAACCCAGCAACGACCAGCAGTATCCTTCGACGTTTTCAGCATAAGGAGTGGTCCTGCCACACACCTATCTGCAACAGGTAACAACAACCTCATACCAGTGGTCCCCCAGCGGTGCACCAACAGCCTCCTCACAAAGCAGCCTCCCCGCAGCAACAACAACCTCGTACCAGCGGTCCCCACGCAGCAGGCCTTCACGTAGCATGTACTTACGCAACAAGTCGTTGTTGCAGCGCACCATGCATCAAGCGAGAGGGGGGTTGCGCTCCATCATGACCCAGCGTCCCTTGTGATGGGGCACTCCTTTACCCCCATGGCCGCTGCCAGCCATGGGGGGGCCGGCCCCCTCCCATCTGTCTATGGGGGGCCGGCGGCTACATATCTACCATACCAGGCCGCCCCTCCCCAGGGGAGCGATGACCCCTGGGCCGCTGTCCACCATCCGCATGGTCCCCCGCACACGGGCGCATATCCTATTTCAGATTCCAAGAACGCGCAACAAAATACTGGAATTCCTGCTCCAACGTCTTCCGATTATGAAACGAACCTGCGACATTTGGCTCATACTTCAAATGCTAACCCCAATTTTGGATATTCTTTTGCTAAAATAGTTGCAGGTACCAATAATCTGGATTCCACGCCTCAGGCCCCAGGTAATGCAAATTTGTTTTCCATAGTGGTTTCTGGTAAAAGTCAGTCTATCCCAAAACCGGTTCGAAAAGGTGATTACTATTCCATTACAATTGATGATAATGTTTACCAACAACGTCTCGCTGAATTTTCCTACTCTTTGATTGGAAGGGTTATTTTGGGAAAAGGTAACAAGCCATGGGCGACTATGCTTTTGCATAACGCCTATCTGAATTATGGGGTATTAAGAATGACTGAAAATTAATTCCCTTGGGCAAGGGATTTTTTTGTGTCAAATTGTTTAGTGCACAGGATCGATCTCGGGCTCAACAACGCACTACTTGGACGCTTAACCCTGGCACTATCCATCTATCTCCATGGGTGTCGGACTTCACCCCTTATAAGGTTCAAACCTCCGTGGCCAGCATTTGGGTACGCATTTTTGAACTCAGTTTGGAATACCGGGACCCCAATAACATCATGGGGATTGTCAGTGCTCTTGGGAATCAATTACAAATTGATCAGTGCTCACTGCAATGTTCTTTGGGTCATTTCGTCCAGGGTTCGTGGACATTGATCTCTCTAAGCCGAACAACACATCATGGTAGAACGCACTGGCAAGTGCTCTTTTGTTTCCGTTTGTTAGGAAAAACTCCCTCAGTTTTGCTCGAGGTGTAGTGTTATTGGACACTCAACAACTTCTTGTCGTCTTAACAATGCGGGTAATATGGCTACAGAAGGGAGTGCATCACCGGCCCAGGGACGCTCACAGGAGCCTGCAACTCGCCATAACTCAGTGCAGTGATGGCATTCCAGGGTTCGTAGAGTTTATCGTCCTGTTCAGCAGGACAAGGGCAAGGCCGTTGATGGCTCAATGGGAAACACGGGTTCGGCTATGCGCGTAGGATCTCCCCCTCGCGCCATAGTCACTTGCTCTACGGACATCCATCTTGGTAACACCTTTGAGGCTCTTGGTTCAGTCGACTCCCAGGATCAGCAATCCGCATATTACCAAGCCGAGTATCCAGCTAGGGAGCCATCTCCCATGGCCAATACTTCCAATATGGGAACGGTCTCCACCATTATGCCTATTACGGTTCAGTATCCTTTGGGAAAGCCTATTTGTGCTCTGAGCCGTGCTTTCCATGACAGCTCCTTGGATTTGGCTAAAGATAGAATTCTCCGGAAAGTTACGTCGGGGCCATCGCCCCCTGCTCATGCAGTTACTATTGAACCGGAGAGCTCAGAACCACACGAGATGAACTTTGCAGCTTCCAAGAGATGGGCAGACTATGCAGATGAAAAGGGTCATTCTCAATCGTCAGACTCCGCTATGCACCACACGTCTGTTTTTACCATGCGATCGTCACGGGCGCCACCCCCCCACCATCTCAATGAATTGCATCTTCTGGAATGTTCTTAAGGCTTTATGTCAAAAGCATAAACCTTCTATATTGGCTATCTGTGAGCCCAAGGTTGACATTTCGGCAATTTCTGATTCTTATTGGCATAGCTTGGGTTTGACTTTTGTGACTCAAAACTTTTAGGATAATGGCCGGGCAGGTATTTGGGTTTTTTGCGATTCCACTATCTCAATACTTAGTCAGGTCTGGTCTTCTAACCAATGTATTGTGTGTCAAAAGCATAAACCTTCTATATTGGCTATCTGTGAGCCCATGGTTGACATTTCGGCAATTTCTGATTCTTATTGGCATAGCTTGGGTTTGACTTTCGTGACTCAAAACTTTTAGGATAATGTCCGGGCAGATATTTGGGTTTTTCGCGATTCCACTATCTCAATACTTAATCAGGTCTGGTCTTCTAACCTATGTATTGTGTTGCAAGTTCAATTTGGTTCTTTGGTTTTTCATGTTGCTTTTGCTCATGGTTTATGTGATTACATTGCACGACGTGCGTTTTGGTTGGATTTGAGGAATTTAGGTCTTACTGATCTATTGATTGTTGGGAATTTTAACGCGGTTTTGGGACATCATGAGCGCTCGCGCAATGATACTCTTTCCCAAGCCTCTTGTCAGGATTTCAGGGACTTCATGGAGGATGCTGGTTTGTTTGCGATGCCGACTACAGGGAATTCATTTACTTGGTGCTCCCCCCACAGGCCTCTATCTTTACTTCAGGCTAAGTTGGACCGAGCACTTGCCAGTTGCCAATTTTTCTCTTTTTGGCAAGCTGTCAAGGGCTTAGTTCTTCCACGTGTTGGATCCGATCACCACCCTATTTGGGTTTCTTGTTCTTCTTCACTTAACAGGGGCCGGTTCCATTTCGTTTTCAGCGTATGTGGGTTCATCATCATTCATTTTGGGATTTGGTTACCACTTCTTGGGTTTCCCCATGCGACACGCCCAACCCCTTGCTGCGTGTCAAAGGGAAGCTCAAATGGTTGCGACAGGTTATCAAAGACTGGAATAGAGAAGTGTTTGGGGATGTTAACCGTAGAGTGGAATTCCAGATGGAGCAAGTTCGTCAGATTCAGGCAGACATTGAGACTTTGGGTTATTCCGCTGCTCTCTGGGATAAGGAGCTGGACGCCCAACTGAGGCTCTCTCAGACGCTGCAATTACAATCCGAATTCCTTAAGCAAAAGGCCCGTTCTGTGTCGTTTAAGGACGGGGATCGTAATACAACATTTTTCATCGGCGTACCCAGATTCGTACGGGGCGCACAGGGATCCAGGGGCTTATGGTGGACAGCAGCTACACGGATGATACAGCGGTCCTTGGGAATCATATCATTTCTTTGTATAAGGAGCTCTTTGCGGACACCGGGGATTCTGCTTTGGATTACTCTTTAATTGACCAGGTCATTTCGCCAAGGGTGGGGGCGCAGGACAATGCCAGCCTTACAGCCATTCCCTCGAATTTAGAGATTAAGGAGGCAGTTTTTGATATGGATTCAGAAAGTTCTCCAGGGCGGACGGGTTCAATGGGATTTTCTATCGTCATTTCTGAGATGTTATCTCGGTGGAGGTGATTGCTGTTGTTCGATTTTTCTTCAGTAATTCGTCACTACCTCTGGGTTTGAATGCCAGCTTTATGGCCCTCATCCCAAAGACTAAGGATGCTAATGTCATTGAAAACTTTCGCCCTATTGTTATGAGCAATTTTTTGTTTAAAATCATCACGAAAATATTGGCTACACGTTTGGGCTTGTTTATTGCTGCCTATTTATCTTGACGCAGTTGGGGTTTATCTCGGGAAGGCGGATTCATGATTGTATCGCCATGGTTTCTGAAAGGTTCAACGTCTTGCAGGGCCGCACGGATTCGAATATGATCTTGAAAATGGATATCCGAAAGGCGTTTGACACACTGAAGTGGGATTTCTTACTTCACGTCTTGCGCCGCTTTGGTTTCTCAGAGGTTTTTGTTCGTTGGGTTGATGTTGTTCTTCGGTCGTCCAGGATATCAGTGTTGTTAAATTGGATGCCGGTAGGTTACTTTCCCTGCTTTCGAGGAGTCAAACAAGGGGATCCTTTATCCCCATTATTGTTTTGCATTGCGGAAGAAGTCCTGAGTCGGTTTATTGAAGTGGCGATGGAACAGTCTCACTTATTTTCGTTCACAGCGCCCAGGGTTATTACATTTCCACCATCCATCTTATATGCTGATGATATTGTTATTATGTGTGGGGCTTCTTCAACCAATGCTCGTGTTCTTCTTCAGATTCTAACTCTTTTTATGCTGATATCTCGGGTCAAATGTTTAGTCCACAGAAATCTGAGGTTTACTTTCGTTCGACGGTTTCTTCTTATGTCCGTCGGAGGGTGCAAAATATCATGGGGATACTGCCCGGGATGCTCCCCATAGTATACATGGGCGCCCCCATCTTCAAGGGTGCTCCTAAGGTTGCAGCCTTACAACCCGTCTTTGATAAGATCATCCTCAAATTCAGAAGATGGAAAGGTTCTTCTCTTTCCCTTGCCGGTAGAATTTGTCTTGTCAATTTGGTGATTACTAGTTCTTTTATGCACACCATGATGGTTTACAAATGGCCCGTTACCCTGCTCAATCAAATGGAAAGGGCCATGCGTAATTTCATCTCGACGGGGGATGTGAATACTAAGGGAAAGGTGGTGGTTAATTGGAAGAAGTGTTGTACGCCCATGAATGAATAGGGCCTGAGCGTCCACTCGATTGTGGTGGCTAACACGGCTTTCTTGATGAAATTGGGTTGGAAGGTCGCGCACTCGGACTCGGTGGTGTTCAGAATTCTGAGGCGCCATTACTTTTTAAGGGATGGGGCGATCCGGCAGTCCTTTCTTCCTTCTTCTATTTGGGTTGGTATTATACCTAGCATTATGACATGCTTGGAGGACTCTCGTTGGATCCCAGGAGCCAATTCCAAGGTATTATTTTGGATTGATAATTGGTTGGGCTATTCTATAGCAGAAAGAATTGGCATCCCAGAGGACTATAGATACTTATTTCATCAGCGTATTTCAGACTATTTTTATGACGGAACCTGGCACTTTACCTTCTCATTTGTGGAGGTTTATCTGGATTTGGTCCGGGCTGTAGTTCGCGTCCCTATAGCGCCGGATTCTAAAGATACACGCGTCTGGTTGAACTCTGAGGATGGATCGGTCACATCGAAGGCAGCATATAATCACATATGTCCCCATAATCCCACACGTTGGATTTGGTCACAACACATCCCGGAATGGAGATCGGTGGTGGCGTGATGTGCTATTCACAACCGGCTAGCTGTCGTGGACTTACTACGAGCTCGGGGAAGTTTCACTGGCCCTTCGGTTTGTGTTCTTTGTCGGGATTCAGCAGAATCGGTTAACCATTTATTTGTCTCTTGTGTCTTTGCAGGAGTTCTCTGGCGTTGGATCTTTGATTCATTCAAGGTTCAATCTTTTGAGGCTTATAGCTTCAATGAATTGTTGGTGCGGTTAATGACATTCCATTTCAGCGATCAAGTTGCTTTCCTTTGGCATGTAGCTATAATCTCTTGCATATGGCTCATATGACATATCCGCAACGAACTGGTTTTTCACAACAAAGTATGGACTTTGGATGCGGCTATTATTCGCCTTCTAGTACTTATTGTAGAATCATCATCATTGGATCGGGGATGCATGCACAACGACCAGCAAGACCTATTTATCCTGCGCAATCTACGAGTTCCAGGAAGGGCTAGAAAGGCACCGAGGATTGTGGAGGTTAATTGGCAAAAACCACTCCTGGGTTGGATCAAGGTTAATATGGATGGAAGCGCATAGCCGGGCACTCTCACTGCTTCAGGAGTCTTCCGGAACTGTAGAGGTTTCTTTCGAGGGTGCTTTGTTCATCATTGTGGTTTGGGCTATGCGTTTGAAGCTGAATTGATAGCAGCAATGTGGGCAATTCAGTATGCTTTTGCTAGACCGACGAAAGTCCCGTGGCGTCATCTCAGCTATTGGCGCCACACACTTCACCTTATCGCATCCATGGATCTCGTAGTCTCACACATCTTTCGGGAAGGCAATCGGGTTGCAGACATGCTGAGCAAGAAGACGGAGGGAGGCACATGGTGGGGCATCCCACCCGTAGAGCTTCTGCAATATCTCACTAATGACTATGTTGGTCAATCCAACTATAGGTTTGTTACTTAGTGCGCCACTGCTTCGAGTTTCTTTTCCCATTTTCTGGGCGCTTGTTTCTTTCCTGGGGGGTACTCTTTTTCCTTTCAATGGTTTTTCCCACAAGGGTGGGTTTTACCTTGGGAGGTTTTAACGTGGCCCCAACCATTGAGCCATATGGTCGGCTTGTGACCATTTTGATCTTGACAGTTTTTCCAGGAACCTTTTCGTTTATGACATTATTTCCAGGCTTATATTTTGTTACCTGATCAGCCTGTGATCAGGACAACTCTATTTTCATTTTTTATAATATTTCTCATTTATTCAAAAAAATAAGTCAAACCACATATACCATAGATTTAATGAAGAAATTTGGGATGGAAGAGAAGTCATCTGTGAAAATTCCCATGAATACATCAGTTAAGATGGATATGGATGCAGATGGCAAAGTTGTTGATCAAACCAGATATAGAGCCCTTATTGGATCTTTGCTCTATTTAACAGCAAGTAGGCCAGACATCACCTTTGCTGTAGGTGTATGTGCAAGATTTCAATATGCACCAAAAGAGAGTCACATGACTGTATCCAAGAGAATCCTAAGGTATTTGAAGGGATGCCAAGAATTTGGCTTATGATATCCAAAGGATGGAGGATTCAAGCTAGTTGGCTACTCAGACTCAGACTATGCTGGATGTAGAGTGGACATGAAAAGTACATAAGGTATCTGTCAAATGCTTGGAAATAGATTGGTTTCTTGGTTCAGCAAGAAACAAAATCCAATGAATACATCCACAGCTGAAGCAGAGTACATAGCTGCATGCAGCTGTTGTGCCCAAGTGTTATGGATGAGGCAACAGCTAAGAGACTATAATATAGAAGAGAAAGAGATTCCAATTATGTGTGATAACACAAGGGCTATTAAAATTACACAGAACCCAGTATTGCATTCAAGAACCAAGCATATTGATGTCAGATATCATTTCATAAGAGATCATGTTGAGAAGAAAGACATCACATTGGAATACATATGAACTGATAAGCAATTAGCTGATATATTCACTAAGCCATTATGTGAATCAAGATTTGAAGAGCTTAAAAATGAACATGGGTTGATTGAGCTGAGTTAGGAGGCTCAAAAGACTCAATCAGCAGAGTCAAAGAAGAGAGTATTGGAAATCAGCAAAGTTTTATTTTTTAGCAAAGTGCAACAGCCTATACGGCTAGTCAGCTGTATCGAGTTAGCTGGACAGCCGAATGCTTATTATGTGAATAGACAAGCTGAGTCAAGTCACTTATTGAGATAACAGAGTTATTTAAGAGTTAAGTGAAAAAAACTCAGTCATTTTCTACGAGCGGGAATGTTTTAATCTTGACGTCAGCAGTAATTATGGTGTCAGTAAAAAACATGTAACCGTTTTACCTATGATTGGATATAAATGCTGATACATTTAATGCGGGGAAATTAATGCGGTTTCAAGACACGATCTCAACCGTTCATCAAATCTCAACTTTTTGAATTCCAAAAGTTGTCCCCTCACATCCCATATATAGAAGAATTTTCATTTCTCTTTCCTTACACTACTCTCATTCGTCTCAAGAAAGCAAAGGCATTTTCTCTGCAGACTGAAATCACAACCCTAGTTCCTTATTCATTCAAGTTTCAAGTTCAGATCTCAGAAATGGCACCGACGTACGATTATGTGAAGATGGTTGAGAATATTCACTCCAGAGCTACGGTGGGTTTTGAAGGATTAGTCAAAAAGGGGATTGACAAAGCCTTGCCAGAAAGATAGCTAAAAAACTCGAGAAGTTAGGTCTCAAGGAAGTTTCTCTGAATAGAGTTATCGCACACTTATCTAGAATAAGTGGCGATGTTCTACGTGAATGTTTAGGTTCACGACGGTGAGATTCGTTCATTGGTCCACAACAAGGACATAAAGATAATCTGTTGTGGACTTAGCTGCTAACTGTCATCTGCCTTCGTCTGGGTTGAAGGAGATTACTGAGAAGGACATTAACCTGGCTGCTACAAGAAGGAGATTGCTAAGCCAGAGTCAGATGTGAAGCCAGTCTACACTGCTAAGAAGTCCTTGATAAAGGAGGACTACCACAAGCTCATGGATGTGGTAGCTAAGAGTGTGGATGTGAAGTTTGGCAGTTTCAATCAGTTGTCAAAGACTAAGCTGACAGTGATGTTTGCTATAATGGAGGAGAAGAAGGTGAACTAGGCTGATTTCATCTTTGCCAAGATATGCCAGAATGTGATTAACAAGAGCATTAATGATGATGAACTATTCGAGAGTCCGTTGGGGTATGGCTTGGTCATAGGCCATTTGATGGAGGTGAAGGGCATTCCCCTCAGGAATGGGAAACCCTTCCACATGAACAAGAAGATGTTTAGGGAAAATCTATCAAATGCCCAAAGACAAGCCCATGCAAGAAAAGCCGATATGAGTGAAAGGGAATCTACTGACCCTTTCACGGAGGACACAGTTGCAACTGCTAAGGCTCCATCTCCAAAGCATGTGCAGAAAAAAAGAAGGGCCCCGCAACAAAGTCAGCACCTGCTCCAACAACCGAGACGAAGAAATATTCCCATGTACCTTGTCCTATTGTGAAGAAGAAATGCTCAGCTGTGCCGAGAAAGCCAGCTGCAGCAAAGAAGATAAAAGTGGTAGAGTCTGTTGCCATAGAAAAGGAACCTGAAGAGTTTGAGGTTCCCTTAGTCAAGACAAAAATAAGGCAACTAGTGAAGCAATCCACCTTAGCCAAGCCAGCTGAGTTTGGCACGAATTCTAAGAAGAAGACTGCTGAGGATGAACAGCAGTCTGTCAAAGAGAAGAGTGGTTTGGAGACCACAGTTGAAGAAGAGACTATTGTTGGCACATAGCAGAGTCTGTAAGAGACAGCTGTCGGGGAGACAGCTGAAGAAACAGAAGTTGAGACAGCTGACCAAGGTGAGGAGTTAGATGTACGCTCCCCTCAGATGGATGTTAGAACAGTAGAGGAGGAGAGGGCTCCCCTTGAGCCCATGCAGGAGAATGACGATGATCTGGTGATGTTGTCTCCTACATATCCGGACATACAAGAGAGGCTTAAAATTTGGAGGACCTGGAAGTTGAGCTTGGCCAGGCACCAATTCAAAAGCCCACAATTCATTGAGGAGAAAGAATACCTCATAGAGTTTTTGGGGAACGTCGGTGTACGCACGGCTCAAGATTAAAGCAGTTGTACCGATATTCTATTTGACAGGAAAGAAAATGAAAAACTTAAAGCAATCGAGAAGGCCAAGGCCATTGCAGAATCGAAAAGGCCTTACTCATGTGCCTTCACAGACGCTCCTTAACATGCCTTAGAGCCGACTTCAAATGATGATTGTGATGTGGAAGAATTGGACCATGCTGATGAAATGGAGAGAGCTGAGCTAAGGCAAACACTGAAAGAATCTAAAGAGTTGCATGAGAAGGAATTGCAAATGGGTCCAGTAGAGCCTTTTTCTATTCAAATCTCTCCTAGCTCGGACATCTTGGAAATGGTATGGGTAATCAATGCTACTACCTCACCACTGCACTCAGAAGAACAAGATACCAAGTGGAATGGCGATGAAGCTAAAGACAGAGAAGAAGAGGGCACCTTAGCCAAGTCTAACCCTGATGAAGGGGTTGAGACACTGCCTGCCGGCAGCTCACTTAATTGGAAAGGTGTCTCAGGTTTCGAGTGTACCCACTTCTCGAGACTCAGCTGGTGCGCCAGTTGAAGGGGAAACTCAAACCGCCACAGTCGGGTCGGAGGAGGCTGTGGGAGACTATACTCAAAAGGCATTTGGACGCGAAGGTGAGATCATAAATATACATCAGAGTGGGGTTGATAATGCTCAGACGGTTCAAACTGTCTCAGTTGAAATCCCAGTTGCATTGTATGCCGATGAATCTGCTGATGCAGCTAAGGCAACGGATGGAATGGAAGCCATGGGAGTTGAGACTCATGGCTCTGAAAGTGCAATCCGCGAGGTTGAGACCTCAAAGGATGCCACTGAAGACCCTAAAGAGGCTAAGTCTACTGAAGGGATAGGTGAAGACCCTGCTGCGGTTAAAACTGCAAAAGGGAATGCTGAAGGCCCATCAATGGTTGAGACCGCTGAGGGTAAAGAAGTCCCAGTGAAGGTTGATACTTCCATGGGTATGAAAGGAGAAGAAGAAGTTCCTGCCCCTCAAGAAGAGTCAGTGGAAAAAGAAGAAATAAGTGCCTTTCATGACTCATAAGAACATATCGACGATGAAATTTTGGAGATGGATGACGAGATTGAGTCCAGTCCTAAAGACAAATTTGAAGAGGACCCAGTTTCCGAGGAGGCTTTGGCACAGAGAAGGACATCTAGTGACAAAGTTGCCCCCATAAATTTCACATTAGTTGATGGCCCACCACCTATGGTGCCATCACCATCCCATGACGCGGATAAATCAGCTGAGGAACAGACCACTCATATGGAATAATCAACTGATGCCAATGAAGTTGTTAAGATAGCTGAGGGTCTGTCAGCTCAGCAGGCTAACACAGCTGCGGAAGATGCCGATGACGCTGAAATAGTTGAGGCACACAGAGCTAAAGAACACTTAAAAGGAAAGGGTAAAGCTCCTGAAGCAGAAGGGGGAGAAATTCCAATTTTCTTTGAGGATTTATTTGCAAAATACTTCCCATTTGTGGCGGAAGTATGCACTGAAGCAGTGTTAGGCTTGAGAGTGCTAAATACACTGTCCAAGTCACTGTTGAAGAGATTAGAACCCTAGATGATCATACAATGGTACCGTTTGGTTTCGAATTTGATGTTGTGTGGCCAGAGGAGCAGTCTGCTAATGCAGCCGACTTCAAAAAATCCTTCAAGGCCATTTGTACTAAAATTGAAAATATGGAAAAAATATTCGCAGCATTTAGCCAACGATTGAACAACAGAGATGCTATGATCACGGGAGATATCCGAGGCACGGTTTTGAGGATCGGGGAATGGACAACTGAAACAAAAGCACTGAGGCGTGAGCAAGTAACGTATTTCAATTCTCTATTTGCCAACATGGTAATTTGGAGCGCCAAGAACACCAAAATTCAGCAGAGACAGAGGAATCATATCTTTAGGATGGACCAGTCACATAAAACAAACATGGAGTTGCTGAAAGCACAACATAAGGCAGACTAAAAACTAAAGCCACCATGAGAACAGAGATAATGGTGTTGCAGACAGAAATGAAGATGATGGCAAGGCGAGAGGCAGCGACCTTTGGGATCGAATTGGAAACGACACACTCGCAAGTCATGAGAAGATGGAAATGTGTAACAAGTTGCATTGGCTTTTAAGAAGTCTCAAGAAGCCATTGAGGCTGATTTTGAAAAAGTAAGTGAAAGGCAGCATGACAGGATCAAAAGTTTGAAAGTGAAGTTCGATGTCCCCCCAACTTGATTATGAAGGATTCCCCAGCAGTGAGACTGTAAGTCCAAGCGGCTGCGATAATATAGAGGGGGGGTGAATAGATTATCTTCATCTTTTCGATTTTACCCTCTTTTTCAAACTGAATGCTCAAAGACAATAATAAAGGTGCGGAATGTAAACAATACACGTCGATTTAAAGAGGTTCAACCCACCTAGGGCCTAATCCTCTGCCACCCCAGTATATCCGGGATGGATTTCAAAAAGAAAAAGAATTTTATTAATTACCAAAATTAATACAAATTCAACTTTCAACACCTTGAAGAGCACCACACTCTTCTTCAACCCCACCTTTGAGATTACCACAATCTCTCTTGAAGATTACCACAATCTCCAACGGCACCTTGTGAAGATTACCACAATCTTCAACCTTGAAGAATACCAAATTCTTCAACACCTGTACAAGAAGATTACCACAATCTTCTTACACCTAACACCTAGATCACCCAAGTGTGTTCTTACCACAAGAACACTCACAAGGATATCTTGTGTTGAATGATTACCCAAAAATTCAAGATTTCAACTCGATAATGAATTATACAATAGAGTGCAAGTGTAATCAAGAATAGCCTAGACCTCAAGGATGTGAAAGTGATAAGTTAGGCAAAAATACAACAAGAATAATGACAATGAAGAACAAGTGTTTGCTTGAAGTGTATCTTGTTGTGTTGTATCTCAATAGTTCTATTGGTTGCTCAAAAACTTCCTCTATTTATAGGAGATTATTGATCAAGCATAGGCTCCTCTTGGGGGTTAAAAATCTACAGAAAAATACAATTAAAATCAAGAATATAGTTGTTAGAAATCAATCCCACATTTTAAGGAAAGTTTGTCTGCTGTCAAACGGCCAGAATTTGCTGTCAAAAGATAGGGCGACCGGTCGCATAGAAATAGACGTTTGAAAAATACACAGCAAAATAACACAGGGCGACCGGTCGACGTACACCTCGACCGGTCGACCTCCTCCACAACTGGTCCCCCTCATGGATTTTCAAAGAGCAATTGTTCTGTTTCAATTTTTGCTCCCAGGTACTGGTCGACGGGGGGTCGACCGGTCGACGTCACGGTCGACGCCCTGGTCGACCGGTCGACCTGGCCAATTTCCCTTTCGTCTCATTTTTTGTTCCAAAATTCATCTTCAGGTACGGGTTGCCCTCTACGGCGACCGGTTGACCTCGAGACAGAAATGTTGTACAATTTTTGTCGAAAATAAAACTCAAGAAATACTCCAAAAATTTAGTAAAAACATTTTAAACCAATCGGGTGTATTTAGACAACATTTAGGAACCTTGTTTTGAAGTAAAAACTTATAAACATAAAATCATTAAAAGTGTTGTCCAATTTTATCTAAAATAAAACTTGAAGAAATACTCCGGAAAATATTAAAACCATTTTAAATCATTTAGGAGTATTTGGACAACAATTAAAAACATTGTTTTGGTGTAAAAATAAAATCATCAAAATTAAGATAAAAACATGTATCAAACAGAGACCCCCTCGGGAGTTAATTGTACCTTATGCAGGATCTGAGCCAAGATCCATAGAGGAATTTCAAACTCTAACATCAGAAGGATTTTTCAGAAACATGACTCTACCTCAGGCGTGGGACTTGTACTGGGAGAAGGGTTTAGAATTATGCCAATCAGCTGAGAAGCAGCATACTTCAAGTAGTCAGCAGACTACTAAGGCACCTGGCAGTACACCTCTAGAGGAGGAGCAGAATCTGGAAGGGGAAGGGGAAGGTTTGGTAGTGGTGGAAGAGGTGGAGGTACTCCACCGCAGCCAAGGCCTAAAGATGTTCGCTATGTAGATCCCCAAAAGAAAGGGTTGATCTACTGGGCTGGGCTGGATGAGCTATCCAACATAGAGGTAGAAATAAGGAATGAGGAAGCAAGAAGGAGGCAAGAAGAAAAGAACATAAGGCTCAACCGAGAATGGGAATAAAGGCAGAGAGCTTATGAAAAGAAGAAGAGGGATGAGGAAGATAGAAAGAGGAGAAGAACATAGGAATATCGAAGAAGAGCAGAGGAGGATGTTAAGTGAAGAAGGAAGCAGCCAAGGCATTGAAGATGGCTAAACTCCTTCATGTTGTATTTTTACTTAACTTTAAGTACACATAAAATTGTAAGTACCATGTATATGCTCTGAGATATGTAATGCTTTGATACTTTGTATTTAGTTGTACATTGTAAAAGCTTTGTAAAGTATTTTGTGAAGTGCAAGAATGATATGTTCAATAAAATGACATATTTCATACATTCATTCCTTGTTACTACACTATTTACTTATGCTATTCTTTTATTTATGTTTTGGCATCATCAAAAAGGGGGAAATTGTTGGGAAACTTTATGTATAGATTTTGATGATACCGTGAAAAATTTAGATTAGGAAGTTGGAACCCCAATTCAAATGTAATTCAACTTGTAATAGATAGGGTTCTATTAGCTGAGTCGAATGCAGCCAAGTTGAAGATTACAAGGCTCGACTGAAGATTGAAGAAGAAGATCTAGTTGTGTGGCAGTTGAGTCAAGTGAAGTGAAGATTCAGTCAAGTGACAGAAAAGTTATCTCAGTCAGCTTACTGACAGCAAAGTCATTCCAAAATGATTGTAATAGAATGTCAAAGTGGTATGAAGCAGACAAGACTCGAGAAAGATGAAAGAGATCCGTTGTCAAGCTAAGTCAAGGTTTTGCTGGAAATAGGCATGTGTCAGGTTGCTGACAATAAAGTTGTTTTCCTGAAAGAGTGCAAAAAGCAAGGAACCAATGGGATGCACCTGAAATTCTGCATAGTTTAAGGAAAGGCTTCAGAGCATTAAATTCAAGTTATGGTCTCCATCAATGTTGCAAGACAATACAAGCCAACAACCTACGAAGAGTGGTTTGAAAAATGTGCCTATCTCTTCAACGGACATATTTTCAAATGTGCATTAAAAAAGACTGAGGAGTCATTTGAGAAAAGGTTACCGAGTTTAACACAAGCATACAAGAATTCAAGCAATAACATGCAAAATATCCCTCAAGCTTACAAAGAAAATCCTCAAGCCTAAACTCGAAGAAAATTGATCCAACATACTCAGTGAAGGAAAGACAACTTCATCAGTTGAAGAGGAAAATATGTTATCAAGAACAAGGGGTCTACTCTCCAAGGTTGAAGGAGATGTAGTGAGGTTCCATCAAACCAGAGCTTTGAACCTATTGGAGGGATACGTGATCAAGTCCTAAGGTTTGAAGGAAGCTAAAGTAGTAGGACAACCATCTTATGAAGAAGCTGAGTCCCAGGAGCAGCAGGCTGTGTGATCAAAACTGACTCGGACTTTTAGCTACTTCATAACCAAGTTAAGTTATTTAGTGGATTCCTACAGGGGTTGGAGAAGAGTGGATTAGATGATTTACCCCATCCTCGAAGCACTATAAATTGCTTGTGTTTATTTACTTTCAATGCACTTAATTTCTTGCATTATATTCATATATGTTGATAAGTTAAATTTCTTAAGTCTACTGCTAATAACTCTGCTAAAACAAGTGTTGAAAAACGTACTCAAAATTCTAAGGGTGAAAGTCTTCCGCTGGTAAAACCAAGTCAATTGCTTTTAAAAGTTTTAAATAAAAATAGTTAAGCTATACTATCAACAGCTCAGTTGAGTCTGTTGAGTGGGTAACTTTGATGTGTAAGCCAACCTAGTTGTCCCTTAAAGACTTAGCTGACTTGAGTCAACTCTGAAATTGTTTAAAAGGACTAAAATCGAAAAGTTTGTAAAGTTTATTCAACCCTCCCCCCCTAAACTTTACAAATGAACCTTTCGGACCTACACTGATGGATGTGGTTGCTAAGTGCATGTATATCAAGTTTGGCTCTTACAATAAGTTATCCATTGTAAAGCTGATTGTAATGGCAGCCATCATAGATGAGCTGGAAGTTAACTGGAGTGAGTACATCTTCGATGAGTTGTATCAAAATGTACAGAACATAGAGGTAGCTGAAGGAAAATTCAAGAACATCTCGGGTTATGGAATAGTACTTGGGTGTTTGCTCGAGAAGTGGGGTTTGCCTCTAGGAAGGGGGAGCCATTTCATGTGAACAAGAGATTATTTAAGAGCAACCTGTCAATTGCTCAGAAAAAGCCCATGTTAGTAGAAGGGCACTTCTGAGGGGGAAACAACTGAATCTACTCATATTGCCACACTTGCCCCTGCTCCATCAGTCCCTAAGAAAAGAAGAATAGATGCACCTCACAAGCCAGATGTTAAGAAATAGAAGACTCAGTCGAGCAGAGGGCTGAGAGATGAGCCCAAAGAATCTGTATTCAGAGTTGAGGCTGAAGATTTAGAAAAGACCAAATCGATTGAAATTCTTTTGGAGAGGCGCTCCAAGAGGAATCAGGACAAGTAGATTGTTGCAGCTGCCCCATTAATTATCGAAAGAGTTGTTGTAGAATCAGCTGCTATGGAATTAGCTGCAGCTGAGCCAACTGAAGTCAGGGTCGAGGACACAGCTGTAATGGTAATTGAAAGACAGCTGTAGAGAGCCCTCATGAACCTGTTGTGGAGGTTAGGCCACAAGAAGAAGCATTAGCTGTAAGGAACGAAGTTGTATGTGAAGAACCAGGATCCCCTATCTATCCTGATATAGAGGATAGATATATATATATGGATGATGTGGAAATTGAGTATGAGTCGAGATGATTGAGGAGGAAGAGTGGCTTCTAGAGTTTCTAAGGAACATATCCATTTCTCAGGCATTGAATAAGGAATACGCCTGCCTAGTACTTCTTAAAAAAAATAGGAAGAGAGAGAGAAGGCACTAGAGAAGGGTAAGAGTGTTGAACCGAATAAGTGTCCATTTACAGATGTTGTCATTCCGAATGTCTACAACAGTGATGAAGAAAAAGCACAAGGAGTTGATGCAATCGAGGCTGCATAGCTTAGACAGGCTTTAAAAGAATCCCATGAGATGGCTGAGCGAGCATAGTTGTCTGGGGCTGGGGAACCATCATCCCCTACCCTAATTATTGAAGGAGTGGTGAGAGACAGCTTCTCTCTCATCACCAACTCACTCCCACTCTCATGAGGACATTGAAAATCAAGAATTTGGCGATGAAGCTGGGATAGAAGTGGTTGATTTGCTTGAAGATGTGCCAACAAGTAACCCAGTAGAGCAAAACCCAAAGACTGTTTTTGAGACAGTAGAGATAGGATTAGCTGAAACAGCATAAATAACTAACTCCCTTGTGATAGTTGACCACAGTGCAATTCAAGATCAATCAGCTGAGAGCCAGCTGAGGGGGAAACTGAGCACGATACAACTCAAGTCCCTTCTGAAAATCTTGAAAGGATTGTAGGGAGGAAGAAAATTTATAGTTAGGAGACGAAGGAGAAGTTGTAGAAGAAGTAGAAAGTTCTCTAAAGGCCAGTGATATTACAATGGTTGAGAATAACTGGGACACATGTTGGAAGAGATGCTGAAGCCAAAATAGTTAAGACTATTGTTGGCACTGAAGAAGCAATCCCAGTGGTTGAGATTACTGAGGATGCAAATATTATAGAAGACCCAGCAGCAGTTAAGACTGATGTTGGGAATGTTCAAGACCCTTTAGCGGTTGAGACTACTAAGGGGAATGAAGAAGTAATTTGGGAAGGTTAGGCAGATGATCAAAATCAAGAATCAGAGTCAGTTGAGCCTGTTGATGAGCCGATGGTATTGAATGCACCAGTTGAGATAGAGACTGGGAACCCTTTGAATCCAATTGAATCTAGTGAATCAGCTGAATCAGATCAAGACAAAGGTGATCTAGTGGGAGGTCTCAACTTTGCAAAAATGGGTTTTGTTTTGGTAGACCCCCCATCCTCAACTTGTTAGATCTCATGCAAATGAGACTCTTAAGACAGCTAATGCAATGATTACTTAACTTGAAGTATGTGCTGCGCCACTGAAGTTGTTAAGGTAACTGAGGCATGGTCAGCTCTACAGGCTTACACAGTTGCACCTGCCAATGAAGCTACCTCAGTTGAGGCACAGAGTGTTGTTTGTCAGGGAGAAGAAGCAAGGGTTACTAAAGGTAAAGTGGGACCTTCCTTCAATCCTATTGACATATTGGGAATGCTCAATTTTGAATTCAGAGAAAAAATCCTCTTAGAAGAGTCTGAGGATGAAGACATGTTCCACGTCCATGTTGAAGTTGGAGAATTCAATATTACTGAGGAAATGAGGATCGTTCCATATGGGAATGAGTTCGAATTTGCTCCAGAAGATACTAGTGAACAAGATGCTGAATTTCGCAAGGTTTTTTGCTATATGTTTACAGAAATGGCAGAAATGAAACAGGGCTTCATGGACTTTTGTAGACGAATGGACAATCACGATTCAACTATTACAGCTAACATCCATGGCACAGTGCTAAGAATCAAAGAGTGGACCTCTCATACTATGGCTCTTCGAAGCAAGTGCGATACTTCCACCAATTATATAATAAGTTACTGGTATGGGGCGTTGATCAATTAGAATTCCAAAGACGCTAGCGAGATCATATCAATCGGATGGAAACAAGTCATCTCAGTGACATGGAATTTCTTAAGACTCAAATGGAGAAGAAAATTGAGCATATGGAAGCAATGGTCAATGAGTAGTTAGCTTCAATGCAGAAACAAATGACTGAACTCAACTCAGTCACACACGATTCTTGATTCTATGACTCGAGATGAAACCGAAATTCATTTGGAGAACATTTAGACATCTTCCCGTGTCGATGCCAAAAAGGGGGAAGGAGTAGTAATGCCCCCAACAACATCTGAAAAAGGTAAATGCACCAGCTCATCAATTCTATCACAACTTTCTTTTTCCCTTTCAGCTGATGAGAAAGCTGAAATGGCACTGAAACAGTCTAAGGAAGCAATTGCCTTACAAAAATGGAAAGAGGAGATAGCCAAGCTAGATAAAAGATAGGAAGATAAAATTGAGCAGCTGAGACAATAATATGGTGGACCACCAGCAGGGTCACTTCCCCAGGAAGAGCGCACAAATGAAGAGTTTGATATTCTACTATTAGAAGGATACTATTCGGGGATGGACATTGTTGATGCTTGGGACTTTTACTGGCAAAAGGTTTGAAAGATATAGAGCATACTAGGAAGCAGCCGACTCAAGGTAAGAAAACCAGTACTCAACAGACTTCCAAGAGTCAGCATACACCTAGCTACCAAGTACCCATAGGTGGCAGCCAAGTCCGGGGAAAGAGTGTTGAAAGAGGGAGAAGTTCAGATCGAGGAAGAGGTAGAGGAAGCATAATTGCATCTTATAATCCTCTGCATAGAGATGCGCCATATTGGCTAGGACTTTGAGAAGCTCAAAGGAAAGAACAGAAGCAAAGAGCCAATGAAATGGCGAGAAAGTTTGAGCAACAAAGAAGAACAAAAAAGAAGTTTGAAGAATATATATGAAGGCAACATCAGAGAAGATGAGAGAAAGTTGTCTAAAATTTTTATAATTTTACAATTCTTCGTAATATAAACAACAATGTAAGTACCTGAATATACATGAATAAAATCTATTATATTTATTGTCAATTCTTTATTTATCGGCACAAATGTTGTAAAAAGTTTTGACATCATCAAAAAAGAGAAATTTATTAGAAAATCTATTGTATAGATTTTGATGACGCTTAGAAATATTTATAATAGGAAGTTGGCTTACCCCAATTATATATGTAAATTATACTTTGTAATAGATAGATTATCAACTGAGTCAAATAACAGCTAAGTACAGTATGCAGAAGACTTACTGAAGAACACAGAGAAGAATCAGCTGAATCATAGCTGAGTGAATCAGAAGACCTTTAGTCAAGTACATCAGCTAAGTCTTTCAGAAAACTTGTAGCAGAGTCAACCAAGGAATGATGGAGATGACTCAAGTCAAGGGGTAAAGCAGCTGAAGGACTCAGAGACAACTGAAAAGAGTCTGTTGTGCTAAAGTCAAAGAACTTACCTGTTTTGGTAATGGTAGTAGACATATAACCTTAAAGTGTTCCTACTGAAAGAGTGCAAGAAGCTTAAGCAATTGGGAAGCTTGTAGAACTCTGATCTTTCAGAAATCTACAAGCATCAGTTTAACAAGGTTGGGTCAACATCAAAGCCACATAAACAAGACAAGCCAACGAATACTAAGTAAGAGTTTGAATTTTGTCTATCTCTTCAAATGACAAAATCTAAATTCTTACTACAAACGGTTGAGGAGCTTTCAGAGAGAATAAGAGAGCATTGATACAAAGCAAGACACAAAACTGAAAAGCATTCAAGCAAGAACTGCAAAATACTCTCTCTCAAGCTAAATTTCATATATCATCAAGTCTAAATCGAAGAAACTTCATCCAACACTCTCACGTGGAAAGATAGAAGTTGTTCATCAAGTTGAAGAGGAAATATTTTGTGAAAGCAAATGGGGTCTATTCTTCTAAATAGTGAAGGAAGTTCAGTGAGGTTCAAGGTCATACCTAATTTAAATCTTAATGAGGGTTGTGTAATCAATCCCTGAATATTAGCTGGTTGTGTGATCAAAGCAATCTTGGACTGTACTTTTGTAACAAAGTTACTGTTGCATTAGCGAATTCCTCCTGGAGTAGAAGAAAGTGGACTAAAGGAATTAACTCATCCTCGAACCATTATATTTTATGTGTTCTTTAAGTTTTGCATTGTAATTTCTGTATTATATTTACTTGCTTCTTTTGTTATCCAACTAGATAATAACCAATCAAAAGTATAAGTATTGATAAACCAAGGTCAAAAAGGGTATAAGACTTCCGCTGTAAAACAAGAAAACTGCTTTTCTAAAAGTTAACTTCATTCAGCTGAGTTACTCTATCAACAACTCACTTAGAGTCTGTTGAGTAGATAACTCTTCTGGTGAAGCTTAACACAGTTGTCTGCCAAAAGACTTAGTTGTTTTCTTGTAAACTCTGATTTTAAAAAGAATCGAAAAATTTGAGTAAAATCTATTCAACCCCCCTTCTAGACTTTACTCTGCACCCCTTGGGACCTACAAAGAGTGTGGTTCTCTTCAAGGTAGTTGGTGTAGAAGAGTTTGGTGCTCCTCTAGTTGAGTTGTAATCGTTTGGTAAATTTTCTTTTCGAAATTTATTCGAACATATCGGGTGGTAGTGGATTAAGCTCTATGTAAGTGGAACCACTATAAATCATTTTGTTCATTCTTTTTAATATCTCTTACATTATTGAAAATTCTCACTTATTTGAAAAAGAGAAAAAATATGAAAAATCGGAAAAATATATTTATCTCTCTCTAGATTTTCATAGCCACTTGGACTAACAATATGAGTCCAAGTTATAGGACTTAAAATCTTATGTTCCCTTATTCTTATCATTCTATGAGTTTTTTAATTATTTTTTATTTTTAATGTCTAAATTCTTGTGAACTCAATTTTGTCCCCTATTTTTTATGCTACTTAGATTTTTTTT
Source organism: Rehmannia glutinosa (assembly GCA_016081115.2). Classification (NCBI taxonomy): domain Eukaryota; kingdom Viridiplantae; phylum Streptophyta; class Magnoliopsida; order Lamiales; family Orobanchaceae; genus Rehmannia; species Rehmannia glutinosa. Next base: position 27,790,700 of record CM071931.1, on the reverse strand, counting down.
TCACTATTCCAAAATGGTTTTCCAAGTACTTTGTTTATTTTATTTTCTTATTTCTAGTATGTCATATTATTAATTTTAAAATAGATCCAAAAGTAGATTATTGATTGTTTATCTTTAATATGGGCATATGTTTTATGTGGGGGTGATATTTATAAGTTCGATTATTTGGAGTTTGAGTAGCTTAAGTTAGAAGCATATAAAAAATAGTTGAAAAGGAAGGTGTAAAGTACCTGTGAGGTTTTACGGCAAAGTTGAAGATGACATATTATTGATTAGAAATAATAGTGGCTAGGGAGTTTAATAAGTTGTATGTGGATGATATATTGGTGGCGGGCCCCAACAAAAATCGTATCCAAGAAACGAAAGTACAGTTGGCTAAGAAGTTTGATGTGAAGGACTTGGGACCAGCAAACAATATTCCAGGGATGCTAATTCACCTAGACAAAAAAAATGAAGATTTGGCTTTCTCGAAGAACTACTTCGGGAAAATATTGGGACACTTCAATATGTAAGATTGTAACTGTAATACCTTCAGCAGTGGAGAGTTTAATGTTTGCTATTTGTACAAGACTTGCATGTTGCATTATGCTATAGAGGGACAGATTTTACTGTAAGGTATTACGTTGATTCAGATTTTGCAGATGATCTTAATAAAAGAAAATCAACTACATGCTATGTATTTACACTTGCAGGAGGAGCTGTAAGTTGGGTTTCAAAACTACAAATTGTTGTAGCTTTATCAATAACAGAAGCAGAATACATGGCAGCTACACAAGCTTGCAAGGAAGTAGTCTAGATTCAAAGGCTATTGGATGACCTCGGACATAAACAAGAAAAGATTGTTCTGGTTTGTGACAGTCAAAGTGCTTTACTTAATTGCAAAGAATAAGTACAAAACACATAGGAGTTCAATATCACTTCGTTGGAGAAGTAGTGGGAAATGAAAGTGTGGATATGCAAAAGATCCATAATGATGAGAACATCGCAGATTTGCATAACCAAACCAATCAACAGTAACAAGTTTGAAAGGTTTAAATCCTCGTGTGGCCTAGCAGAGATGTAAGCATCATGAATGAAAAGTGTAGAGAATGATGAAAGGATAACAAAAATGAATTTCAGTGGGAGAATGTGAATGATAAAGTCATCTTTTGTGGATATGATTTGCCGGCAAATTAAATTGTTGATCATGACTTTGGAAGCATGGAGCCAATTATTAAAGCTAACCAACCAATATTATTGGCCTAATTAATGCTTGTTTATGGCCTATAATAGGCTTAAGGTTCAGTTGGTACTCAACCGAGTGAAGCAAAAAAATACCAATCTAGTTGATAGGATTCAATTTCTTTCATTTCTTCAAGTATTTCATCATTTAAAAGAGTGTTAGTTTCTCCTACTAGAGGGAATGTACTATAATCCCTATTGTTATAGTGAATTGCTCATACACTTGCCCGTGGTTTTTAGCTCAAATATATTTGAAGGTTTACCACATAAAATATTTGTGTCAATTTTATCATTATTTTTCTGATATCACTATTGTCATGAGTTTGTTCTGATCCGTAATTTTGTACTCTTATCTACAAAATTCACGATAATAAGTATATAAATCACTTAAAATACTTAAAAGAATCTATCGTATTACATGCTTTTGCAGAGAATTGTTTTTTTAAACCGCCTAAGCAAGGTTTTAGGCATGCACACCCCAACTCATTTATTGAAATTATAAATGCAAATGACAAGACAAAACTTAAATTAAATTTGGAGTATATATTATTGTGGGAAAAAAAGTCTTATTATTATTTATAATTTAAGGCTTTATATATAATTTTGTGAATTCTTGAATAATTTTAGATTTATTGATTATTTTACAGATTTTATATGCTTGTTTTTAAAATTTTAATTATTTTATATTTCAAGTTTCTAATTTTTATATGGTCAGTTTTATCAAATAATATTTGGATTTGTTTTGTAGTATTTTGATCATTAAATAATTATAAATTATAAATTATATAAAAATAGGAAATACTGAGTTATTATTAAGAAAATATAAAAATAGTTTCCAAAATAAATTTACTTTAATAATTAGAACTTACCAAATTATGCTCACATTGAAAATCTAGAACTCAAAATAAGAAATTACATTTTATTAAATTTGGAAGGTATAATTCTATTGTCAAAATAATATTAACTTAATCATTAAAACTTATCCAAAATCATAGCATTTTTATTGCAAGTTGTTGGCAGAATTAAAACTATTTTTTATTACTCAATCTTTTCTTAATAATAATTAAATATTTTCAAGAATTATAAAGGTGAAATAGGCGGGAAAAGTTTCATACTACTATTTATAAGTGACTCTCTCTTTGTGTATATATATATATATATGTATATATGTGTGGGGATATGATCAAATGAGACCATGCCCTTTAGGTAAGAACTTAAGACCACATCTAGACCATTTGGTTTAATAATCAATGGTCCAGATTTTACTCCTCATTTTAGGCATTGGCATCTCATTTAAGGGCATTAGACTAATTTCGGTTTTAATTGTAAGGGATATATTTGTAATTGGACCTATTTTGAATTTGGTAACCCAAATTCTTTCTTATCTCAATCCCGTGATTTGCGCTCCAGTTTATTTTATCAAAAATCAAAACTGTTCTCTCATCTATTCTCTCACGAACCCACGCCCTCCCCCACGTTCAAAAACTAAAAAATCCAACTTACCCAGCCAATTTAATTGGCTTCAAGAGGTGCGATTCGGATGTGTCTTTGCTACGGGTTCGAACTTCTCAAAAATTGGGTGTAAGTTTTCGATGAGTGTGTTTGATTTAATTTCGTGTGGTGCGATTTTAGTGCTTTGTCGCTGCTATGGTTCTAAGGTTTAGAATGATTGTTGTTTTTTCTTGTTGAATTTGTGTTCATATGTTGTGTGTTCATAGTTTATCTTCGTTCGATTTCTCGTTTTTTTTTTGGAATTTATTCCCAACGTATACGTATGTTTACATGTGTGTTTATATGCACCTTTGTATTATGAGATTCCCGTAATAGGTTTATGATGTATTAGAGTTCGTAAATGAAGTTGTTCATTGTACATAGGATTATGTAATTTTAGAGTATGAATTGTGTATATTTAGGTTTGACATTATGTGCACAACGTGCAATGGTGTTTATCCTATGTATATTTTAGGGTGGCTAGATGTTTGTATATTGTATATTTAGTTATGTAATTATGTATATATTTAGTTATGTAATATTGTATATATAGTTGTGTGATAATGTATTTTTGGTATATAATATTGTATTCTCAGTTGCATGGTAATGTATATTTAGTTGTATAATAATGTATGTTTAAATGTGTGACAATGCATATTTAGTTGTATAATTATATATATTTTAGTTGTGTGATAATGTATATATGCTATGCAATAATGTATATTTAGCTATATGATAATGTATATTTAGTTTTGTGATAATGTATATTTAGCTATATATGTGTATACTTAGTGTACATATGTATGCATAATTAGTTAAGTAGCACTGTTTACTTAGTTGTGATTTATTGTGTACTTAGTACAGATATTATGCATATTTTATTTTTGTATAATAATTGGTACTATATTTTTTGCAGGTTTGATTATCCAAGTTTTATCAACTAAATGGCCGAAAGTAAGAGAAAAAGGGTTGCAGAGAGTGGGGCTGAAGATGGGGGAGAAGAGGGCGAATGATTCGTATCCGATGTTATCCACTAGGGCGAAGTAAAAACGATGTGTAGTTAAATCCATATAATGTATATTTAGTTTTCAGGTGTTGCATATTTATGCATAAGATTATGTATATTAAATATAATTTGCATTTTTCGTTTGCCAATAATATTGTATATGTAGTTATAGAATTTTGTATAATTACCCAGAAGATTATGGATATTTAAACATTATGTCATGTATTGATCCAGATGTTGCATATGAAGCAAAAACGATGTATAGTTAAATCCATATAATGTATAACTAGTTTGCAGATATTGTATATATATACATAAGATTATGTATACCATGCTAAATTGCCCTAGTGGTTTGCTCATATATATTTAGCATCACATAATGTATATTTAGTTTGCTAATGATGTATATAGTACACAAACATATATTATCATATTATGCTGAGTTAATACAAACATTTTGAATATTTATGGAATAAAAAAGCAATTGTACTTCGAGATGTGGAATTGAAATCAATAACAAATACACATTGCTCTCTCTATTGCAAATAACACTTAGAGTTTTTGAAGCCCTCTCTATTACGAACCACGTATTGCACACGAATTTCGTCGTTCTTGAATTTCTTTGTAGTGCTCCTTCTAACGTCGAAGCCACTGCACATGTCATAATCCTTGTAAAATTGTATTCCAGCTTCCAATGTATGGAAATGCATGTCGGCACGAGGAATGTTTTCTTGGTTCACTTCTAGGATCCAATATTTAGTTGATCCTGGTGAGATTTCGAGCCTCTGCCCAACATAAACCATGTAACTGGATCTTGCTCGATAAAAACACAAAATTTACATACTAAATATACAAATATGGAATACTATATATACAGAACATTAATGTATGGTGCAAAATCGTATTTTCCACTATTTGTGTTATAAGTACACATTTTAAATGCACATTATGTGATAATGACTACGCTAAGCATATAATACATGCATTGTAATTATGCAAAATCGTATTGTAAACATGTCGAACATTAATACGTAGTATACATTAAATGTGATACATATTTTACATACTAAACACACAAATATGGAACACTATACACACAGAACGTTAATACGTATTACGTATACAGTTTCTTATACAATTCCTCATATTTTTCAATATTTTGTTAACTATACACATTAACAACAGTATACATGCAATATCCTTATTTTAAATTAGCATATTAGTAAAACTTTTGATTATTGTTATATGAGAATATGTTACACAGAATAAGTACTCTATATTTACAAAATACGAATAGTAAACATACAAAATCATTGGTGTAAATACACATCATTTTCCGTGTTTCTGCGCGCGTAAAGTTTTTGATTGTTCAACATTATATGCGTTTGATCCACACATTTTCGCAGAAATTGGTGTTAAATGATTACCTTCATTCGCATGGATTGTGGAGTGGGGAATCCCGGTTTGTGACATCGCATTCTTGATTTTGTTGATGTATATGGCGATTTCTACTTTTTCTATTGTTTGATGATTTGCGATTCGATGGCTCGATTCCAATATGTTTCTGCTGGTATGAATGTATAATTTCTTCTCTATTTTTGCAGGTTTTAATTTGATGTGGTTATGGCATGAAGGGAGGAAGAAGATGGATGTTGATCAATGTGTGTTTAGCTAGTTAATCAAGAAAGATTTCCTTCCCTTAATTGTAGGTGGCAGTTATTTTTGGCCCATTCCTGCGATTCCATTTTTACCCTTGGCCAGTCCCCCCTGTAGGTCCCAAGGGGTGTGAGTGTAAGGTTTAGAAGGGGGGGTTGAATAAACCTTACCAAATTTTTCGATTTAGTCCTTTTAAAAGTTCAGAGTTGATACTACACAGCTGTGTCCTTGGTGGACAACCAATTTAGTTAATCAGTAGAGTTAGTCACTCAAGCAGGACTGATCGAGTTTGTTGATAGAATAACTCATTGTTAAGACCGAATTAGCTCAATTGTGGTTTGATTTATTGGAAGACTTAACACCCTTAAGTTTGGTTTAGTAGAGATTTAAAGCTTGATTTAGTACTTAGAAATTATCTAATGGATAGCAAATATGTCACAGAATTAAACAAATATGATGCAGGAATTAAAGTCTTTGAAATGTAAATGACACGATAAGTTTTTATAGAGGTTCGAAGATGGGGTAATTCTTCTACTCCTCTCTTCTCCAACTCCTGGATGAATCCACTAGGTATTGATCAAGGTATACAAAGTGGTAACAGATCCGGATACAAGTCTTGATCACACACGGTGACTTGATCCTTTGGGACTCGATCCGAGACGCCTTGATCACTCGGTTCTCGTACGACTCGCCTTCTTCACAGGCAATTTGCTTTGCTACTACAGCCCACTTGCTCAAGCTCTTTGGATTTGATCACGAAGCCCTCCAAAAGCTCAAGACTTGGTTCAACCTTGAACCTTCCTACAATCCTTCGTGGAATGTAGACCCTTGATTCTTGAGAATTTCCTCTTCAACCGATTGAAGTTATCTTTCCTTCACGGTGAGTGTTGGATTGATGTTCTTCGTAGTGTAGGCTTGAGGATTGAGCTTTTAATAACTTGAGAATATTTCAGGTTACAAAAATGTTTCTTTCTTGTTTGTATGGTCAAGGTAACCTCTGTAATCTACGTAACCTTTTCTCAGAGTTATTCCTCCGCCTTTTATAGTGATCTTTCAAAAATCTGCCCGTTGAAGAGATAGGTTTATTTTTGAAAGTCACTTGTGGTCGTTGGCTTGTCTTGTTGCGATCCTTGGAATTGCCATTTCCTCGTATGAATTGTTCTTGACTTTTCGAGTTCGACACGGTGTAGTGCTTCCCATTGGTTTATTCCTTTTGCACGCTTCCCGGGTCTGTGCACTTCGAGAAAGGTAGCATGGAGATATTACTTGTTTAAGTAATTCTCTTGATTTTTGTGCAACGGATCTTTTTCAGTTATCTCGACTTGACTGCATTTCCTTGTTTTCCCCAGGTGACTTAGAGTCAGCATCCAATCATTGGATGACTCTTCTGTCACTTCAACTTGAGACTTGGCTTATCTTGAGTTGACTTGACTGATACTCCTCTCAGATGCATCTTAGTTGCTCCTTCAGTCGAGTTCCCGTCTTCTCTTCTTTGCCATACTCAGCTGTCTTGCAGCGGAGTCTTCCTTCTAGTCTCCAGTTGTCTTCTTTGCATGTTTGGGCATAGCTGACTTGACTCAGCTTGACCGGCCCTATTAATTACAATGCAGTTTACAACAAAAAATTGGGGTGCCAACTTCCTATTCTAAGTTTTACATGGCATTCATCAAAATTTAAACAATAAATTTCCCAACAATTTCCCCCTTTTTGATGATGCCAAAACTTAAAACATTCAAAATGTAAATAGCAAAGATACATACAGATAGTGCATTCACATAGAATGTATGCGTAGAATCAATCCTTTTATTGATCATAACATTCTTGTTCTTTTACACAACTGTTTACAAGGTGTATCAGAGCAATCATTTGTCTACACAAAAAAATAAAGAATTTACAGCTTTATTGCAGAAGACTTACATAGTATGTATTTACATAGTAAAAAATACATGAAGGGGTGGACAAAGAACACTTCATCTCCTTCGCCCTCCTTCTTTCATCTTCCTCGATTCGTCATCTTCTCGGTCTTCTTCTCTTTTTCTCATCTCCGCTTTCTTCTTCTTCTTTTCATATGCTTTCCGGCACTTCATCTCTTCTTAATCTCTCTTGTCTTTCCTCCCATAGCTGAGTTTGTCTCTTATTTTCTTCTTCTATTCTTTTCGCATACTCAAGATTGCTTTTAGCCACTTGCAAATTGGCTACTTGGTCAAGACCAGCCCAAGAGATCCCTCCTTTCTTGCCCCGGATCTACGTACTCAATGTTTTTGGGCGCGAGGCCCAGGTCCGAAACCTCTTCCTCCACCACGCTTCTTCCTCTACTTCGGGCGTGTATTGTATCTGGGGTCTTCTTCTTTCCATTTGAATGACCAGCAGAGTGACCAGAGCAGAGTCGATCGATGCTGTCGCCTTCTTCACATAACGTGAGACCCTTTTCCCCCAAGACAAGTCCCAAGCTTGAGCCATAGACATGTTTGCAAAGCATCCTTCGATGCGAGCGTTTTAAATTCATCAATCGATCGTGGCTCGGTCCCGACATCCGAGATGGCATAAGTGTCTCTGTCTACTAGAATGCCTCCATGTTGTTTCAAGATGTTCATAACTCGGGCATCCATTCTTCCTTCCACTTTCTCCATCCCCGCTTCAATTGTCTTTCTCTTTTCACCATAGATATAGCAGAGTGTTGGAGTGGCAGAGAGTCATGGGAGTTTTTTGTCAGCCGATAATATCACCGTGACAAGACCTTGTTGGGGGTTTGTGCAATCATCAAGGTCACATCTTTCGATCCTTCCCCCTCAACGGAACTTTCCTTTCTTTTGTTTTGACACTTCCTCAATTTGTCTTTCCCTTCACAACCGCTTCCTCCTTTTCGCCTTCAGATCTCTTTAGCGCTTTAAAGTATTCCTCTTCCCCCTTTTTGGCATCATCAAAGGAGAGAGGAACACTGAAACATATGGCAAGCGTGAAGTCGAGCCCGCCGATAGCCGAAGTTCGCGCTCGAGTCGGCTGCGGTGTATGCGGCATGAAATTCGAGCGAGTAGCGTTGGACTCTCTTGAAATTAGCTTCATCTCGGCCATGAGAAGGCTGAATTTTCTATCTATGTTTTCTTCCATACGCGGAGATCACTCTTATTTTGCTCACGCAGCAGCCTTTATCTCGGCAAAGTGTGAGCTTCATGCATGTGCTCAATGTGTTCTCTCAATTTCGTTTTTGCATCAAAGCATTCTCACTCTCTCTATACCAAGACTTGTTGAACAATGTTCAAATATCTAGCTTGTTCCACACGCATTGTTTCTTTGTTGTTGCCACCATTCCCCGATTCTAATTGTTATGCCTCTCAAGTCGCAGTAAGGTTGGCATCTCTCGTTATCCGATCTCATGTCCATAGAGGCCTGGTGCCTCTCCATCCGTTCAATTTCAGCAAATAATGCTTTAAACACCTCCCGAACTTGATTTGTTTCTTCCATTGCGGTGACGGCCATGCGGCGTCAAAGTCATAGTTAGTTTGGAGCGATGGTGTCGGATGGAAGAACAGGATGTCAGTGTGTGGAAGCGCGCGAGATCGTTCTCGAGGCTCGTCGGGGAGGTTGGGTACCTCTAGAGAGAAAGGAAATGATTCTACAAAGGAATCATCACGCCAACCGGGATTTGTTCAATGATGAGAGGTGCGCGTGAAGTTCCTTTTGGAGTCGAACATCTTTGCAGCTTGGGGAGCTGCGCGATGGACTCTGTTACTGGGTCTGTTGTGAAGTGGACCCACTTGCCGAGCCTCATTGTCTCAACAGCCTTCGTTGGTCTCATTTGGTTTCTCCAATTGAGTGGACTGGTCCTCGGCCTTATCGAAGCGTCATCGGACGATGATGAGATTTCCATTGGTAGCTCCTCATCAAAATAGAAAGTTTGACGAGTAGTCTTGAGATCGACTTGCTCGTGGCCGGGAACATCCTCACCGAGTCTTTTGGATGCACACACGCGGGATGACTCAACTTCTTCGTCGCCGCTTCCGATCCCGAAAGGTTACATCGGGATTATCCTGGGAATCATGAAAGCGCTTATCTCCTTTTCGGATGGATCAATGATAGCAGGAGGGATGTTCTCTACTTTAGCTTCTTTACCCCGTGAAGTCTCGGCCCTCCCGTGGGCCTTCATTATCTCCTGCATCTCAATCGCAATGCGAGGTTGGACCTCCCTTTCGACAAAGTGTCACTGTCTTAGGGTCTTTGTTGGTGGCATCCATTGGAGTCTCAACCCCATGGATTGCACTTTCATCGCCTGCAGTGTTAACTCCCAGGGGGTTGTTCCTTCCTCGTGCCTCAACCGCATCGCGTAGTCATTAGCCTTTCAGAGCAAGTTGGCACTCACCGAGACAGATCTCAATCGCCTCGAGCTTCGTTAATGGCAACTTGTTGTTCGTTTTGTGTTTGTACTTTCTCCGTTTCGCCTCCTAGATTCGTTGTGAAGTCATCTGCAAAGATCCTCCGACCTTTGCCGGTGCCGGGAGGAGTTTCCACCGGGCGCATCACCGAGTGACTTGGAATGGGGTCACTCGTCTCCAAACTCCTACTGTTTCTCCGAGTGTTCACCGTTGGGGGGTGGTAAGACACCTTCATTAGGGGTTGGCTCAACGGGGTCCCTACTAACCCGGTTTCATCGCCAATTCCTTAATTCCTTCTTCCGAGTGAGTGGGAAGTGGTGGCAAAGAATAACGGTGGCGATTTGCCGCACTACTCCCATTGGATCGATTTCGGTGTGTTTTGGAGGACTCTCCTGGTCCCTCCATCATGCTTTTCTCATGAAGAATTCGGGATTCATGCATTGCTTGCTTTGATTTGCAACTTTTTCGCGGGCAGCGAAGCAGGTCCGATCCTCATCACTTTCTCGATAGAATGTCGAAGTGAGGATGCGTATGTTCGTGGTGCCGGTGAGAGGGGAGATCTTGGCTTCTTTCTCTCTTGCCTCGCCTCCTCTCTCGCGATCTCTCCTTCTCCTTATCCTTGAAGATCCGCAGGATATCCGTGCGATTTTCTTCATCCGATCTTTGAGATCACAGGAGGTCCCCAAGGAAGTTCGCCATTCCTCTTCTTCTTCGATAAACTCGGGCCGTTGGAACTGCTTTCCTGGATCGACTCAATTTCCACTTCCTCCACTCTCGCAGACGATTTTGGATGTCCGGGTAAGGTGGGGATAGGATCATCACATCACTATCATCTCTATCGCCTTCCTCTTGTGTCGCAGCTGCGCGAACTACGATTGTGTCTTGATTTGCCTCTGCTGCTGACGCTTCAACAGAGACTTAGCCGTTTCATCAATTATATCCGGGGACTCTACTTCTTCAAGATAGTTTCGGTATTTGCTCCGGTGAGTGGTCGACTCGGCCGGTTTCTCAAGCTCGGATCGCTTGATGATTCTTCGTCGTCTCTTAGTTTGTACCGAGAGGGACCTGCGGTTGAGAGAGTTTCTTCGAGTCTTGGGCGGGGGGGCCTTTGGTGTTTTCTTCTCGAGGAGCAGCCGTCAGGCTTTTCGGTTCTCCTCTTTTTGACGATCGGAGAAGGTAGTTGAGAGTCTTTTCGACCCCGCTCGCTTGGGGGAGAGACACGGCTGCGGGGCGGAGTGACTTCTACTGAGGGGCAGGGGAGGAGTTTGTTTTTCTTTCTTTACGGGAGCAGTGATCTTCTTAGCACCGCAGGGCGACTTTCTTCTTTGGTGGAGAGGAAACAGTTGTATCTTCAGGTGGTGATTCCCCTCACTCGTGTCGCCTCTCTTGGCGTAGGCTCTCTTCGTGCGCTGAGAGGTTTGATCTCGAACATCCTCTTGTTTACATGGAACGCCTTTCCATGTCTAAGAGGGACTCCTTTCACCTCCATCACCGGCCAATCACTGGCCATATCCTAGGGATCCTTCAAATGCACCATCTTCCTTGAAGGATTTGTTCCTACATTATGGCGTAGTCCTTTGTAGACAAACTCACCTGTTTATTTTCTTTTCTTCAATGATCGCATGCCATTACGATCAACTTTGCTTTTGTGATTGGTCAAAGCCGCCAAATTTGATGTCTATGCATTTGGAAACTATGTCCAACAGTTTGTGGTAATCCTCCTTCAGCAGCCTCTTGTTTTTTTGTGTAAACTATTTTATCAAAGATAGTCGGGCTTGGCTACTTCCTTCCAAGCAAAGAAGCCAAGTTTACATCAAAGATCGTTGATTTCGATGCTCCTTCCGTCGATAGTGAGCGAGTGTTCACCAAATCCTTGGCAGAGATGGTGAACTTCTTTCCATGAACAGATGATTTTATCCCTTCATCGTGAATCTCGGCATTCACGAGAACTGTGCGACCTCTTCCACATAGGTCATTGAGAACTCCATCGTCAGAAATGGTTTCAGCCTGGATTTTTCGATCTTTTCAGCGATTTTCTTTATAAGGGCGTCATTGGACCCTTGTTTGACCATGCCCTCAAAATCCATGGTCGACCCTGTGTGGATTTGTTTTCCTAGCTTGACAAAATCATAGGTTGATGCCATTTTTCAGATTTCACCTAAAAGAAACTTAGAAATTTGATTTGAATACGAGAGGGTTTTGAGAGAGTTTTGCCTTTGCTTCTCGAGATAGAAATGAACCGTTTTTGGTGATATGTGAGAGAAAACAGACGAAAATGGCGTAAGTATGGTTTCTGAAAGGACGTGCGGGTGGTTTTGAAATGTGATCGAAATCAACGGCTTAGATTTTGCACGCCGATTAGCATTTAATGTCTCGAATTTAATGCGGCAAAGATTTATATCCAATCATAAGCTTGGTATGCGGCTTTTTTGTCTGTACACATCATCATTATCCGACGTCATTCTTAAAAACATTCCCGCTTAGTAAAAACGATGCGTTTTTGTCACTTTGCTCATAAATGACTCAAACTTATCCCTTAGTGATTTAACTCTTCCGGTCACGTTTTCTTAAGTGACTCAACTGTCGCCTAATTCGGTATATCATTGTCTTTCCGACATGGCCGATTCATTTAGCCGATTTTGAGAATTGATCCTTTTTCTCTTTTTGTGTTTCATTTCTTTTCTTTGAGTCTTCCGAGTGTTAGCTCACTCAATTAACCCTAACTCATGCTTGAGTTCTTCAAATCTTGACTCACATAATGGTTTTGTGAATATGTCACCCAACTGTTTATCGTTGAGATATATTCCAATATGATGTCCTTCTTTTCAACATGATCTCTTATGAAGTGATATCCGACATCGATATGCTTTGTTCTTGAGTGCAACACAGATTTTGAGTGATTGCAATTGCACTTGTGTTATCACACATGATTGGAATTTCCTTTTCTTCAACTTCATAGTCTCTTCAGCTTTGCCTCATCCATAGGATTTGGCACAAGAAATGCCCCAGCCTATGTATTCTCGCTTCACCAGTAGAGGTAGCTATTGAATTTTGCTTCTTGCTAAACCAGAAATCACTGTTTCCAAGCATTTGACATGTGCCCGAGGTGCTTTTTCTGTCAACTCGCATCCAAAGATAGTCAGTCCGAATAGCCAATTAGCTTGAATCCACCTTCCTTTGGATACCATAAGCCAACTTCTTGGCTTCCTTTCAAGTATCTCAAGATTCTCTTAGTTCTTTGTCATATGACTCTCTTTTGGAGCAGATTGAAATCTCGCACATACACCTACAAACAAAGGTGATGTATGGCCCGCTTTGTGAGATAGAGCAATGATCCAATAAGTTCTCTATATCTTGTTTGATCTCTGTGCTTGCCATCCGCATCCATGTCCATTTTGATCGATGTATTCATTGGTATTTTCACGCACGACTTCTCCTCCATACCAAATTTCTTCATTAAATCTCGGTGTATTTTGTTTGACTTATGAAGGTTCCATCCTTGCTTGTTTCACTTGGAGTCCAAGGAAGAATGTCGCCTCTCCCATCATGCTCATTTCAAATTTGCTTTGCATGAGGTTTGAAAATTTTTCACATAGCTCTTTGTTTGTGGATCCAAAAATGATGTCATCCACATATATTTGAACAAGCAAGATACTCTTCTTGTCTTGAATTCTCGAAAAGTGTTCTATCTACTTTTCCTTTTGTGAATCCATTCTCGTTAGGAATTGTGACAAGGTATCATACCATGCTCGGGTGCCTATTTCAATCCATACAGAGCTTTCTTGAGTTTGTATACCTTATCTCCAAGAGTCTTCCGCTCAAATCCTCGGAGGTTGTTCAACATACACTTCTTCTTCCAATAAACCATTTAGGAATGCACTTTTTACATCCATCCGATATACAATGAAATTCTTGTGAGTCGCATAGGCAAGAAACATCCTTATTGCTTCCAATCTTGCTACAGAGCAAATGTTTCATCAAAATCTATTCCTTCTTCTTGGCAATATCCTTTGGCTACTAGTCTTGCTTTGTTTCTTAGCGAACCTTCCTCGTTCATCTTGTTTCGAACACCCATTTAGTACCAATGACATTGTGATGGGTGGGTCTTTGAACTAATTCTCATACTTTATTTCTTTCAAATCGATTCACTCTTCTTGCATAGCTTGAATCCAATGTGTGTCATCCAATGCTTGTAACACATCTTTGGGCTCTATTTGCGAGATAAAGCATGTGAACATACTTCTTGTTGAGTTCGATCTTGTTTTGACACCTTCTCTTATATCTCCAATGACAATCGTGGATGGTCTTTCACCATCTTACATCCGGTTGAAGTAAGTTAGTTGTGTTGCTTTGATCGGCTCTCTCGTAGTCACTTAGCCGCAAATTTTCCAATTGTTTTTTTGAGATTCACTATCTCATCTTCTTCTCGAGTTTACAATTCCAGTTTCCACAAAGATAGGGATTTTTTTCGTATGTTTGGATGATTCTTATCATTGACTCTTCAATATCTTCTCCATTTACATTTGGCTCATCGAATACCACATGAATGGATTCCTCCGCCACCATAGTCCTTTTGTTGAGTACTCTGTAGGCTTTGCTTTCATTGAGTATCCCAAGAAGATACCTTCATCGCCTTTAGCATCGAAGGCCTTTAGATTGTCTTTGCCATTGTTGTGGATGAAGCATTTACATCCAAATATTCTAAAATATGCAACATTTGGTTTTCTCCCGTCCAAATCTCATAGGAGTCTTTGTCACCGTCTGCTTATCATACATATGTTTTGAGTGTAGCAAGTCAGTTTGTGTTAATTGCTTCAGCCCAAAATCTTTTGGTAACCCCGCTTAGCTAACATGGTCCTTGTTGCTTCTTTGAGAGTTCTATTCTTCTTTCTTTCGCAACTCCATTCTCTTGTGGAGTCCTTGTCGCAGATAATTCATGACCAATGCCATTTTCAATACAATATTGAGTTATTATTCCATTGACAAACTCGGTTCCTCTGTCTCGATCTTATTTTGATAATGGTTTGGCTCTTCTCATTTTGAATCCTCTTCATCGCCTATGGTAGTTTTAGTAGAGTTTTTTTCTTCTTACACATGAATATTGTCCATGTATATCTTGAGTAGTCATCTACTACCACCAAGGTGTATTTCTTTCCACTTATGCTATTTGGTTCCTTTGGACCAAATAGATCCATATGTAGTAGGTGCAATATCCTTGTTGAAGTCAAGGTGTCTTTTCTTTGAATGATGATTTGATTTGTTTTCCTTCGACATGCGTCACATATACTTTCCTTCTTGTATAATCGAGTCCTGGAAGTCCTTCCACAAGATTACTTCCGCAAGCTTGTTAATCGTTTTGAAATTTAGGTGACTCGGCTTTTTTTGTGCCACAAACCAACTTGATTCAAATTTGTGCTCTTTGCTAATAGATAGGTACTAGGTGTAGCGGTTGACCAATCTACTACATACATGTTCTTTTGTCCGCATCCTTGCAACACAACTTCATTCGATTGATGTCCTTGATTTGGCATATACCCATGTTAAATCCAACATTATAGCCCTTGTCACGAGTTGATCGATGCTTAGCAAGTTGAAGTTGAGTCCTTCAACATATGCAACATCCGTGATTTCTAATCCGTTCCTCTTAATGGATCCAATGCCTCTTATTTCACCTGGAGCTTCATTTTCCAAATATGACTTTTGCTCCTTTAACTTCCTTGAAACTCCCGTCATATGTCCGGGAACCACTATCCAGGACTTAGCCGTTCCTTGAACCCGCAATCAAGGAAATTAAGTTTTAGGTACCCATACTTGTTTGGGTCCCGAGAGGTTAGAGTTGTAAGATGATCCAACCAACTTATAGCCAAATGATTTGACTCTAAGGGGTTGCCACCTATCGTGCCATAATCATAATTAATCTTGGCAAATTGCTTGGGGATTCTAGGTTCATACAAATTGTCTCTTTTGTCCGTATGCCTGTGTATGTGTTTTAGCAATCGCTTTTGGGTAATTGTGGTGTGTCCGAGTGTAGTGCCTAGGTGCATATGTGTGTCGATGAAAGCTCTTATACTTTTGGAATGGCCTTTCTTTGAGTTCTAGG
Organism: Rehmannia glutinosa; assembly: GCA_016081115.2. NCBI lineage: Eukaryota > Viridiplantae > Streptophyta > Magnoliopsida > Lamiales > Orobanchaceae > Rehmannia > Rehmannia glutinosa. The sequence continues at coordinate 27,774,856 of CM071931.1, read as the reverse complement.
CCTTTGCCATTTGGGCTTATATTCCATAAGTCTATGTTGATAGTTCACATCATTCCAATCACTTGGCTTGGATATTTTCTACCATTCCCATCATATGTATTTCGTTTATAGATTTTTGGGGTTTTTGGTAGCTCTATTTCTTCTTTACATAGTATTTTTTGTTTGGAGTTTTTGAGAACTCGATCAATCTCTTCTCATTGTCCTTTCAAAGCCGCACTCAACTAGTTGTTTTCCTTTTCCTTTATAACCAAGGCCGTTTGCTTGTAATTGTGCTTTGGAGTGAATGTGTGTGCACCATTTGGAGTTTTGGATTTTTTAGACTCTTCATTTGCTTGAAGATCCTTTTTCCAAAATTACTTTTGGAGTTTTTGACTTTATCCAGAGGAATTAAATTTATTATTGTCTTGTCTCCACATTCTCTTTGATTCATAATAAGATCATCCAATGATTTAGATGCCTTAGTGAATGTGGCAATCACATTTTTGAGGTCATTCTCCCTCTTTTCTATGGCAGCTATTTCTCGCTTATTAGCTTGGCATTTTCAAAGCCTTTAAACTTTCATTCTCATCGGCCTATTTGACTTAGAGTACTCGGCTCCTTAGTCACCGTGAGTTTGGCTCTGAGTAGGTCTGTTTTCCTCATTTAGTAGTGTGTGTGAGGATTTAATGTGTTCAAAATCTTTCATCATTTTGCCTAATGAATCATAAAGATCAGTGGGTGATGAAGTGTGTGTGTCAAGTCACTATCACTAGAATCGAGTTTGATGAGTTGGAGTGTACCTCATCTTCTTGGTCGAGTTGATCTTGTTCCTTGGCCATCAAACAGATCAAGGCTTCTTCTTCGAGTCACTTGAGTAGTCACTTCATCGCTCTCTCGAATCATTGTCTCTCTTGACTTGGTCGTCTCGTGATCTCTGCGAGCCCAACATTGCCTTTTTCTTTTCTTGTCTTCTTTCTCTCAAGTCCTTTCTTTCTTCTTCATTCCCGTATTTGTTGACTACAGGATATGGGCAATCAATGGCGTAGTGACCTGGTTGCCTACAGTTCAAAGATAGATATTCAACCTTTTGATCACTCTTTCCATTCTTGGATTGTCACCCTTTGATATTGACTTTTTGATGATTTGTTCTCTTGGTTGGCCTATCTTCCTTGACTTGGGGGAGCCGAGTGTCTTCTCGGAGGATTTGCCCTTGCCTCTCTTGTAGTTCTTATTGAAGAACTTGTTGAACCTTTTAACCATCGGGCTATTTCTTCTCGGATCAATGACTTCTTTGACCTCGCCTCTCTTTCCATCTTAACAATTAGAGCAAATTGTTTTGGGTACAAATTGTCTCTTCCTCGATCTTTTCTTCTCACTCAAATTCGTAGGCTTTGAGATCCGAGAATAGTTCATGGTTGGAGGTCTTCGATAGGTCCATGGAATGTCTCAAAGTGCCATGACCTTCATTTCCCATTCGGTGGGAGACTTTTTAGGATCTTCATACACATTTCCTTCTCGTGTATATTCCTTTCCAAGTGCAGATAGCTCGTTGGTGATTTCGTGAACCGAGCATCCAGTTGATCCAAGTTTTCTCCTCGCGATCATTTTGAAATTCTCAAATTTTTGTACTGACCACCGATAATTTATTTTCCTTGATTTGCTCCGAGCCTTCACAAATCAATGTTAGTTTGTCCTGCATTTCTTTAGCCGTTTTGCATGATTTGACTTTATTGAACATGGCTTTGTCCAAGGTTTTGTAAAGGATGTCCTTGGCTACATTGTCCAGGTTGTATCTTTTTTGTCATCATTTGTCCATTCGGTTCTTGGTTTTTCAACCATAGTGGTCTAGGGGCAACATCCTCTTCACCTTCAGCTGCAGCTCTTCTTACAGTTGTGTTCACTTTTAAGATTTGCAGTGGCCCATCCTCTATTACTATCCACATCTCATCATGTAATGCTGATAGATGAGCCTGCATACGAATTTTCCAATCATCAAATTCTTCAATTGTGAACATAGGGATGCGTGTCAAATTTGCTTCCATGATAATAAATTTTAATGGTAAAAGGAGTTTTGAAAATTTAAGTACTAAAGCAGATTTTGAAAAGTTTTGGAGATCTAGTTCAGTAACCAGTGCGGAAGGCTCAATGAACCAACCGCTCTGATACCACTTGTAGGTCCCAAGGGGTGTGAGTGTAAGGTTTAGAAGGGGGGGTTGAATAAACCTTACCAAATTTTTCGATTTAGTCCTTTTAAAAGTTCAGAGTTGATACTACATAGTTGTGTCCTTGGTGGACAGCCAATTTAGTTAATCAAGAGAGTTAGTCACTCAACAGACTGATCGAGCTGTTGATAGAATAACTCATTGTTAAGATTGAATTAGCTCAAGCGTGGTTTGATTTATTAGGAAGACTTAACACCCTTAAGTTTGGTTTAGTAGAGATTTAAAGCTTGATTTAGTACTTAGAAATTATCTAATGGATAGCAAATATGTCACAGAATTAAACAAATATGATGCAGAATTAAAGTCTTTGAAATGTAAATGGCACGATAAGTTTTTATAGAAGTTCAAGATGGGGTAATTCTTCTACTCCTCTCTTCTCCAACTCGGAGGAATCCACTAGGTATTGATCAAGATATACAAAGTGGTAATAGTCCGATACAAGTCTTGATCACACAAACGGTGACTTGATCCTTTGGGACTCGACCGAGACGCCTTGATCACTCGGTGGCTTCTCGACGACTCGCCTTCTTCACAGGGCGCTTTGCTTTACTACTACAGACCCACTTGCTCAAGCTCTTTGGATTTGATCACGAAGCCCTCCAAAAGCTCAAGACTTGGTTCAACCTTGAACCTTCCTACAATCCTTCGTGGAATGTAGACCCCTTGATTCTTCAAGAATTTCCTCTTCAACCGATTGAAGTTATCTTTCCTTCACAGTGAGTGTTGGATTGATGTTCTTCGTAGTGTAGGCTTGAGGATTGAGCTTTTAATAACTTGAGAATATTTCAGGTTACAAAAATGTTTCTTTCTTGCTTGTATGGTCAAGGTAACCTCTGTAATCTACGTAACCTTTTCTACGAGTTATTCCTCCGCCTTTTATAGTGATCTTTCAAAAATCGCCCGTTGAAGAGATAGGCTTATTTTTGAAAGTCACTTGTGGTCGTTGGCTTGTCTTGTTGCGATCCTTGGAATTGCCATTTCCTCGTATGAATTGTTCTTTGACTTTTCGAGTTCGACACGGTGTAGTGCTTCCCATTGGTTTATTCCTTTTGCACGCTTCTGGGTCTGTGCACTTCGAGAAAGGTAGCATGGAGATATTACTTGTTTAAGTAATTCTCTTGATTTTTGTGCAACGGATCTTTTTCAGTTATCTCGACTTGACTGCATTTCCTTGTTTTCCCAGGTGACTTAGAGTCGACTTCCAATCATGGATGACTCTTCCGTCACTTCAACTTGAGACTTGGCTTATCTTGAGTTGACTTGACCGATACTCTCTCGCGGTTGCATCTTAGTTGCTCCTTGCCGAGTTCCGTCTTCTCTTCTTTGCCATACTCAATTTGTCTTGCAATGAGTCTTCCTTCTAGTCTCCAGTTGTCTTCTTTGCATGTTTGGGCATAGCTGACTTAACTCAACTTGATCAGCCTTATTTATTACAATGCAGTTTACAACAAAAAATTGGGGTGCCAACTTCCTATTCTAAGTTTTACATGGCATTCATCAAAATCTAAACAATAAATTTCCCAACACCCCCTATTTTTTTAATGCTACAAAATCTTATTAAATCTTAGCCTTCCATTTATTTTGTTGGATGGTGTGGATGTGGTCTTATGTTTTTACCTATAGCTATGGTCTCACAGGATCTCATCCATATATATATATATATATATATATATATATATATAATCTGCTTTTTTTAAGGTAGATCACTATAAGTCAATGTCTTTGAATAAGTCAAAGTCTCCTTCATCCAGTATTGGAAATCTTCTGTTGTGGGAACTTGCCTGCAACACCAACATAGTTTAAATAAATACATAAATATAATTATAATAATCTAAAATTTATTTAATAAGTCCTAAAATCATCTGATAAAAGATAAATAGTATTAAAATAAATTTATAAGTTATTATAACAAAAATAATAAGCATTGGATAAATTAACAATTAATCAAATTATGTCTACAATTATTCTAAGAATTTAAAATTAAAAACTATGATATAAAATATTAAATTATTTAAAACATCATACTCTCCAAGTTATAAAGTTAGGGTAAACTACAATAACACTCCCTCATTCAAGGTATAATTTAATATTTAGACGAAATTGCCCTTCATAACAATTGTTTTTAGCAGGTTTTAATAATGATACCTTGAGATGTGTAAAATATACGTGCATTTAGGGGCTTAAAATGATATATAATTGATGCATTTACACGTATAATTAGTGTATTTTACTTGGTTTCCATAGAAGGGCATTATACTGCGTATTCTTGTAACTTTTTATAGGAAACGGTGCTTAAATGGAAAGATATCAGTTGGAAGGCTCGGACAAGATCGAAGAGTGCGAAGAGAAGATTGAAGAAACGAAGAAAATGGATAGCAACCACTCACACGGTCGACCGTGTGGGTTGACCGTGTGATTTTCTACAAGTGCGTGCGACTTGACCTTCAGAGGCATGTTACATGACCGGACCGTGTGAGGTCACACGACCGTGTGAAATGTTTGGGCGAAAAACAGAGACAAAAACATGTTACACGGTCAGACCGTGGGGTTTGACACAGGCCGTGCGACTCATTATTGACAGATTTTGTTGTCCTTTTCCCGTCAGAACTCTACAAGTGATCTCTCACAGTACCTATATAAAGTGACCAAGGCTTGCACGAAAAGACAACTTGAGATACCACAAAATACACTATAATAGACTAGGGTTACACAAATCAAAGGTTTTCTGAGAGAGTAGGGCTAAGTTACGAAGGGCACCACAAGGCCTTTCACATCTACGGAAGCACAAGAGTTTCAAACGCTTGGAAAGAGGATCCATTCTGACAAGAAGGGGTTTTCTTTCTTAGTTTAGATCTCGTGTTTGTACTTAAACGATGTCAAACTATTTGATTTCATCTTTGTCCATGAATTTGTTATCAAATATGTTAGACTAATCTTTCTGATCCTATGGCATGATCAAAATTGTAGATTCATGTTAAATCTATATTGATTGTTTTCTTAATTAATTTATGTGTTCTATTATATAAATTCGAGTGCTTATTTCTTGTAGATTATCTGATCAATAATTTGCATGTCATACTTGTTAGTCCATAATCCGGGAGGTCAGTTCTAACAAGACGGAAGTCGAATTCAGACATAAACAGGGTAATGCATCGGGAGACTACATCTGTGTGTGGGGAGTAATTCAATTCAAAGATCTGTTGGGAGTTAATAATAGTTTTGATACATCGGGAGACCTCGGTTATTATTAATCTACTATTTATGCGCCACCCCGGAGGGGGAATAAACTAATTTAGGAATTGAACCCATAGAAACACATGAATTGGTTTTGATAAACATTGATTTTAAAATTGAAGAAGCATATCCAGATTATGTGCCTAGGGTTGCTCTCATATTTTTTGAAAAGACTTGTAGAGTTCGGATATTTTTAAAGATTTACTTTTTTATTTTATATGTTAATTTAGGATTTATAAAACTTGATTTTTCGGTCGCTTCAATAAAATTGGAATACGGTGTTATTATATCCTAAGTGTTTCGTATTCAAACCCTGAGGAATACGATATTGCTTGTCATTATTCTATAAATTGCCCTGTACACTTGCAGTATTGCGATCAAATTTTTGGCGAACGGGTTTTGGCGTCGTTGCGTGGGATTGAAAGATTCAACTTAGATATAGTAATAACTAGTTCAATCTTAATTGAATCAAAAAAAATGTAAATATTTTTTCGATTTTTTTATAAATATTTTTCTTATTTTCAATTTTTAAAATTTTTGTAAATATATTTTATTACTTGGTTCTAACATTGTCTTTGTTGAGTGCAGATAGTGCATTATTACGCGTTCTAGATCTGCCCAACCAATATCCATTGATTTGGAAATCAAGAGTACAGCAAAACAATTAAGGAAAAGATCTAAAGCAATGACGGATGGGAATAATCAGAATATCGTGAATAACAGGAACAATGATGAACACCCAGCTGGGGTGGGTGGACATGACCGAATTCTTGAAAGGGCTGCGAGAAGGGCAGTTAGGGACTATTTACAGCCAAAGGTTAGTGGAACGTTTGGGGGTGTGGCCCATTTGCCGATCAATGCAAATAATTTTGAACTAAAACCTGCATTGATCCAGATGGTTTCACAAAACCAATTCTGGGACAGAGCCGTTGAGGATTCAAACGCGCACCTGGCGCAATTCTTAGAGATCTGCGATACTGTCAAAATGAATGGTGTTTCTGAGAATATCATTCGATGCCGACTTTTCGCATTCTCTCTGCGCAATAAGGCTAAGGGATGGTTATGCTCTTTAACGCCACCCACAGCAGATTGGGTTGAACTAAGTCAGCGGTTTATAGCCAAATATTTTCCCCTTAGTAAGATGTTGTAATTGAAATCTGAAATAATCAGATGATGAGCCATTATATGAGGCATGGAATAGGTTCAAAGAATTAGATGAGAGCCCCTCAACATCGATATCATGATTGGAATAGGTTCATTATTTCAAAGAACTATTATAGATGTTGCATCCTCAACATCGCTTGGAAAATATATCATGAATTAGAGGGCATGGCAAAAATAGTTACCAATGGCCATCCGAGAGATCTAATGTCCTATGTGTGGGAGAGGTTCGTGATAGAAAGTTGTCAAGATAATTTAAATATGAAATCGGACATCAAAGTGGCTCCTAGAGATCCCGCGGTTGTCGAAGAAGAAGATAATTTTGTGGGACATCAAAGGAACTTCAACAATAACTATAGTTATAATCAGACACCCAATTACTATCATCTGGGACTGCGAAATCATGAGAATTTTTCATATGCGGATAACAAAAACGTTTTGCAGTCACCTCTGGGATTTAATGTGGGTAATCAAGGCAGAGCGGAGTCAAATGATAAGAAATCATCTGTGGAAGAGATTTTATGTGAGAATCCAAATTCAGATGCTTATGTAAATAGAGGTTTAATCAATATTTGAGTTTTAATTATCTATATTTATTCAATTTTAGTGTTAGTATATAATTTTAGTTATTTTAATGATTGATTTGATTTAATATAGCTTGGAAAATTTAAGTGAGATTTAGATTAGTGTAGTGCTTGAGTTATTAAGTTTAATATTTGAAAGTTTTAAGCACGTGTAAGAATAACCTTACTTGATTAGATTACGCTTGATCATTTCAACATATTTATTATGGAAAGTTAAGTATTAGAGTTTTAAGTCTTTGACTTATGGACTTAATATTTGAAGTGTAGTGAGTCACTTTCTTAGTCTTGAATAACATTGAGTCACTTTCTTAGTTAAACCAATTTATTTCACACTTTGAAATTATGTAAATCCAGGAAATTCTTAGACCATTTTATTAATTTGCCAAATGTTAAACTATTTTCTACTATTTTATAAGCCAATTAAGTGTTTGCATTATACCCAAATTTCTCAATGTTTCCTTAATAAGTTAGTCTAATTTTTTATTTGAAAAAAAAAAAAAAGGGGGCCTAACCTTCTGTTACTTGTTGTTATCACTTGAATGACCCAAAACACTCTTTTATTTGCAAGTTAAACAAAGCTTAAAATTAACATAGATTGGTCTCATTTCCTTCCTAATTCTCGGCCCACAACCCACGAACTCAAGCCAATTTTATTTAACAAATTTAAATGTAAGTTTGAGATCCATTTTCATTTATAAATAAAGGTGATAAGACCTCATTTCTCCACTTAGCCATTTCAAAAAATGAGAGAAAGAGAGAGTGGAGTGCAAAGTAAAGATTTTTTTCTCTTTCCTTGGTTATGCTTCTACCGTGTACTTTAGAGAGTAAGGAGTTGCAATTTTTCTTCACTTTATTTCCCATACTCATACCCAATTTCTCACTAGAACTATTAGTGAATAAATTACCAATAACTTAAAGAAGGCCGTGAGCTTTGAAAGGAAGGATTGGAGAAAAAAAAGAAATAGCTTGATCTTACATGCAAATTGAGGAATACATTATTCAAGCTTTGAAGATTATATTAGTGTAAGTTGATTATTAAAGTTCTAAGGTTTTGATAGATATACAATTGGGTTGGCTGTTAGAATCTAATTTTAATAATTACTTCATTGTAGTTTGGGTTGATTTTATAATCTTATTTGGAGACCGTGGTGAAGGTTTTGGTGGTTGTTCCGAGCAAATGGATTTGAGGTGGGTTAAAATTTATTTTATTTTTCAAATGGGTTTCTTGAAATTTTTGCTAAATCATGAAATTGATTGAGTTATTATGCATTTATATATGTGATTATGTGATAATTGTCATGGTTTGACAAATTGATGGTTGGATTAGTTATAATTGTTAATTTAATCAAAATTTCGTTAAATTTGGGGCTAATTTTTAAAAACTGAAATTATAGGACTGTTTTTGAAAGATTTAAAAGGGTTATTTTGTGGATCTTTGTTGATTAATTTGATTAGTAGGGTTTATTTTCAATTTATCAAGAGTTTTGAGGTGAATTTATTAAAAGTCAAGAATTTTGGGGCCAAATTGCAATTTCCAGAACTGTCCTACCATTTTTTTTATGAATTTGAAAATTGATGTGGGTTTTGTTTTATACCTTTAAGGAAGTTGGAGTAGATTTTGTAGGTCTTAAAAGTTCATTTTGGAGTAATTTCACAAAAATGGAAATTATTGGGGTCAATTTGTAAATTTTTGAAAATTACTCTATTAATCTGGAATTTGAAACTGTTGAGGGGCTGTCCAGATTATTTTTTTTGTGTTCGAGTGGTACTAATAAATATTTATTTGACGTTTACTGTTGTTGCTGTGAATCTCGTTTCTCGTTTGGCGTGTGTGGCTTGGGGCAATCATTGAACAGGTTGCCTGTTAATGTTTGCTCGACTACACATGGGCCTATTCCCATTTTCCTGGTCGGGCCGGAGACGGCGGCGGAACTTGGGTCGTAGTATTGGTATATTCCGGAATATGACGGTCTCTGGGTTTCAACCCACAGCTAAAGAGCCGTCGAGCCACTCGGGAGGAATAAGGAGCCGGGAGGCTTCGGCCTGGTGAGTTGGAGAACGCAATGGGGTGCGGTGTTATTCCACATCGGCCTCGCGTTTATTGTTATGTTATCCCGATCGTTAGATTTTAAAATGGGGCATAGAACCTTGTCCGTTTTAAAATCAATTTGAACCGGAACATTAAGGTGCGGTGTAAATTCCACATCGGCCTTGTGTTTTTATTGAGTAGCGTCTCACCATTATATTATTTTCCTTTCATAAATTTTTGATGATTTGTCGTAAGTTGATAAAATTTTGGTTCGTCTTTTGAAAATGCCATTTACTCTACTTAACCTCCATTGTGCACATAACATGCATCATACAGGATTTCATAATTCGTTTTCTTAAAACTTTTCTGCATTCCCCAACCCCACTCACTGGGCTCGTTTAGCTCACCCCATGTTTTTCTAAATCTTTCAGATATTGGTGAGCCTAACACCGAACTACCTACGCAAGAATAGTAGCACGTTGAGACTACTGAACTAAACTAGTTTGGGCTTCATTTAAGTATTTTTCTTAGGGGTTTGTTGTCATTTATAATATATTATTTGTCCTTATTTTATATGTAATTTAAGACTTCCGTTGTATTATATGTAATAAACCTAGTTTATGTAATCTTAGGTTTTCAATAGACTTAGATTTCAACAAATTATAAATTTCAGTTATTATAGTTTTGGATAATTATTCTTGTGGAACCTAGCTAATTTGGTATAAATCCAGAGATGTACCTAAAAATTGGGATTATTGTGACTATTTTGGGTTTGTTAAATTTGGGGCGTTACATTTTATCCTCGTTTATCAGAGAAACTAGAGCTAGACTGAATAAGGATGAAGCGAAGATGACAGGATTAAGGAACAAGTCACTCAGTTGAACACAAATGTGAATGCAAGACTAAAATCTTTGGAAAGACAAGTAGCCCAGATCGCTACTGCAGTGGGAGACCAACATCAAAAGGGCAAATTCCCAAGCGATACTGAACTTAACCCGAGAGAGCAGTGCAACGCCATTCGTCTGATGGATGGTACAGAATATGAGGGCTCAAAGATTTCAACCGACACAGTTCAATGATAGTGAAGATAGAAATCTGAAGTCTGGCTGAAGACGTAAAACTTAGCGCTTTATGGGAGGCAACCCACATTATTTCTTATTTTCGTTTGTTTTGTTTTGATTGCCTTCGTTTAATTCGATTTTAATTCAAATTTTAATATTTGTATTAACTTAATTTGTAGTTTTGTTTGTTTTGTGAGTTGTTGTGTAGGATGCATCACAGCAAACTCCGGGTTTCTAAAAAAAAGAGAAAATATGTTGCACGACCGCGTGAACCAGCCACACGGGCCGTGCGACCTGAAAATAGAGACCAGTCACACGGCCATGTCGTATGGCATCCACACGGTCGTGTGATTGGTCACAGCTGAGTCCAGAAACCGCCCAGGACTACACGGCCCGACGTGTGAACGATCCAGGTAAGTACTCTTTATGCATTCTTCTTTCTTTTAGTAATTTTCTCCTATGTTCGGGACGAAGTATATTTTACGTTTTGGGGGGTTGTCAAGAATGCGTAAATAAGTATTGTTGATTGTTGCATAGCATTTAGGATTGCATGTAGAGCATAAAAATTTGCATAATAATATTTTTCTAAAATTTTTGATTTTTTGTTTTTATTTTAGCACGTTTATCGCTTTAGCACGTTTAATTGATTTTGTATGATTTAGGATAAAAATTCGACAAAGTACAAAAAAACTTCTGCATGATTTTACTATGAGCATTTGGTTTTATGAGATGAAATATTTTTGTGAATAATGTGATGAATTGCTGAGAAGATATCTTTTACTTGTTTGGCACTAGTTGAGAAAATTGGGTATTTGATCATGATGCGAAAAATAAGCATGTGAGCTTTTGTGCCTTTAATTGCTTTTATATTATGCAGTATTATTTTTTTTCTTGAGTGTCATTCATGAATGTTAGAATTCTAGAACTTGTTTTGGTATCTTCATGAAGCCATGTGTGTGTGCAATTTTTGAAAATAATTTAAGGCCATCTTTGTTTAGCCTAAAGAGCCTACCTATGAACTCATGATTCCCTAGTTAGCCACTTTGAGCCTTAACTTTTTATTTTTAGCCACATTTTGATCTTTAAATTTGAAAGATGATTTTTATCCATAAAAACTACTTGAGCCTATACAAGATGAATAGTTTGGGGGAGATGTGGTGAAATTGTGAAAAAAGAGAGAAGGTTGGTAAAAGAAAGATGGATGAACAGGGATTAGGTAAATGAAAGAATAATGAAGCTCGAAAAATAAAGAAAAAAAATATCTGAAAAAGAAAGAGAAAAATCGAGCCAATGAAAAGAAAGAAAAGAAAAATTCTGGAAATTCTCTGAATAAATTAAAAGCTTAAGGCAAAAGAAAAGGAAAAAATGCAAAAGGCCTAAGAATAAAAAAGTAGAAAAATGGTGAAGTTGAATATAAAAAGAAAATATCTTGAAAGAAAGATTTTTATATGAAATGTGGTTGGTGAGTTGCAAGTCTGTGTACTTAAATTCTATTTGCTTAAGTCAGGTCACTTAATCCAAATTTTCCTGCTCTTACCAAATAGCCTACATTACAACCTTATGAAAAGTCATTTTTGATTCTTAAGTTGTACACACTAAAATGGTAGAGATGTTAGATGGTTTGCAAGCCTATGGTAGTTCTACATTCATTGAATTGATTTTGAACGCAAATACTTTCTATACACTTTGAGAGTTGAGTGATACACCACTTACTTGTGAGTTGCGATGTCAAGTACCCAAGAGATTATTGATTATGCCGAACTCGTGATTGATGATTTCTTGATAATGAATTGCATGGTTTACTTGAATATGGAGTCAAATGAGATTGAATGTTTATAGTGTTCTTGTGTGTTCTTTGTACCCCTTGAGATTATTTTTCTTAGTTTGCTCGAGGACGAGCAATGGTTTAAGTTTGAGGGATTTTGATATGTGTAAAATATACGTGCATTTATGTGCCACCCGGAAAAAATAAACTAATTTAGGAATTGAACCCATAGAATACATGAATTGGTTTTGATAAACATTGATTGGATTTAATATTGCAGAAGATGTTGAGATTATATGCCTAGGGTTGCTTTCGTATTTGTTGAAAATACTTGTGGAGTTCGGATATTTTTACAAATTTACTTCTTTTATTTTATGTAATTAGAATTTATAAAACTTGATTATTCGGTCGCTTCAATAAAAAGGAATACGATGTTATTATAGCCTAAGTATTTCGTATTCAATCACTGAGGAATACGATCTTACTTGTCATTATTCTATAAACTACAATGTACAACTGCAGTATTGCAATCAAATTTTAGCGAACATGCCTCAATTTTGATTTTATGTCCTTTATTTAAATCATGGTTTTTTTCCTAAAAAGCAATTTGTTATTTAACAAGTTCAGGGGTTGTTATTGTATTTTGCCCTAAAAATTATAATTCCATATTCTCAGTAAATTTATTTTTATCGTAGCATAATTTATTAAATTTTAATGATTAAGGTAAAAGATTTATGCAACTTTTATACTTTCTTAATTTAAACAATTAAAATTTATTTTTTAGTAAATAGAGTTTTCGTAGATTTTCACACATTTACAATTTGTAGGATTTTAGCCATAATGTGAATCTGAATTTAATAGTTACTAATTTCATTTTTTCCCAAAAAAATAAATATATTTTAATTTCTTAAAAAAATCATAACTCTTGCGGGATAAGTATATAACCAAATATATGTTAATTATAAAATATGAAAAATTCAAACAATATATTATACGGTCTAATAATATAATAAAATTTGTAGAACAAAATTAAAATTTCAAACCGGACTTGGAAAAACATAAACACATATAGTATATAATACAACATCAACAAAAAATATATTCAAATTTAAATACTGATAAATGAGATTTAAGTATATGCAAGTTAGTATGATACAATGATTTTGGAAATAAAATAGATATAGATATGTATGAGATTTATAGAAATAAATGTTGTATATACTTTTTTGATATAAAGTAAGTAAATATTGATTACATAGAAATAAATTTATTTATTTATTTTATTATTTATGCTATATTTATTTATTAATCTTAAAAAACAACAAAAATATTGTTCATTCGTTCATTTAGATAGTTTTTTTATATAATCATTATTTAAGTAGAATGACATTTTTAATGATAAATCAAATGACACTCTGATTTTATTTATTAAAGTAACATAATATAGATTTCAACTATCTCCATTAATCTAATTTAATTTAGTTGTGAAAAATTATTAAGTGAACATATAATTTTTAAAGTTTTGGTCAACTCAACAAGTGTTTTTAATACATGCATAAACTTGCTTAAAATATATAATCAATTTATTCTTTCTCATTTTTCTAAATTATGTAATCAATTTGTTTTTTTCCTCATTTTTTTAAATTTTATATTTGGATATTTAACACGATATTCTTTAAGAATGTATTAAGTTATTGTGATAACTATTATTTAATAAGTCATAAACTATTTTGTTCGGATCAAGACGTGTCAACCTATGCCCGCTTTTTCCGTTCAAAGGATGAGATGGGTGTCCGTCATGTCCTACCTCATTAAAATTCCTATAATATATCAATTTCATAATATCAAAACTATATAATACTTCATTATGTCATATTTCGTGTATCACACAGGTGATATACTAGTATTATATATATAAGAAGAGAAATCTCTATAAATAGTATCTTCAAAATTTTCCCTCCCATTTTAATTTACTATAATAAGTATTATGTACAACAAAAAAGGTTAATTATTATTGAAATGACAGCTTTTGGTGGTCAACTTTTAAGATCCTTAATTAGAATATATAAAAATTAACTTCCAAATTTATGTGTGTACTACATTAATTATTATTTTTGTCTTTTTTTTAAAAAAAAACTTAATAACTTTTTCATTCTTGATCCGTTTTTGATATATAATATATCAAATTAATCATCTTTATGGTCTTCAGTTTGACACTCACTCCACCAAGGACATTAAAAATTATGCATTTGGGTTATTGTACATCAATTTGTATATTCATGTATTTTGATTATTTGTAATATATGCATAGTTGTTATTTGGGCTTAGCCCATTTCTTGTATGTAAAATTTAATATCTTGAGATATTTTCTTCAATTAAAATATGTATATTTTATTTAAATTTAATCAACTTAAATACGATTCTATATAATTATGACTATTCATACATAAAATTATATATAGTTATGTAAAAAGACAAATACATAGTATTGAATGTATTTTTTATGATTATGTGTAGAGCTGTCAAAATGGGCCTAATCTGCTGGGCCAACCCGCCCCGCTTGATAAATGGGTTGGATTGGGTTGGGAATATCCTGGCCCGCTTGGAAGCGGGCCTCAACGGGCCAGCCCGCTCGGCCCACGGGTTGGGGCGGGGAGGGGCGGGCTTTGGATGGGCCAGCCCGCCATTTTATTGAAAAAAAATATTTTAAATTTTAACTTTAAAAGTTACTCTCTATTCTACATGTGGCTGAGTGAATGGATATAGTCTTTACTTTTAAATGTCAACTACTAGTCAGCTACGGTAATTAATAGGTACAGCATTAATTATTATCAGCCTATGACTATTAATTAATATTTATGTCTTAATGTAATACAAATTGTTTACTTTATAATATTAATTACTCTTAGTTATATCATTGGCCCTATTAACAACATCTGCAATGATAATTGTATTAATGACTATTAACAACACATTTAATATTAATAAGAGTACTTTTTAAACAACAAGTCTTTTGTGAGATTGTGTTACTTTTAGTGTAACAAGTGATACTTTTAGTGTAAAAAGTGATATTTTATGAAAATACACTTATTTAGATAAAGTATCACTTTTTACACTAAAAGTATCACTTGCTACGCTAAAAGTATCACCGTCTCACGGACTTTTACCATCTTACATAAGTTTTTGCGGAGGTCAGAACATGTAACGTCACTCAAAATTCAAGAATAATATAATTTTTTCACCATGCGACTTTAATGTCAGCCATCCTAATTAAATTGTTAGATAGTTAGGCCAATTAAAAAAATCCCAAAAAAAGAAAAAAAAATCGGCTAGCCGACCCGCCTAGCACGCAACCCATGACGGATTGGGTTGGGCTGGAACTTTTACGGCCCGCCAAGATGGCGGGCCAGCCCGCACCGCACCACCAAACGGCGGGTTTTTGTGGGCCGCGGGCTTGCCCTCACTGCCAGCCCGTTTTGACGGCTCTAATTATGAGATGTGATATTCTTTTTTTGACATCATCAATAAAAAATATTAAATTTTATTTGTCGCATGTTCTCTGATGCTATTATAAAATTATTCCAATGCAGAAAGATAAAGTTTATAGAACTATTAGAAAAATATACATGTCACAATAATGAATGTCTCACAAATATATAGCATGTGATTGGATAGGGTCACATCTACTTACAGTTTAAATCTAAATTAGGAAGAGGGGTTGGACTGCTTGAGTGGACAATCAAGTGGATAAAGAGAACCTGAGGCCAAACTCGTCTGTGCCTAGGGATTTCAAGTTTGGAACTAAGCTTGAACCACATTTCTTGAGGTTGCGTTTGGATGAACTACTTTAGATTTGAGATGAGCATTTAAGAGAATAATTTCAACCTTTTCTGTTTATGATAGATTAATTTGAGATCCATCATAATAATTCAGAAAAATTGCTTGGTATAAGATCTCAAAGATTTGAAAGCCATTATATTATAATATTCTTCAATAAATTCAATGAATTTGTTGTTGATGATGTGAAATTTTTAATTTCAAATCATCGAACCGCATTAAACATAAGGGTCGGTAGTAAATCTGGGGTCAAATCAAACACCTTTTACTATAAAACTAATATTCGACCCATGCAATGCACGGGATATAATGAAATGTGTTATTGAATGTAAATTGCGTTTATATATAAAGATTAAAATAAAAAAGAATGTATAATTGAAAAATAGAAGCTCGAGAAAAATAAATAAAGGTAATAACCACATTCAATAATTACACATTTTGGATTACTTCCTTGTACACAACATTATTCGTCTGTTTGTTTTTCGATTTATCGTCTCCACAAACTAATATTTTCAGCCCCTTAGGATTCGTAACTCGAGAGACAGCAATATATAATTGACCATGACTGAAAACGTGATTTTTCAAATACAGCCCATATTGGAGAGAGATTATCCTTGACTTGTTACATGAAAATAGGTTTTTGGATTTTACTTGAGGTCGTAACCTCTCTTTGTATCAAAATAATGCCCCACAAAATTGACACGTGTAAGTTGCATCGCCAACATCCCAATATTATGTAAATAATTTAATGAAATAGTAATTATTTAATTTAATATTTTAATACATTTGATTTAATATTGATAAAAATATCTGAAAATAGTTATAATTATCAATGATAGTCAAGGTAACAGGCTCAATTGAGTGGGATTGAGTTACATCATTCAAAATATTTTCACTGATTATAGTATTTAATCAAGTCGCGTCAGTTTCATCATCATCATCATCATCATCATCGAGACTGAGATCAATGATCACCTCTGTGTTAGAGCTCCTATCGGGATATGTTACAGAGATATCACCAAATGAAGTGCCAACATTGTTGATATTTTTCCAAGATTAACCTTTCAAGTTGGGAACCCTGACTGCTAAAAGTTAAATTACATGCGTAAAAGAAATCATATATAAGTACATGAATTATTTATTATTTCAAAAATGAACAAACAAAAAAAATATTGAATATACCATTTGTGATGTCACTAAGTGGTAAACTCGACAGTTGATAAATACTTCTATTCGATGAAACTTGCATATCAATTCTATTCGATGATTCAAGATGTGCCTCTATCGAAACTATATAATTTTCTGTAAAAAGTCAGTAAATGAGTTTGAGAAAATATAGAATTCATAAATTAACTGAAAATTTTAATTGAAAAATTAACCAAAAATATTGAATTCATAAAAAACTTACAACTTTAATACAAAACATTAACAAAATATTAATTATTCAAAAACCATTCAATCAATTTATATAATTATTAAATTTTCGAAATATATATAAATCTATATGTAAAAAATTGCATAGTATATAATTAATGAATTTTATTTAACATACCATTAATTTTAATAAATATCTAATTACAGATTTTAATTCTAATAAAATAAAATAAAATCTATTAATGGAGCCCAAATATTATAGCCTTTAAAAAAATAGCCCAATCCTATACAAATCAAATATAATTATTTAGCCCAAATAAAAAAAGGCCCAATTAAATGTGTTACATTTGTTTAATAGGAGCACAATATTTTTTCAGCATTCTTGTACTCTTATATGACACTTCCTACTCTTGCTGCACACGATCAAGACACGTGTCCAAATGGAGCACAAAAAAATGATCCAGATTTTCACCCTTCCAAATAACAAGCTACACATTTTTAGGGTTGATTTGCACCCTTCCATCCCCTTCCTTTCCAAAAACACATCTCCACCCATCTCCAGTCATCTTCTCCGTCTATCTTCAAAACTAACGACAATTTGTGTCAAAATCTTGCCGGTGAACGATCGTGTTTAGTCAATAAAAATTTCAGCCACAAAAGGTCAAATGTTTATATATATTTTGTTTTTATAAAATATACAGGGCTTTTCATTTCAAAAATGTTCCAAAACATTTCGAGTAAACTTTCAGTTTTTCAAGCCCAATATTTTTTCAAAATTGTTATCTATATGCTTGTTTTTTATGTTTTTTTTTTCAATATTTTTGAAAATATACAACATAGATTTAAATGTACCCAAAATGACTTCCTAGTTGCATGTATTTTTACACCTAGATCTGAGTCAAAAGTTGTAGATCTACCATTTTTGTTTTCCACCCGAACCATAAAAAAGAACAGACTCAACCAAGCTCTTCACGGTGGCGATGATATCCACGGTAAGAAGGAAAATGTTTTTTATGATTTTTTTTAATTATTAACAATATCTCTAACTTTTTTTCTTTATTTTTTGAAGATAATTTCCGAACATAAAAGTATAATTTAATGTGTATTACTATTTTATTACGTTGTTTCAATTTTTATTTTATATGGCGGAGTACCTTGAAATATCTATTTTTGTAAACAAACATAATTTTTTCTTTAAGTTAATAAATATGTAAACAATCAATTTATATGGGAATCAGGTCTTCTATATTATGTAAAAAAAGTATATTGATAGATTTAATATATCGATAGGCATCTAATCAGGATTGCTTGTGGTTTCATTTTGATTATCATATATGATAGATATATAAATATATGATGAAATTGAACAAAAAACCTAGGAAGTAGGAAGTGCGTTGTTATCCATCTCAATAACATGTACCTTGCCATGAAACATAATCTTGTATTTCATATTAGTTGGCTTGTATTTGTTGTATTGTATTTATCATCAATATAATACTCCACAACGAAGTCTTTGATAGCAGGGAAATAGCCTTCAGGCAAACAGTTTTTTAAATTTTGCGACATGAATCTTCCTTATAGTGCTCTGTATCTTGTTACCTTGCAATAAGATAAATAAAAAATGACATTAGAGTTTTAATTACATGGTTCTTAAATTTTTAAATAAAATAAATATAACATGGCGAAAAGAGTTTATACGTCAACATCATATATATATTACATGCTTTGTGTTTTGGCTTTTGAGTTATGTCATTATTAGCAGGCTTCTCGTGGAGATCGACCAATTGCAATTTCATAGCCTATCAACATTTGCTCGTATTGAT
This sequence comes from Rehmannia glutinosa, assembly GCA_016081115.2. Classification (NCBI taxonomy): domain Eukaryota; kingdom Viridiplantae; phylum Streptophyta; class Magnoliopsida; order Lamiales; family Orobanchaceae; genus Rehmannia; species Rehmannia glutinosa. The sequence continues at coordinate 27,755,786 of CM071931.1, read as the reverse complement.
ATCCTTGATCAGTGTCATCATCGGAGCCCTTCCTGTGTTTGCAAAACCGCGTTAAATGAATTTTAAGAGAAAACATGTATTATTGATAAAAGAATGTGGTAAAAAAAAAGAGTGAACTCATATTTATAGCTGCAGTGATGTGTATATTTAAGGAAATCAATTACTATAATCTTTTGCCAACTTTTTTTGATTATTGCCAAATTTTGTTGAATTATTTCTGTATTTGCACATCTTCCATAAATTTCTCCTTTTTTTTTATAAAGACTTGTGTCTTAAGTTTTGATTATTTGGTAATTAAATTTTAATTTTTGATTATTCTCCAGTTTTGATTTCTAGATTTTAATAATCTATCTATATCTATTATATATTTGCCTTAATTGTATATTCAAATAATATAATTCCAAAATTGTTAGCGAAATTAAATAAATTGAGAGTTGTATTTGGTAATATTTATTGCCAGGATTACGATTGTAATCAATTCCAAAAATATTTGCATTATGAATTTTAATTGTAATCAATCAATAGTCAAACCAACCTAAATAAATTAGAATAGTATAAAATTCGGATTTGTTTCCCTGAATAATATTAATTAATTAATGATATTAATACATAAATTAATGATATAATACTTTAATTAATTAATTAATGGTTTCAACAACACCGAAAATAGTGCCCATCAGCTGAAAATAATTCGATTTCACACCAAAAAAAAATGCTAAAAATCGGAACTAATTTTTTACTAATTGAGGAAGGTTCATTTAGGCGGAAAAAAGTTTTTTTTTAACCATTTATAAGTGACTTGGTTATTATATATATATATATATATATATATATATATATATAGAGAGAGAGAGAGAGAGAGAGAGAGGGAGATGAGCCTAAAATTTGGCAGAACAAAATTATTGAAGCCACCTACACTAATCCCTTTCAATGCTTTTTCTCGAACTATACAAATTTTTGTTTCAAATCCTTTAAAACATATTGTAACTTCTTGTAAAAGTGAATCTGTAACTAAACTACTTACGGAAGGGGGATGTCAATTAACCATATTTGGGGAAGTGATTAAATCCCATATCATTGATATGAGATTAAATCCCATCAGTCTCATCCCTTCCAAGATGTACTTAATAATAAGGGAAGTGCTAAATGGCCATATTATGGCCATCCATAATTTACATGCAATTTGTTTTAAGAGAAGTTTACATTTAATTTTGCCAACAATGATATTAAATTATGTAATACTAAGAAATTATTTACAAAAATCATTTTAATTTTATTTTTAATTTATATAATATTATTATCTTTTTTTCTATTTAAGACTTATAAATAACTTTTATTTAAACTTTAATTCTATGTAATTTTAAAATTTGAATGAAAGATTAAAAAAATTAACACCTCATATTTTGTAGTAATAATCTATTGTGTGATTAATAATATTGAATAAATCGTTCGTTTGATACTTAGAATTCTCGCAATATTATTCACGACTATGACATATTTTGCGATAATTTAATCGTGCTATGTGGAATCAAAACGATCTTGTTATTCGAATTTTGATATATTACCATATGAAAATTTTATTCTCGATTTTAAGATGTAAAATTATTTCTTAATTTCAATATTTGGTTTTATTTGAAAATTATTCCTTAGTTTCGAATTTCATTTTCATCTTATTGTGACTTACCTTACAACAAACTTATCTTATTGTAACTTGACTTATAGTTCAATTTGTTCAGTTATAATTAGGATTGACTTAATAATAGCTTAAATTGTTATAGTTCAAATCTTGAATTATAATTCAGAATAAATCAATAGTATCACATATATATCTTGAATCATATAGTTCAACTGTTCATTCTGAATAAACTCAATAACATCACATATATACCATGAATCATATAGTTCAATTATCATTGAAAATGGATAGAATGGTTGGTATCCTTTTATATCATGAATCATATAGTTCAATTGTTCAATTGTAATTATAATTGAATGGTAAGACTAAGAGTATCAGTTTATATGTCCAGCATCATGTAATTCAATTATAATTTGGATTGTATATGTTTTTTTTTAAAATAATGATTATATATATGTTTGAGTGTGTGATATGGATTTTGTTTATAAAATAAACAAAAAACAAATAGGATCATATTTATATACATTAATCGATTTGTTATCTACGTGATATATATACACTATCACACGTGATATTATATCTAAAGACTATATATCGGCTAATTTATTAAACTAAAGTATTTTTAAAATCTATTTAATTAATTAATGCCAAAAAACGAAACCTTAATCATATCGGTGAAAACAATGTTCATAACTCTGTTTTCTCAATTTTCTCTTTTTTTCTGAAAATTTAAAAAACAGAGTTCACAACTCTGTTTTCTAATTTATTTATATTTTTAATTATTTTTTGAGAAAATTTATTTAATTATTTTATTACTTTCTTAAAATTAATTTTCAGAAATAATTTTTTATTTAAAAAAACTTGAACTTAATTAAATTTTTTACTTTACAAATTTGAAAATACAAACACCATTTATCAGATAAGTGTAACTGATTTTTGCTCAAAATTTGAAAAAACACTAGAATTTAGAATGAATATAGAAACACAACTAGAATAGTAAACACGATTACTAATGCCAGGTGTTATCGAGTTTGGGCCGTTGTTGAGCCGACCCGATAAGAACAATAAGAAATCAGGTCCATATCGGGCCAACCCGGTAAGTCTATTAAACTCGATAACTTAAATAATATCTTTTTTTTACATTTTTTTAATTCTAACTTCCTAAGTGACTTTATATGTGATAAGTATTTGAAGAAAAAAATAATATTATACTATATTAGTAAATGGTTTAATGAGCCAAATGCTCTAAATTGTTCAAATGAGCCAGAAAAATAATAATAAATAAATAAAAAATATAAATCAATTTACTTATCGGGCTTAATAGGTCATGCCTGATCTATCAGGTTTTTTATGGTGTCGTGTTTGTACTACTATTTCCAATCTGTTAAGCTTATTGGGTCGTGTTTGGGTTAGTTCAAAAAAATTTTAATAGAAAACAATTTCTAAGAATTCAAAATATTAAAATATATAAATAAATTTTCCGAAAAAAAAATTAAAAATAATAAATTAATTAGAAAATAGAGTTCATAACTCTGTTTTCTAATTTCCAAAAAAAAAAAAGAAAATTGAGAAAACAAGAGTTATGAACTCTGTTTTCACCTATATATTAATATTTCTTTTTTGGTATTAATTAGTTAAATAGATTTTAAAATTATTTTACTTTAATAAATTAGCCTTATATATCATATCAGTCATTAATCTCTTGTTATTCATTAGCATTTTGTGAAACATGTCTATTGCCAATAAATACATGTAATCAATTTCAAATTACTTTGAGAGTAACATCGTATCAAATATAATTTTTCTATTGTAAAATCAATTTTATTTTCTTTGTTTTAAATAAAGGTTGTATCAATTGCCACATAGTTAAATACTAAAAGTAAATCCCACATTATATCACTTTCTTATCATATTATACTCAACAAGAAACAAACGAGGAAATATAATTTTAAATTTGAAAAAACTGTATATTTCTCATTTCAAATTATTTGTTAACATATTTTTTTAATCCCGCATAAAATAAATATAAAATCAAAAAATATATTAAAGATGATGAAATTTAAAAATTCTGATCATAATCTTAGAATTTTTCGACAAGAAGTGAGCAAAAATTATGTTAAAGAAATGAGAAAATGAACCACTAGTAAAAGCTTCTATTTGGAAGGTGGGGAAATGAGTTAATTACTGCAAAATCATTTGCTTGGAAAAGTAAAAAGATTAATTAATGAAGAGAGCGAAACTTGGATTTCAAATTTTAATTAATGGGCTACTTAGGATTAAAGTGAGAAAAGGCAAGGGTACTCTTGTCAAACAAAATATTAAAATTACTATAAAACCATTTCATTAATAATGAAAGGACAAAACTGACCTTTCTGGCTGGCCATATGGCCATTTAGATTTACCTAATTATAATAACTGTATTTGGTTGCATAATATCCATTTAGAAAATGGTAAATTTCGTCATTATGTTGTCTTAAATAGACATTTATTCTCTTTAAGTTTGCAAGATTCGATTTTGGAGTGTAAACATTCGCACATTTGATCTAATTTTCACTTAATTGGCCAGAAAATGCTAAAATGTTTAATCTATTGCCAATTTTGCCGATGTGTAATAACTCTTAAGTGTTCATGAGGCCTTGCTCTAGTGGTAAGGTGGAGGCCCTGAAACTTGTAGATCTCAGGTTCGATCCTTATTGATTGTAAGCGGTTTGATTTTCTATCTTTGCTTGTGGTTTGATATTCTACGGTTGTATGTGGTTCAATTTCTATTGAAAAAATGCAAATTCTGTTTTATTTGATTGTTATATAAATTATGGTACAGTTTGTAATATTCTAAAAGTAAAAAATTACTTGGGGATTTTTGATATTGGAAGGACAAAATAGGCGATGTGGTAATTATGTGTAATTTATTTGATGAAAGAAAAAAATACGAAACGAAAATAGACAAAACGCCATGTAAGACAAATGGGAGGGAAAAATAGTGCAGTGCCTTAGGATGTTGTCTTTGTTAGTGCCAAAATTTAGAGTCGCCAACTTAGTTGCTTTTGTCAGATTTTTGATATTTTGAATAAATACCGTGTGTGGTCATAAGTTTTGCATTTGGAATTGAAAGTGAGATGGTGGTCCATGAGAAAGATGTATTTTAAGGTTTTTTTGGGGGAGGAGGGGATGTTAAAAACTTATAATGCGGTTCTTTTGTTGATAAAACTCCAAAATGACATTATCTTTTGCTATTGGAATAAGCACAAGAAATCAAATAAAATTAAGCTCTTCTATATTCTTTCATTGGTTAAATCTGATGTGCAATTAATTATGACAAAAAAACTCAAGTAAGGCGGTCTTCAGGGGTCACATCCATTAGACGTATCCTAAATTGATCTGGTGGCATTTTCGTAATATTAGCAGTGACGTTTTGTAATATTCAGCGGCATGTGACATTTTTGTCATTTTTTGGACAGTGACATTTTTGTATTATAGGCAATGTCATAGTATCACTGGTGGACGCGGTGACATTTTTATAATATTAGGCAGTGACATAGAATCACTATGACTCTAAAAGAGTATTAGTTTTTCCCTTACAAATTATTAGTAGTTTCATGAAAAATATTAATTTTTTCCATCAAAATTATTAGTAATCCCCATAAATTATATTGATAGTCATCTTGAAAAGTATTAGGTGTCTGATTAAATGTATTTTGGTAATTCTCCATGAAAAATATTAGTTTTTCTCATAAAAAGTAGTATTACTTCTTCCTTAAAGTATTTAGTAGTCCCCTGAAATATATTTAGAAGCCCCCCAAGAAAAACTATAGTTGCCCCAAAGTATTAATGTTAAAATCGGTTTATGAAAAAGCGTGTTTTGCCACCGATTTTTGACCAATTAATTAAGTGGGTTCATTAATTTGTAATATGAAATAAATGTGATGAACGTAATCTACTTTGTGGGTAGACGAGTTTAGCATTTTGAATTCCTAAAACTAATATCGGGTGAATGAAATAAATGCATAAAGTAAGCCATTTAAAATGTATTTTAGTTTATATGTAAAATGTGGAAATGTGAAGAGTAACATGCCACATAGGAAACAAGGAGCAAATTTAGCTACCTTATATAGAGCATCACCAATAGTAATGAGTAATCAAGTGAAGCTCCTTATACCAATAGTAAGGAGTAATCAAGTGATGCTCCTTATGATGCACCCTAGTGGACCAAGTTAATTTTTTTGACTTTGAGCTAGCTCAAAGTACCGAGAACGGTGTGGAGGAAGCCTTAGGCACTTTAGAGGCCACTTTGCACTTCGCACGTACGCATCGTCGCGAGAAGCTTTGAGGAGCCTTACAATTTTGAAAAATCAAGTCAGGGTTCGGTCCAATGGCTCAGTGACGTGGCAGGACAGCTTAGGTGACAGTGACGTGGTGGAGCCCGGATGACGGCATGTCGTGCAATTGACGATTGGACATACATTTCTTGTGACGGGCACCATGATTTGGATATGATGTCCAGTGTGCAGGGGTGCATGCCAAGGGATGTGTCCCTTTGCTAGGATGCAATCTGGACCATCAGGCCATGGTGGTTGATCAGAAGGCATGATTTGATAGTCCTGATCGACCCGAACCAACGGTTGCACTCAATCTAAAAGGGCACCCAAAGTTTTATAAATAAGAGTCCCCTAAGAACTCATTTTGGCATCTGAAAATTTCAATTTTCATAAACATTCTTTATAAGTCAATCCAGAGAGTTCATAAAACACTAAAGTTCGAAGTTCTTTTGATTTGCAGTATTACTATTATAAGAAAGTAGTCGTTGTATCTTGGGAGGTGATTGTCAGATTCCGTAAACACCATGTGCAAGGCAATTTCGTCTTAAAAAAAAGATTTCAACTCTCGCCTCAACTTTCATGCTATTACTTTATTTTTTTCGGCCATTTCAATATTCACCTACCAGTTTTTCCAATAATTAATAGTCCCCTAAAATATATTATGACTTCCCTAAAAAGTGTTAGTTGTCCCCTGAAATGCTTCAAAGTTGATTCAATCAAATCAACAAGCACTTGGATAACATGGATGAAAATACTTTTTGAAGAATATATAATGATTGAACCAGTTTACATAAAATTCAAAACAAGATAAAAATATGAATGTAGGTCCCAAGGGGTGTGATGTAAGGTTTAGAATGAGGGATTGAATAAACATTACCAACTTTTTCGAATTTAGTCCTTTTAAATAATTTCAGAGTTTACTCAAATCAGCCAAGTCCTTGAGGGACAACTAGGTTGGCTTACTTCAGCAAAGTTACCCACTCAACAGACTCGACTGAGCTGTTGATAGTATAACTTAGTTGTGATCAGCTAACACTTAGATTAACAGATGATTTGGTTTTGTTCAGCGGAAGACTTATCACCGTTGATGTTTTAAACTTGTTTTTAACACTTAACTTTTAGCAATGTTATTATAAGTTGGGTTAGCAATATAAAATTAAACAGCAGATATAAAAGTAAGCAGAAAAATAAAATGCTGTAAATAAAATGACACAAGCAAATTTTATAGTGGTTCGAGAATGGGGTAATTCCTCTAATCCACTCTTCTCCAACTCCTCGAGGAATCCACTAAGTAAAGATCTGGTTACGGAGGAGTTCTCAACCCGAGCCCTTGATCACAAAATCTTCTCCTCCGGAACTTAGCTTCTTCACAAGACAGTTGTCTTGCTACTTTAGCTCTCTTTGAACCCTGGAATTGATCACATGACCTTCCAACGAGCTCAAATCTTCCTCGGTTCAACCTTGAACCTTACTATAGCTCCTTCAACCTTGGAGAGTAGAACCCTTAAGTTCTTTAAACTTGTTTTCTCTTCAACTTGACGAAGTATTCTTTCCTTCACTGAATGTGTTGGATCGAGTTCCTTCGATTTTAGGCTTGAGAGAATATTTGCAGGTTTGCTTGGTTGATTGCTTGTAAGAACGGTAACCTTTTCTCATTTGCTTCATCAGACTTTTATAGTGAGGATTCAAAAATATGTCCATTGAAGAGATAGACATATAATTCAAATCCCACTTATAGGTTGTTGGCATGTCTTGTCCTTGCAGCATTAATGGGGATCATATCATATCTTTAATGCTCTGCAGCCTTCCCTTGGTCTCTGCAGGTTTTTCAGGTACATCCTATTGGTTCCTTGCTTTTTGCATTCTTTCAGCAAAACAACTTTATTGATGTCAGCCAGACACAGGCCTATTTTCAGCAAAGGCTTGACTGGTGTGGACAACGAATCTCTATCAACTTTCTTCAAGTCTTGTCTGTTGCAAGCCCCATTGACATCGATTCCAATCATTATGGAATGACTTAGCTGTTAGTCACCGGTTTGTGTGATGACTTATCTCACTAGCGATTCTTCACTTGGCTTCACACAGCTGACACACAACTGAGTCTTCTCTTCAGTTTTCAGTCGACTCTTGTATACTTCAACATAGCTGACTTCGCTCAACTCATGTAGTCCTATCTATTACAAATAGAAATACAAGAAAAATGGGGTGCCAACTTCCTATTCTAAGTTTTACATGGTATCATCAAAATCTAATAATAAATTTCCTAACAATTTTCCCCTTTTTGATGATGCCAAAACTTAAATAAAAATTACAACAAAGTAACCGGTCAAAGAACAAAAGAATGTATGAGCTGAATATGTCAATTTTATGATCATATCATTTTTATCCTTTACAAAACTGTTTACATGGTTTACTCTATACACTGTATCAGAGGTTCTTTTTACAGAATTACATCATGTATCAGAGCAAAAACTAGAAGGATAAATTACAAGAAAACTTACAAAACTTGTATTTACAATTAAGTAAAGTACATTGAAGGGGTTACAGCCGTCTTCAACACCTCGGCTGCTTCCTTCTTCTATCTTCATCTTCTGCTCTCTTTTTATCTTCCTCTGCTATTCTTCTCTTCTTCATCTTTCTTCTTCCTTTTGATATGCGCGCTTAGCAGCAGGGTCATCCCTACGCTTCCTTTCTTTCCATTCACGCATAGCTCTTTCATTCTCGGCATGTTGCCTTCTCACGACTTCCTCATTTTTGCGCTTTACTTCAAGATTGGCAAGATGGTCATACCCAGCCCAGTAATTGATCCCTTTCTTTTGTGGATCAATAAACCTTGTATCATTTGGTCTTGGCTGTGATGAAGTACCTCTGCTTCTTACACCATTACCAGACCTTTCCCTTCCTCTAACTAACTCAGCTCCTCCTCTGGGAGTGTACTGTGCTGGTGCCTTTCCAGCTGAGTGACTGCTGGAACTCTGCTGCATCTTAGCTGATTTACACAAATCAAGACCCTTCTCCCAGTACAAGTCCCACGCCTGCGGCAGAGTCAAATTCTTGAAATAACCTTCAGCTTCTAGAGTTTGAAACTCCTTTAGAGATCTGGGCTAAGATCCAGCATCAGGTTTCGTGATCTCTTGGGGGTTTAATTGCTGGGGAATCCTTCAATAGTCCAACTGGGGGCCATCAAACCTTTCTTTGATATCCTTTATGCGCTCAGAGTGTTTCTCAGCTACCTTCTCAAACTCAACTTTTATGGCTTTTCTCGATTCCTTGACCGCCATTTCAACTTTCTCTTCCACTGTCAGCTCTTTAGGTAGTCCGCTGAGAATTGAGGCTATGACATCTCCTTGTTGTGGGGTTTTAGCAAACATGATTTTCAATGGGGGTTTCTTCACAGAGCTTCCTTCCTACTTAATTATTTCCCTCATTATCACTCCCTTGCCCTTCCTTCAGCTCCCTCATGGCTTTCTCTTCCCTCTTTTTGGCATCATAACCAAAGGGTAGAGTTAGGCCAGGGAACATACCACTCCAAATAAAGTCGAGTCTGCTGTTTGTGGAGTCATGTTTGTTGTGTGACTTGGAGTGGGCTGCTCTGAATTCGGATCTCATAGCTTTACATTCAGCTACCATCAGCTTTATTTCTGTTTGGAGAACCTTAGTCTGCTATTCCATATTGGTCTCCAATCTGGCAATCTCATTCTTATACTGCATCTTGAGCAACTCCATGTCCGACTTATGTGACTCATCCATCCTGAAAATGTGGTCGCGTTGCCTCTGCTGGAACTTGAAGTTGTCAGAGCTCCAGATCGCCATCTTAGCAAATATGGACTTGAAATAACTGACATTTTCTCTCCTCAAAGCCTTCACTTGTTCGACCCATTCCCTGATCCGCAAAACTGTTCCTCTGATGTCTTCGGTGATTGTGGCATCTCTGTTGTCAAGCCTCTGATCCAAGAATGCAAAGCCATGTTCCATTTTCTCTATCTCAGCACAAATGGTTTTAAAGGCTTTCCTAAAGTCAGTTGTCTTAGAAGAATAATATGTTGGCCCTACTGCATCAAAGTCAAAACCAATGGGCATGATTGCAGTTTCACCTGGAGCACGGAGTTCTTGTGGGGGGTACTTGGACGTTGTAACGGGCTCGTTCCGTAGCTGATTTGGCTTCGAAAGGAATATGGGCTTTAAATGGAAAATATTTCACAAAAAGATCCTCAGGGAAGATAGGTGTCTCCACATCTTGAGCTTTTGGAGCCTTTCCTTTCTCTTTTAATATTTCTTCAGCTCTATATGCCTCAGCTATTTCAGCGTTGTCGGCATCTTGAGCGATTGTATTCTTTCTTGGTGTTGATCCTTAGTTGTCTTAACAGCTTCCTCGGTATTAGTTGTTGCTTCCTTTTGAGTTGTCTGTTCCTCGGCTGACTTATCAGCTTCATTAGAGTTTGATGGTGACATTGGGGATGTCCCATCAACCAATACAAATTTCATTGGAGAAGCTTTGTCACTAGCTTGGCTCCGTGTGGCCTGAGCATCCTCGTCAGCTGTATCCTTTTTAGATGTATCAACAGGAGTGGACTCAGCTTCATCTTTTGATTCCAGGAATTCGGTATCAATATTTTCCTCGAATCATGAAGGGCGTTGATCTCTTCTTCTTCATCAACAGTCTCCATATGAGGTACAGGCTCATTTTCAACATTCTTCTTACCCAGGGAAGTCCCAGCCTCCTCTAGGCCTTCTACACCCTCAACAGTCTCAACCGCTGGTGGGCTTTGTACATCCCTTTGTGCAGTTTCAACCACACAGGGTCTTGGACATTTATCCCTTCAGTAGACGAAGCTTCCTTGGGGTCTTCAATGGCATCCTTCAGAGTCTCAACTCCTAGGATTTCACTTTTAGGTCAAGGAGTCTCAACTCCCATGGCCTCGCATCCATCTTTTGCCTTAGCTGCATCAGCAGCATCATCGGCCTGCAGTGTAGGTGAAGTCTCAGCTGAGATAGTCGTAACCGTCTGAGCGTCATTAACTTCACTCTGTTGCACATTTAGACTCTCTTCTTTGCCTCCAAACTTCATTGGTTGGTCTCCCACAACATCCTCCGACCTAGCTGTGGTGGTGAGAGTTTTCCCCTCAGCTGGCGCACCAGCTGAGCCATGAGTGTTGGGATTACTCAGCACCTGAGACTCGGCTAAGATTCCTTTTGAGTGATCAGCTGTGGGGGCAGGTGTCTTAACACCTTCTGCAGGAGTTGTCTTGGCTAAGGTGCCCGCTTCTTCACCATCCTTAGCTTCATCGCCAATTTTCCTGGTGCTATCTTCTGAGTGCACTGGGGATGTGGTAGTAGCAATGTTAACGGCAATGCCCCGCACCACATCCATAACATCAGGGACTAAGGAGATTTGAGAAGACTCTCTTGGGCCCTCTTGTATCTACTGCTCGTGCATCTCTTTTGACTCTCTGATAGCTTGTTCGAATTCTACTTTCTCAACTGCAATAGCAGGGTCTATCTCCTCAATGTCACTATTGCTGTTGTCAGTTGATTCCATGGCATATCTAGGTATATCGGAGAAGGGACAAGTGTGGAGCTTCTTCCACCCTTCAATGGCCTTAGCCTTCTCCAAAGCCCTTTGTTTTTTCTTCATCCTTCCTTTGATAAAGGATGGTCATGCAGAAGTCGGGATCAAGGGCAGAACTAATGGCTATGTCACCCAAGAAACTCATGAGCTCCTCTTCTTCTTCAATAAATTGTGGGCTTTAAAATTGATACCTTGAGTAACTCAGCTTCTAGCTCATCCATACCCTTAATCCTCCTGAATATCAGGATAGACTAGAGACATCATCACCACATCATTATCTCCTTCTTCCTGAATGGGGGCGAGTGGAGCATGTTCCTCCTCAGATTCTTTAGCATCTGTCTAAGGGGACTGAACAACTGTTTCTTCAGTGTGCTCATCTGTCTCGGCTCCAAGTTTCTCCACAGCTGTCTCGCGAACAGTTGGGTCTTCAACAGTCTGTTGATCGACATCAATAGTTTTCTCCATCTCCATAGTGACCACATCACCACTAGCAGTTCTATTTGAATGCTCTTCTTGAGTTTTAGCAGTTTCTTTTGCAGGATGAGTGCCGGACTCAGCTGGCTTCTCCAGCTTCGGCTTCTTGGACAACCTTTTTCTTTTAGTTGGAAGCAAAGGAACTTTTGGCTCCACGTTTTCAGGCTCATCAAAGGTGAAAGCCTTTTCTCTAGTTGTCTTCTTCTTTGACGCAACTGCCTTTCGAGGCACTGTAGTGCGTCGGTTCTTCACGATTGGAGAAGGTACTAATGGTTCCTTCTCAGTCTCGGCTGTAGGGGCAGGAGCCTTAGTGGACTTGGCTACTGGAGCAGGTGCTTTCTTGGGATCGGCTACAGGGGCAGAAGCTTTCTTGGCTGCAGACTCAGGTGCTTGTTTAGCTGCAACAACTCTCTTCTTCTGAGTCGGCTTAGGAGAATGAGCTGGGGCAGTTGCAGTTGTGTCTTCCGGAATGGGATTAGCTGATTCACCCTCGTTGGTGTTAGCTCTACGTTCATGCGCTTGCCTCTGAGATCCAGAAAGGTTGTCCTTGAACATTTTCTTGTTGATATGAAACGGCTTTCCATGTCTTAAGGCAATCCCCTTAGCCTCCATAAAATGGCCAATCACTAGGCCATATCCCAATGAGCCTCCAAACAGACCATCTTCCTTAATAGTCTTATTAATCACATCCTGGCATATGCGGTTGAAGACAAACTCAGCCCAGTTGATCTTCTTTTCCTCCAATATCGCAGCCATCACCACAAGCTTAGTTCGAGACAACTGATTAAAGCTGCCGAACTTCATATCGACACATTTGGACACGATGTCCATCAACTTGTGTTTCGTCACTTAGCTCATAAATAACTCAGCTATCATCCAAAAGTGACTCAACTCTGCTTCTCTCTTCACATAAGATTACTCAGCTGTCGCCTAACTTGATACAGCTGATTCCTCATCCTGGTTGTTTCACTTGGTTGGAATGTGAAACTTGCTAATTTTTATTTCTCTTTTCTTGGACTCTACTGATTGAGTTTTCTGAGTCTCCTAACTTAGCTCAATCAAACCTAGCTCATACTTAAGCTCTTCAAATCTTGATTTACATAGGGGTTTAGTGAATATGTCAGCTAACTGCTTATCTGCTGAGATGTATTCCAACGTGATGTCTTTCTTTTCAACATGATCTCTTATAAGTGATATCTGACATCAATGTGCTTTGTTCTTGAGTGCAACACTGGATTTCGAGTGATTGCAATAGCACTTGTGTTTATCACACATAATCGGAATTTCTCTTTCTTCTATATCATAGTCTCTCATTTGTTGTCTCATCCATGGAACTTGGGCACAATAGTTGCCCACAATTTTTACTCTGCTTCATTTGTGGATGTAGCTATTGAGTTTTTGTTTCTTGCTGAACCAAGAAACTAATCTATTTCCAAGCATTTGACAAGTGCCTGAAGTACTCTTCATGTCCACTCTACATCCAGCATAGTCAGAGTCTGAGTATCCTACCAGCTTGAATCCTCCATCCTTTAGATACCATAAGCCAACTTCTTGGCATCCCTTCAAATACCATAGGATTCTCTTAGCTATAGTCATGTTACTCTCTTTTGGTGCAGATTGAAATCTAACACATTCACCTACAGCAAATGTGATGTCTGTCCTACTTGCTGTTAAATAGAGCAATGATCCAATGAGGGCTCTATATCTTGTTTGATCAACACTTTGTCATCTGCATCCATATCCATGTGTTCATTGGAATCTTCACTGATGACTTCTCTTCCATACCAAATTTCTTCATTAAATCTCTGGTATACTTGGTTTGACTTATGAAGGTTCCATCCTTCAATTGCTTGACTTGAAGACCTAGGAAGAAAGTTAGCTCTCCCATCATGCTCATTTCGAACTTTCCTTGCATGAGGTTTGAAAACTTGTCACACAACTCTTTATTTGTGGATCCAAAGATGATATCATCCACATATATTTGAACAAGCAGGATACTCTCTCCATCTTGAATTCTGAAGAGTCTTCTGTCAACTTTGCCTTTGGTGAATCCATTGCCTGTTAGAAACTGAGACAATGTGTCATACCAGGCTCTTGGTGCTTGTTTCAAACCATACAATGCTTTCTTGAGCTTGTAGACCTTATCTCCAATAGTTTTCTGCTCAAAACATGGAGGTTGTTCAACATGGACTTCTTCCTCTAAAAGTCCATTAGAAATGCACTCTTCACATCCATTTGATATACAGTGAAGTTCTTGTGTGCAACATAAGCAAAAAACATCCTTATTGCTTCCAATCGAGCAACAGGAGCAAAGGTTTCATCAAAATCTATACCTTCCTTTTGGCAATACCCTTTGGCTACCAGTCTTGCGTTGTTTCTTACAACAGATCCTTCCTCATTCATCTTGTTCCTGAATACCCACTTAGTACCAATTACATTCTGGTGGGTAGGCCTTTGAACTAATTCCCAAACTTTGTTTTCTTTCAAACTGATTCAACTCTTCTTGCATAGCTGAATCCAAAGTGTGCCATCTAGTGCCTGAATCCAAAGTGTGTCATCCAGTGCTTGAGACACATCTTTATGCTCTATCCGGGAAATGAAACAAGTGAACATAGCTTCATGTTGAGCTTTGGATCTGGTTCTTATGCCATCTCTAACATCTGCAATAATCAGCTTAGGTGGATGGTCTCTCAGCCATCCTTGAGATTCAGCTATCTTATCTTCTTTGGGATTGAGTGTGGCCGACTTGAGTCTCAATTCGCTTAAGAGAGGCCTCCAAGGATTCAAACCATCTGTTATTCCACTCTTGTGTTTGCGGACTAACTTGAATAAAATAATTCAAGCTCTCTTCTAATATGGGTCTAGTGGTTGCTCTTGATTAGTCGCCATACCTAGTGCTTGTATAAACAATACTAGAAAAATAGATCAAACGCACCTGACGAATAAACCTAAACTAGAAACAAACAAAAAAAATCCTAATCTAGAAACACGGAAAATAAACACAATAATTATTACCCCTAAAGTCTTCCCCACCAACGACGCCAAAATTTTGTTTGACCGCTAAACATCTAAAATAAATCTATCAATCCTCGCAAGAGAACGAGACCAATCGTAGGGTAGCAAGTTGACCATAAGTCGTCTCTCAAGAAAGACTTAGCCGGCAAGTAATTATTATGTATCACAGTAAACAAAAGTAAATCCTAAACACTCTAACCAGATTTGTTGATTTTAATAAACTAAAGAAAAAACATGTAAAAAGCAGTGTTCTAAAAATCGCTAGGCGCTAGTCGGGCGGCAGACTGGGGCCTAGCGCCTAGGCGGAGCTTGGGCGGGGTTGAGCGGGGTTAGGCGGGACCTAATTGGAAAAATAACGTAGGCGGAGAAGGGGGGCCTAGCGCCTAGACGGGGACTAATCGGAGCTAGGCGGGGTCTTTTAGAACAGTGGTAAAAAGACAAATTAAAACTAAACACGATCAAAATTTGGAGAAAAATATATGGATGAAAGTCTAAGATTTCAGAATCATCTCATCAAACTTGCAAGTAGAATATCAATTAATTGATCATGATGTTAACAAATATAACAAACATGTAAAAACTAGGTCTAAATCTGATAACTCACGTATTCACAGATTTGGGCTATCCCAACATAATTTGCTATTTTCATTAAGCCTAGGGTTAGATAATACATTTTTGATTCATATCTAACCCCCTGAATAAATTTAGTCCAGGAATAATATCTTCGATCGATCTCAATTATTCCCTTAAAACAAACAAAAGTTAGCCAAACAATCAATCAACAAGTAAAACAATTTATTCAGGAAAGCAGACCAATTAATCAATACTCATGCTTGTTTGTTTGAATCAAATAATCATAATCCTAGAACAAGGAAATTAGTTCATGCTTGAGGATGGGATCATAATCTCAATTTGAATGAAAGAAAACAATCATAAACATAATCATGCAACAATAATAATCACCCAACAATTGAAATCAGACAAAAGAAATGAAGAAATCTTACTCTTTGATTAAGAAGCAAAATAACTTCAAGGGGAAGAACCCAAGCAATCCCAATGTTGAAAGCAAGAGAAAAATACCAAAAAGCTAAAGTATAGAAGTGCTATGAATAAAAGTGTCGAAAATAAGGGCTCTCCAAGCCTTATTTATAAGCTTAGAGTCCTATACAAGGTGGAAGAGCCAAAAATAGCAAAAAAAAAAAAAAACAAAAATTTCGTGTTCAGCAAGTCAAGATGCGCACCGCAAGACGGTGTCTGCATGCGACCTTGATCAGCACAAGTACAGTGTGGTCGTTCTTTGCCCGTCGTCGTGCGCAGATTTGTGCGTGCCCGCGCACCCTCGAAACTTTGGAATTTGCCCTCGGTGTCTGCTTATGAATTGTAGCTCTATCTCTTAGCTTTCCATAGCCACTTGAATGACCTCAATATCAATTTTCTAGAGAGAGTTATGGCCAAAATACCAAGATGTGTCATTTCCTAGATTTTGACATATTATTTTGACTTGTACATGATTTTAAACTGTCTAAACGTCTTCATTTGCATTTAGTAGAAAAATAGATATTGTAGAACTTTGTCTTAGCTTTCCAATGGTTTATGAATCATGTCAATTGGGCTTCGGATACGAACGTTACGTCCAAAATACGATGACTGCCGCAGTTGCGCGAAATGACTTTTTAACGTTTTTTGCTCCAAAACTTGTTTTTTCCACCAAAACCTAAAAAATCAATAAAATATCACAACATAACACTAAAACATGCAAATGCAAATAAAACACACCAAAATATATATAAATCATCACACAATACACACACAAAAACATGCAAAACATGTGCTCTCATATCTGCTTCAACATAAGGGCTCTTCTGCATAGTAGGCTGATTCTGCTTCTCAGATAACCCACCTATGTCTTCTCCATTAACATTAAGTTTATCAAAAAACCACATGGATAGACTCTTCTGTGACCATAGTCCTCTTGTTCAGCACTCTGTAAGCTTTACTCTCAGCTGAGTATCCCGAAAAGATACCTTCATCAGCTTTAGCATCAAAAGCTTTTAAGTTGTCCTTACCATTGTTGTGGATGAAGCACTTACATCCAAATATCTTGAGATATCAAACATTTGGCTTCCTCCCTGTCCAAATCTCATAGGGAGTCTTAGTCAATTGCCTGTTTATCATGCATCTATTTTGAGTATAGCGGACAATATTGATGGCTTCAGCCCAAAATCTCTTAGGCAACCCAGCTTCAACTAACATTGTCCTTGCAACCACTACAACATAAATGATATTAGATAACACACAAAAAAATGTTACCTAATGGCCATAAAATGTTACTATAGACAATAGGTAGCACTTTTATGGTGCTGCACTTTCCCGTGCTACCTATAGTCTAAGGTATCACTTTTATTAGCTTTTAGTGACACTTTTTATAATTGTTACGTTAAGTTATCTATTGGTAACACTTTGAAGCAATATTTCTAAAGTGTTACATATGAATCTTATGTAACACTTTTTGTAACACTATTTATATTTGTAACACTTTAAAAAAAATACTTCTAAAGTGTTAGATATAAATCTTATGTAACACTTCTTTTGTAGCAGTTCGTAGAAATACTATTTTTTGCCATCAAGTGGATTCGAACCCACGACCTGTTATGTGTGGAAGTGACAATTTGCCACTAAGCTAAGTTGATTCTTATTACAACTTTTGCTTTGTTTTATATATACACATACACACACACACACACATATATATATATATATATTAAAATTGTAGAAAAATTATATTATATGTATATATAATATATTTTATATAATAATGATTGTATTAAATAATATATGTATTAAATTATATTATACATTGTATATATTAAATTTTATATTATATAGTACATAGTTTTAAAATCATATTATGTAAAGGACACAAAAAATTAAAAATATCAAAATATATAAAATAAATTTATCAACTGATCAATATTCAACCGGTAAAAATAAAAATATATAAAAATATAAAATTAATTTACCGACAGATAAAAAAGTTCTAACAGTAAAAAATTAAATAATAAATAAATAATGAAAAAATAATTTACCGATGAAAAAAATTCCAAAGTAATTACCGACACATCAATTTTTATTGGTAATTTTTTTTTTAAAAATAAAAAAAAAAAGATTAACGATGAAATTGGTCTCTGTTAGTAAAAATTAAAAACAAATTAAATAATAATAATAAAAACATACATGGGCATTTTTCGTCGATATTACGACGGAATTAATTACCTCCGTATAAAATAAGAAATAAAAGCAAAACTAAAATACTTTATAAAAGAAAATAAAAATTCAGTAAAAAAAACAGAATACATGATGTCTACAATTTTTAGGTTTGATGAAATATTTTTTTGTCTTCACCTATTTTGTGACATCAATTAATTAAATAAATCATTGACATGATTTAATGATAGTTATATAATTTTGTGTTACTAAAATATAGCTTAAAAAGTGTTACAATTAATAAAATATATAGTGTTGCCAAGAGTGCTTCTTAAATAAAGTGATACCTATTTGCGTTATTAAAGAAATAACAAAAAAAAAAGTGATACTTAAAAAGTGTTACTTATTTAAAAGTGTTACATATTGATAAAGTGCTACAAAAGTGTTACATAAATATTATAATGTAAAAAGTGTTACAAACATGTGTTACATATGTACCTTATGTAAAAAGTGCTACAAAATTTATGTTACCTAATGTCATTTATGTTGTAGTGAGCTTTTTTGAGAGTTTTGTTCCTTCTTTCAGCTATTTCATTCTGTTGTGGAGTTCTTGCAGCTGATAACTCATGAGCAATATCATTTTTAACACAATACTAAGTTATAATTCCATTGACAAACTTAGATCCCCTGTCAGATCTTATCTTTATAATGGTTTGACTCTTCTCATTTTGAACTCTTCGCATCAGCTGAGGCAATTTATGCAGTGTTTCTTTCTTCTTACACATGAAAATTGTCCGTGTATATCTTGAATAATCATCTACCACCACTAAGGTGTATTTCTTTCCACTGATGCTGGTTGGTTCGACAGGACCAAATAAGTCCATATGCAACAGATGCAAAATCCTTGTTGAAGAAGGACTTGGCTTATCCTTGAAGGATGATTTGATTTTCTTTCCCATCTGGCATGCATCACAAATACTTTATTTCCTGTACACTGAATCAGGAAATCCTTCCACAAGATGACTCCTTGCAAGCTTGTTGATTGTCTTGAAATTCAGGTGACTCAGCTTCTTGTGCTACAACTAACTTGATTCGGATGTACTCTTTGCTAGCAGACATGTACTTGGTGTAGCAGTTAACCAATCCACTACATACATGTTCTTCTACCTTGTTCCTTGTAGCACAATCTCATTTGATTCAGTATCTTTAATTAGACAAATTCGCATATTGAATCCCACATTGTAGCCTTTGTCACAGAGTTGGCTGATGCTTATTAGATTGAAGTTGAGACCTTCAACATATGCAACATCTGTGATCTCCAAACCATTCTTCTTTATGGATCTTGTGCCTTTGATCTCCCCTGGAGCTTCATTTCCTCCAAATATAACTTTTGCACCTTTGATTTCCTTGAACTTTGTCAGAGTTTTCTTGTTCCTTGTCATGTGTGTACTGTTAGTCCAAGTGGCTACGATAATCTAGAGGGGGCCTAATTAAACAACACTCGATGATTTATAGTAGTTCAACCCACCTAGGGCCTAATCTACTACCACCCCGGTATATCCGAAGTGGATTTCAAAAAGAAAAAAAAAAGATTTTATTAACAATTACCACAATTGTTACAACACCACCTTTGAAGATCACCACAATCTTCTTACAACACTTTCAAGGAAATTTCACAATCTTCCTTCAACACCTATGAAGAGTACCACACTCTTCAACACCTAAGATCACCCAAGTGTGTTCTTACCACAAGAACATTAACAAGGATATCTTGTTTTGGATGATAGAAAAATTCAAGATTACAACTCAATAAATGAAATATACAAACTTTGAGTGCAAGTGTAATCAAGAACAAAAAGCCTAGACCTCAAGATTGTGCAAGTGCAAGAACTTAGGCTATTACAACAAGGATGTAAAAATGAAAGCTTTGAGAATTTTGCAGATTTCTTGCTATATTTTATGCTTGTGTGTTGTATCTTGTGTCTTCAAATCATCCTCTATTTATAGGAGAGTCTTCACCAACATAGGCTCCTCCTTCTTCACTTTTGTCTACAAAAAGAGGAACACAAGATGTAGAAATAACGTACAAAATTGAAAAGCAAATCTTGCTGATAAGGAGTCCAACGGTACAAATTTTGCTGTCGAAAAATCACACAGCGCGACCGGTCGCTCTATAGAAAATTTTGAACGTTAGAGAAAATTAGTGTGATCCAGGTACCATTCGCAGAGGGGGTCGACCGGTCACAGAGAGGTCCGACCGGTCGCCCTAAGGTCCGATCGATCGGCCCTACCTTGGACCGGTCCCTCTCTTAAATATTTCAAGTCCAGTGCGTTATGTTCTCTATTTTTCATTCTCCAGGTACCGGCCGACCGTTTGCTCGACCGGTCGACCTCCAACTTTAAATGTTGTCCGATTTGTGTCAAAAATAAACTTCAAAAAATACTCCAAAAAATTAGTAAAAATATTTTAAATCAATTGGGAGTATTTGGACAACATTTATAAATATTGTTTTGGTATAAAAACTCATTTAAACAAAATCATCAAAATCTTGATAAAAACATTTATCTAACAAACTCCCCCTTTTTGATGATTACAAACCAAAACAATTTTAGGAAGTCGATTTTAAAACAAAACATATTTTCCGGTCTAAAACATCAATCCATTATAAGCAAGATTTATCATAAGTGAAACACAAAAGAATAGGAGCAAAGATTTTTCAAAGATATTTTTGCACAAGCTCCCCCTATCAACATGCATAACAAAAAATAAGTAGAAGCAAACAACTACAAGCTAAAAGCTTGAATTCCATGAGCTTAAAAGCTCCCCCTGTCACAAAGACATCATTAGTTAAGCATAAAAGTTCATAATACATCTCATGGACTAAGTATTATTCACAGCTTTTGGCTTTTAAGAGCCTTAGCTTATAGCTTTTCTTGTGAGCTTATTTTCGCTTCTTTGAGCGTATGATCGTTTTTCCTATTTCTCCCCCTTTGGAATCATCAAAAAGAATGTTAGCATGATAAAAACATCATACAATTATATCAAAGTGCGCAATTTAATCGATTTATCGAGCGTTTTGAAAATGTAAGCTTAAATTCCAAATAAAAGGGAAAAGTTGCTCATTTGATTTGCAAAAGCTCATTTGATTAATAAAACATGATCTCTATAAACTTATAAGAGTTTTCAAATCAAGAGAATCATGTAGATGATGAATTTTTCATAGAAACATTTTGTCGAACACTTGGCGTGCATCAAATAAAACAAGATATGTACAACGCCTTTGTAAATCATTTAAGCCAAAAGTTTTCATCACCAAATGAAATATAACAACATTCATCCATCAATAATCATCATATACATTATACTAATGCAAGAATTTCACCAAAATAGCAAGATACAAGCACATTCTCAAGGGTTCAACCCAATTGAGATTAAAGGAGAAATTCTTACCAATTGATCGGAGAAGTCGGATGATATGGATCAAATAGAAGTTACATAAACTCAAAAATATAGATTTTATAAGAAGAAAATCATTTTGAGTGAATTTTGAGTGAAAAATGCGAAGGGGTTTGATTTTGGAAGAAAAGAACCAAAATAACGTTTGAAAGGACAGAAACATTTTTAAGGCTGAAAATGTTCAGGGCGACCGGTCGACGGGTAGGGCGACCGGTCCCGTACTGGTCGTCGGTTGGGTGCTTGAACACGATTCTATTTTCGTAAATTTTACACAAAAATCCGATTTTTCACCCCTAAGTTTTGAAAACATGCAAATTGCAATCATAGACCTTATTCAATATGCATTATGCCTAATCGAGCTCGTATTGAGGCAAATGTCTCGGAAGATAGCGGTTTTGTAAAGATATCCGCCAATTGATCTTGAGATGGAACAAAAGATATCTCAATTTTTTGTTTTGAAACACAATCTCTTAGAAAATGTTGTCGAATCTCAATATGTTTAGTACGGTTATAATGAACCGGGTTTTGAGCAATATTTATAGCGGATATGTTATCACAAAAGATAGGAACACTTTCAAAAGAACATTTATAATCCGCTAAAGTTTGTTTCCACCAAAGCAATTGAGTACAACAAAAGGCCGCGGAAATGTATTCGGCTTCGGCCGTTGAAAGTGAAACACAATTTTGTTTCTTTGAAAACCAAGAAACTAGGCAATCGCCTAAAAATTGACATGATCCGGAAGTACTTTTACGATCATCAATATTTCCCGCATAATCCGAATCACTATAACCTTTAAGAGAAAAATTTTCATTCTTTGGATAAAATAAACCATATTGAATAGTGCCTTTCAAATATCGAAAAATCCTTTTAACGGCACTCATATGAGATTCTTTGGGATTGCTTTGAAAACGAGCACATAGGCATACAACATGAAGAATATCCGGTCTACTTGCAGGTAAATAAAGTAAACTACCAATCATACCTCGATATTTGGATTCATCAACCGACTTGCCTTTTTCATCTTTGTCAATCTTGACATTTGTTGCCATTGGGGGTAGAGACGGTTCTTCCTTCTTCAATTCCGAACTTCTTCAAAAGCTCTTTTGTATATTTTGATTGTGAAATATAAATTCCTTCTTGGCATTGCTTAATTTGAAGTCCAAGGAAGAAGTTGAGCTCCCCCATCATCCTCATTTCAAATTCACCTTACATTAACTTAGAAAATTTGTTGCACAAGGATTCATTAGTAGCACCAAAAATGATATCATCAACATAAATTTTCACTAATAAGCAATCTTGCCCCTCTTCAAAAACAAAGAGAGTAGTATCAACTTTACCTCTTGTAAAACCATTTTGCAAAAGAAAAGAGCTAAGTCTATCATACCATGCACGGGGTGCTTGTTTCAAACCATACAAGGCCTTTTTAAGTTTATAAACATCATTAGGCCTAGAAAAATTTTCAAACCCCGGAGGTTGTTTTACATAGACTTCTTCTTGAATAAGACCATTTAAAAATGCGGATTTTACATCCATTTGGTAAAGCTTGAAATTTTTAAAACAAGAATATGCAAGTAAAATACGAATAGCTTCTAAACGTGCTACGGGTGCAAATGTTTCATCATAATCAATACCTTCTTCTTGACAATAACCTTGAGCTACTAACCTTACTTTGTTTCGAATAATATTAATGCCTTGGTCATCGAGCTTGTTCTGAAATACCAATTTTGTGCCAATAATTGTTTGAGATGGATGACAAGGTACTAATTCCCATACATCATTCCTTTCAAATTGATTCAACTCCTATTGCATTTCTAAGAACCAATCCTCATCTTCAATAGCTTCCTTAGCATTTTTAGGCTCTTTTTGAGATATAAGAGTTTTCTCGGCAAATTTTCTTCGGGTCATCACTTTATCAAGGGGATCACCAATAATAAGATCTTTTGGGTGATCTCCCTTAAATTTCAATGCTACGGGAAGATCCGAAGTGTCACCTATATCTTCTTGAGGAACATTTGAAGTGGATGGTTGATCATTTGAGGTAGAAGGTTGATCATTTTGAGCATCATTTTGAACAATGGGTTCAACAATATCCTCTTCATCACTTTCATCATTGGGTATCCTTTCAACACCCGAAGCTTCATTGAATTTGACATGGATGGATTCTTCAACAACCCCACTAGTCTTATTGTAAACCCGATATGTTTTGCTCTTGGTTGAATACCCCATAAATATTCCTTCATCGGCCTTAGGATCAAGTTTGTCCAATTGATCCTTAGTATTCAAAATAAAACACTTACATCCAAATATTTTGAAATAACTAATATTTGGAGTTCTTCCTTTCCAAAGCTCATATGGAGTTTTATTCATTTTAGGACGAATATAAACTCGATTAATGACATAGCAAGCGGTACTTACGGCTTCGGCCCAAAAATATTTTGGAAGTGAAAATTCATTGAGCATGAACCGACTCATTTCTTGAAGTGTCCGATTCTTCCTTTTGGCTACTCCATTTTGTTGAGGTGTCCTTGGAGCCGAAAAATTGTGACCATATCCCTTGGTTTCACAAAAGACTCTAAATTCTCCATCAAATTCTCCTCCTCGATCACTTCGAATAGACTTAATAGTATCTTCCTTTTCATTCTCAATAAGTCTACACAACTTAACAAACTCATTAACGGCATCGCTTTTATTTGCAAGAAAAAGAGCCCAAGTATATCTAGAAAAATCATCAACTATAACAAAAGTGTAATGTTTTCCACTTAGACTTGCCGTACCAATATCCCCATACAAATCTAAATGAAGAAATTGTAGAGGCTTGGTTGTGGAAATTTCATTTTTGGGCTTAAAACTACTCTTAACTAATTTGTTCTTTTGACAAGTGTCACATAAGCCAAGATTTTCAAAATTCAATTTGGGTAGTCCTTTTACATGTTGGTTTTTGTAAATAGTTTGCAAATTTTTATATCCAACATGTCCAAGTAGCCTATGCCATAAACTAGTTAAATCATTATTGGCGACAAGACAAGAAACATTTTGACTAACCAAATCACTTGTACAAATTTTGTAAAAATTGCCTTTTCTATTTGCTTCACAAATAATTTTATCATTTTTGGAAATAAGGCATTTTTCTTTATTAAACAACATTATAATTTGAATCACAAAGTTGGCTAACACTTATCAAATTAAACTTAAACCCTTCTACTAAAATAACATTACTAAGAGAGAAAGAAGAGTTACCAATTTCTCCATTTCCAAGAATTCTTCCTTTCCATTGCCGAACATGACCATACCCTCTTCTTGGAGCTTGATGTTGGTAAAACGTTTTCTCTTTCCAGTCATATGGCGTGAATACCCGCTGTCCACGAGCCATTTTGAATCCTCCATGGTTGTTATAGCCCCTATGACCTACAAAAGAATTATTTTTAGGTACCCTATAATTTTGGGGTCCATGGGGGTTAGCCTTGAGACCTTTGGGTCTCCAAACAAAGGTAAAATTGTTCTTCAATTTACAATGACTAACATAGTGACCAACTTTACCACAATAAAAACAAATAAGATTATGGGCACTACTAGCACGTACAAAAGTCGGACCTTGGTCATTTTTCTTTGAAAGAGGTTGAAAAGGTTTGTAGCCAAGTCCTAATTTAGAATGCTCACTTCTTTGTGCATCTAAAATTTTTGTAACCTTATCCGTACTTAAGTTAAAACGATGCACATCCTTTTTCAAACATTTAATATCATTTGTGAAAGACGGACTTTAGTAAGAGTAATATCATGAGCTTTATCAAGAGAGTCATAAGAAGTAAACAATTTATCCTTTTCTAATTTAAGCTCTTTATGCTCCTTTTTTAAAGTCTTGTATTTAACAATCAAATTTTGAAACTCATTTGTAATTCATCAAAATCACATTGTAATTCATCAACTAAGGAAGAAGATGAAGTATTAGAGCATACCTCGTTGTTTTCGTCGTCTATGGCCATAAGACCATGTTCGGATTCTCCTTCTTCATCGGTTGTGGCAAGGAGTTCATCCCAAGTCTTGACATCCGCATTTAAAGCCTTCTTTTTAGGAAAAGACTTTTTCTTCTTTTGTTCCTCCTCCTCGAGTTTTGGGCAATCGGCTATGAAGTGCTCGGATTTTCCACATTTAAAAGACGAGTCGTCTCTCAGTTTTCTTGCCTTATTTTTATTCACAAATTTTGCAAATTTCCGGACAAGTACGATCGTCTTATCATCATCATCATTATCATAGTATGCATTATTAGAAGAAGATGCAAGACCTTTAGGAATATTTTGTATACCCGATTGAGTAATGGATGGTTTGAAATTTTTCGTCTCCTTGAGATAGACTTTGTAGATGAGGAGGTTCCCGATGAGCTCATCGAATTTGAGTGTCTCGAGATTTTGTGCTTCCGTGATAGCCGTCACCTTTTCGGACCATGACCCGGGAAGGGCGTATAACACCTTGGTCACCTTGTCTTCTTCGGAGATGACCTTTACAAGAGCCACAAGAGGATTGACAATTTTGTCAAGCCTTTCCACCATTTTTGATATGCTTTCACCATCATGCATATTGAAATTTTCAAAATCTTTCACAAGCATTGTTTTTCTTGCTTTCTTCACTTTCTTTGTGCCCTCATAGATGGTTTCTAATTTTTCCCAAACTTCATGTGCCGACCTTATGCCTCTTATACGATTATACTCGGTGGCGGTAAGAGAGCAATGTAAAATATTTAAGACCTTACCGTTTAGAGAGAAAGCCTTCTTGTCATTTTCATCGAACTCCTTGAACGGTTTGGGAGTCGTGGTGCCATCCTCCAATTTTTTGGTTGGTTGAGAAACTCCTTCAATAACCACATTCCAAATGTCAAATCCGCACCCTTGTAGAAAGCACTCCATACGGTCTTTCCAAAATGCGTAGTTGTTGGCGTTGAATAGTGGTGGCTTGTTGGTAGAGGCGCCGATGGTGAGATAAGCTTCGTTCATAGCCATGGATCTTTCCTCTTTACTTGGAACGAGCTAGCCAAAGAGTTTGGCTTTGATACCACTTGTTAGTCCAAGTGGCTATGATAATCTAGAGGGGGGTGAATAGATTATGCCGATTTTCCGCAAATCGCCCTCTTATTCGAATGAACAAGTAAATGACAAGAATGTAAATACGGAAATTAAATAACACTCGATGATTTATAGTAGTTCAACCCACCTAGGGCCTAATCTACTACCATCCCGGTATATCCGAAGTGGATTTCAAACAGAAAAAAAGATTTTATTAACAATTACCACAATTGTTACAACACCACTTTTGAAGATCACCACAATCTTCTTACAACACCTTCAAGGAGATTACCACAATCTTCCTTCAACACCTATAAAGAGTACCACACTCTTCAACACCTAAGATCACCCAAGTGTGTTCTTACCACAAGAACACTAACAAGGATATCTTGTTTTGGATGATAGAAAAATTCAAGATTACAACTCAATAAATGAAATATACAAACTTTGAGTGCAAGTGTAATCAAGAACAAAAAGCCTAGACCTCAAGATTGTGCAAGTGCAAGAACTTAGGCTATTACAACAAGGATATAAAAATGAAAGCTTTGAGAATTTTGCAGATTTCTTGCTATATTGTATGCTTGTGTGTTGTATCTTGTGTCTTCAAATCATCCTCTATTTATAGGAGAGTCTTCACCAACATAGGCTCCTCCTTCTTCACTTTTGTCTACAAAAAGAGGAACACAAGATGTAGAAATAATGTACAAAATTGAAAATCAAATCTTGCTGATAAGGAGTCCAACGGTACAAATTTTGCTGTCAAAAAATTACACAGCGCGACCGGTTGCTCTATAGAAAATTTTGAACGTTAGAGAAAATTAGTGCGATCCAGGTACCATTCGCAGAGGGGGTCGACCGGTCACAGGGGGGTCCGACCGATCGGCCCTACCTTGGACCGGTCCCCCTCTTCAATTTTTCAAGTCCAGTGCGTTCTGTTCTCTAGTTTTTTATTCTCCAGGTACCGGTCGACCGTTTGCTCGACCGGTCGACCTTCGACCTCCAACTTGAAATATTGTCCGATTTTTGTCAAAAATAAACTTCAAAAAATACTCCAAAAAATTAGTAAAAATATTTTAAATCAATTGGTAGTATTTGGACAACATTTATAAACATTGTTTTGGTATAAAAACTCATTTAAACAAAATCATCAAAATCTTGATAAAAACATTTATCTAACATGTACCAGGTTCGTTGGCACTCAGTTATTCCTTGAACCTGCAATCAAGGAAATTAGATTTTAGGTTCCCATACTTTCCTGGGTCCTGGGGGGTTAGTGCTATAAGATGCTTCAACCAACATATAGCCAGATGATATGACTCTAAGAGTTGCCATCTATCAGTTCCATAATCATAGTGCACATTAGCAAATTGTTTGGGAGTTTTAGGAACATACAATTGTCTCTTTTGTATGTATGCATGTGTATTTGTTTGAGCATTTGCTTTCTTGAGGTAATATTGGAATTTTTGTGCTTGATGAGTGAAGTGCCTGGGTGCATAAATGTGCTGATAATAGCTCTTTTGCCTTGGGAATGACCTTTGCTGAGGTTAAGGTCTTTGCCACTTTGGTTTGTATCCCATAGGTCTTTGCTGATATTTCACTTGGTTATTCAATTTAGCTTGGTTTGGATATTTTCTACCATTCCCTTCATATGAATTTCTTTATTGAAATCTCTGGGGCTTTTGGTAGCTCTGTTTGACTTTTATAGAGTATTTTCTATCAGCAGTCTCAGCAGCCAACATGACTTTCTTCTTTTCATGTCTTCTTTATCTGAAGACCTTTCTATCCCCTTCATTCCTGTATTTGTCGACTGGTGGATAAGAACAGTCAACAGCAAAGTGTCCTGGTTGTTTGCAGTTCCAACATAGGTTTTCAGCTCTCTGCGTATCAGCTCTCTCAGCTCTCTGATAGTCAGCTTTTTGATGTTCAGCTCTCTTGGGTGGCATGTTCTCCCATGCTTTGGAAGGTGATGAATGTCTTCTGGAGGTTTCACCCTTGTTTCTTTTATAGTTCTTATTGAAGAACTTGTGGAACCTCTTTACCATGAGAGCAATTTCCTCCTGGTCAATGGTTTCCTTTGGCTCAACTTTCTTTCCTTCACTGGCCAACAATGCAGCTGTCTTGGGTACAACTGTTTCCTCTTGCTCTTTTCTTCTTAGCTCAAACTCATAAGCTTTGAGGTCTGAGAATAGCTCATGATTTGATATTTTGGAGAGGTCCATGGAATGTCTCAGGGCCATGAACTTCATTTCTCATTCAGCTGGGATGACTTTTAATATCTTCATGCACATCTTTTTTTGAGTGTACTCCTTCCCAAGAGCTGAAAGCTCATTTGTAATCTCTGTGAATCTGGCATCCAGCTGATCCAGACTCTCACCTGCAAGCATTTTCAAATTTTCAAATTTTTGAACAGCAACAGTAAATTTTTTCTCTTTAATCTGTTTTGATCCTTCACAAATCTGGGTTAGCTTATCCCATATTTCTTTGGATGATTTGCAAGATTTTACTTTATTGAACATAGCTTTGTCCAAAGTCTTGTAGAGGATGTCTTTGGCAACATTGTTAAGATTGTATCTTTTCCTATCCTCATTTGTCCATTCACAACGTGGTTTCTAAACCCTGGCGGGTCTAGGCTCTGATGCAGCATCATTTCCTTCATCTAGAGGTGCTCTTCTTACAGCAGTGTTGACCTTAAAGATTTGTTGTGGCCCATCTTCTATCACTAGCCACATTTCATCATGTAAGGCTGATAGGTGAGCCTGCATACGAATTTCTAGTCATCAATCTCTTCCACAGTAAACATGGGAATACGAGTTAGATTTGCTTCCATGATAATAACTTTGCTTTTGAAATAAAAGTTTTGAAAAACACAAGTGTTGTATCCTTTAAAAAGATTGAGATCTAGTTCAGTAACCAGTGCGGAAGGCTCAATGAACCAACCGCTCTGATACCACTTGTAGGTCCCAAGGGATGTGATGTAAGGTTTAGAAGGGAGGAGGGTTGAATAAACCTTACCAACTTTTTCGAATTTAGTCCTTTTAAATAATTTCAGAGTTTACTCAAATCAGCTAAGTCCTTGAGGGACAACTAGGTTGTCTTACTTCAGCAAAGTTACCCACTCAACAGACTCAACTGAGCTGTTGATAGTATAACTTAGTTGTGATCAACTAACACTTAGATTAATAGATGATTTGGTTTTGTTCGGCTGAAGACTTATCACCCTTGATGTTTTAAACTTGTTTTTAACACTTGATATTTAGCAATGTTATTATCAGTTGGGTTAGCAATATAAACTTAAACATCAGATATAAAAGTAAGCAGGAAAATAAAATGTTGTAAGTAAAATGACACAAGCAAATTTTATAATGGTTCGAGGATGGAGTAATTTCTCTAATCCACTCTTCTCCAACTCTTGGAGGAATCCACTAAGTAACAGATCTGGTTATAGAGTTGTTCTCAGTCCGAGTCAGCCTTGATCACACAGTTGGATGCTCCTGGGACTCAGCTTCTTCACAAGATAGTTGTCTTGCTACTTTAGCTCCCTTTAAACCCTTGGAATTGATCACACAGCCTTCCAACGAGCTCAAATCTTCTGGTTCGACCTTGAACCTTAATATAGTTCCTTCAACCTTGGAGAGTAGACCCCTTAAGTTCTTTAAACTTGTTTCCCCTTCAACTTGATGAAGTATTCTTTCCTTCACTGAATGTGTTGGATCGTGTTCCTTCGATTTTAGGCTTGAGGAATATCTTAGAAAGCTTGAGAGAATATTTGTAGGTTTGCTTGCTTAATTGCTTGTAAGAATGGTAACCTTTTCTCATTTGCTTCCTCAGTCTTTTATAGTGAGGATTTAAAAATATGTTCGTTGAAGAGATACACATATAATTCAAATCCCACTCGTAGGTTGTTGGCATGTCTTGTCCTTGCAGCATTAATTGGGATCGTACCATGTCTTTAATGTTCTGCAGCCTTCAATTGGTCCCTGCAGGTTTTCAGGTACATCCTATTAGTTCCTTATTTTTTGCATTCTTTCATCAAAAAGACTTTTTATTATCACTGACATAGGCATATTTCAGCAAAGACTTGACTGGTGTGGACAACGGATCTCTATCAGCTTTCTTCAAGTCTTGTCTGCAGCAAACCCCTTTGACATCGATTCCAAACAATGAAATATTAAGAACACTTGATAGAAATAAGATAAAAATATGAATAACACTGTAAATCTATCAATACATCATCATCCCTTTGAAAAACTCCACTCTATTCTCAATGTCCTTACTTGCTTCTCCTGCAAACCCATGAGAAGACATGTGAGACAAGAAAAAGAAGAAGGCGAGGATAGAAAAGATGAGGAGGCCAGAGAAAGTGGAGAAGAGGAGAGGCAATAGCTTTCATTGGCACATATTTTGAACTTGGGGCGATGCTGTAGTTGAACTCCATGGAGCAAGAGCGAGAGAGTAGGAGCGAAAATTGGTGTAATTTTATTATTTTTATAGTAGGGTCAGAATCCAGATTGATTGATTGATGGGGCTCAATCTAATGTATTGAATTCGCCAAACCGTTCGACATGAGACTAGCTCATAAATTATTGCAATAATGTCTCATCTCGAAACAAAAAAATTATATTATGATTATTTAATTCTTTCATATAGGTTAAATCATATATAATTATGTTACGAGAGCTTTTCGAAAATTACGTATGTTTGTTTAGTGATTGGGGGTGATTGGGGGAAATTTTTGAAGGTGATTGGGAGAAGTGAAGTTTGATGTGATGTATTGGAAAATGTGTATATTAGTAGAGAAATGCATAGGGAAGTGTAATGTAATGTTTGGTTGATGACTGGAGGAAGAAATTGGGAAGTTTACTTCAATATGTTTGGTTGATGATTGGGGGAAGAAATTGGGAAGAGAATGTGACTGGGGGATGTTGGGGGAAGAGATGTGAAATTGGGAAGAGAATGTGACTGGGGGATGTTGGGGGAAGAGATGTTTGATGTGATGTATTGGGAAATATGTGTATTAGTAGTGAAATGCATCGGGAAGCGGAATGTATGTTTGGTTAGCATTCCCTGAAGTATTTTTTTAAGAATTATCCTTTCCTTTTAAATTTTTTAATATTGTTAGAAACTAGTAATTCCACCCGTGCATTGCACGTATATTATAATTTTAATATTATTAATTTATAATGAAACTAACAATGAGTTGGTATTTATTACTTTATTTTAATAATATTCATATAAAGTAAATAAAAATGAATATTTTTATATCCAACTTATATTTTTAACTATAGTCTTAAATGTCAAATTTAGCTTATTTATATTTATCTTTTAAAATATATGTATATTTCTATTGGTATTATATCGGTCACTCTCTTTCTCACACACTCTACCTCTCTATAAAAAAATTCATATATATGTGTATATATACACATGTGAGACATATATTTTCATATTGAATTTGTATTGATGAATAAATTATTACTTGACATTATTATTAAACAAAATTCTTCACATGCATTGTTTTAAAAAATGTATCAAATCTCCATAAATAATGTCAATGAAGAAATGCAATTTACATATTACGAAAAACTTATATACACATTTGTAATTTATTGTTACATTTATTCTCATCATCACAAATTAAGATTTTTAAACCTGTACTATTAGTCACAATGGATATAGCAACGTACAATTGACCATGACTAAATACTGGTTTTTTCAAAAGAAGTCCAACATTACAGAGAGATTGTCCTAGACTTTTGTTGATAATCATTGCATATGAAACAATCAAAGGAAATTGTCTTCGTTGGAACTTGAAAGGCAAACTCGGATCGGGTAGAGTCACTGTCATTTGAGGAATTAATGCCTTTTGACCTTCACTATTTCTTGTAATAATCTTTGCCTCCAAAACGTGATCACCGAGCTTTGTAACAACCAACATAATACCATTGCACAAACCAAGTGAATGGTCTATATTCTTTAACAACATCACTGGATTACCAACTTCAACTTTAACTCATGTTCGGCACTCCGGTGCGTGCACATCCTGCAATAGGTTAACATTTGAATATGATTTGCACGCGCTGTCAGAACTCAAATATATCTTACATTCTCCGTCGTTCAATGAAGTCATATATCATTTATAGAATCGACCACACCAAGTGTTGGTGCAAGGACAACTCGACTTTTCTTTTTCAATCTTGTAAAATGAGGTAAAATGCATATAAACAATTTATTATGATCCAGATGAATGAAAGGACGACTTGAAATAATTTTGTAAAGTTTTTGCTAGATAAAACTTTTTGTCATAACATATGGTTGTTTGAGAAAATAATTCCTAAAATATTTTTTTTTCTTCTTAAACACATATTATAAACATAACTAATAATCTTAGGAGATTCAATCGTTATTTTTCTTCTAAATTTTAAATTTAATCCTTTAAATGAAAAAAAATTGAGATTCAATCCATTTATACATATAATTTCACCTTTTAAAAATTAAAAGTTAAATATAATTGAAAAATATATTTAATTTAACTATAAATAACATCATTTAAATTTGCAATTTTAAATAAAAATTAGAAAAATAGAATATTATATTCCAAGAATTTCTTAAGAAAAAAATAATTGTGGCATGGTAAAGTTAAGTCTAGATTTCATGTTCCTAACACTACTCCATTTCCTATTCTATTCCATTGAAATGTGAGTACTAAGTTGAAAAACTCATCTACTAATTTTGAATCTAATGTAATGCCATAAATATTTTTATTAAGAAACACTAAAATATGACTAATCTTATCTTAATTTGGCTTTATTTTATAGTGAAATCTGAACCCTATGATATGATTAAGAATGATTAAGTGGTGCTTAAATAATTGTCCAGTTATTTGATATTTAATGCTCAATATCTTTATGTCGAACAACTCATCATTTACCTAGAAATTCTCATTATTTTGTATTAAGGATAAATTCCAAAAGCATTGCCTCATGTATACTTTAAATAGAGAAAAAAACTTTAAAAACCCTAAACCATTTGAAATTTTGATGTAGTTTACAAATAATAGTGTTTTTTGCGGTAATAATTTTGTGAGACATAGGAAAGAGACAATTTTATACGATATTTATATTTTTTATAAATAACTTACATTAGACAACAATAAACACACAAAAAATTATTAATATAAATATGATACTACTGAAATAGAGAATAGAAATCGTGCCATTACTCTCTATGTATGTTATCTCATTTTGATCAACAATGTGAATCACTAATCAATGAAAAGAGATTATAAAACACGATGCAAAGTTTTATAGATTAAAAAATAATTATAATTTGAGCAGTTAAGAGAAAAAGCAATTAGTACTTTAAAACTTGATTAATTGAATACAAAAAATGTCAACGTCCAATTGAAACATAAAAAATCAATGGTAAAAATTACATAAAATATTCCTACAAATATTCCTTCGAACGTAATTCGTCTATTTCAACTATTATTGATCAATAAGGAAAATTTGAATAGTCAATTAGTATTTAAAACTTGATTAATATTATAGTATATAAAAAAGCAACGTCCACTATCGAAACAAAAAAAAATCATTTATACAGATAGAATTGATAGTACAAACTCACTTTTGGTATAAAGTAGGAATACCATTTATAAAAAAAATCCTAATTTTAATACATATAATGTAGGAATACCATTTACAATATTTTCCTAATTTAAAATATTACCGAATATAAGAAGTAAAAAGAGCAGGAAATTTTTGTTTCGGACTCTTAATTTTTATACATATATATAAAATAATATAGCAATATGATTTAAAATATTTTCTTAGTTTAATACTATTTATAATATTTTCGTATTTTATATACATATAACATAGGAATACAGAAAAAGTCAACGTCCAATTGAAACATAAAAAAACAAAGTCTATATATTGTTTTTAAGATATAAGTAATGTATATATAGAATTGATCGTACATAATCATAGGAATATTGATAATGGTGCATATGTATTATTATAAGTAACATATCTTTTGGTAAATTTTTGAATTTTAGAGCAGCTGATTTACAATAACTATTGGAAGATCGTAATATATTTTTCTTCCTAAATAATTGTTGCAAAATCCTAACATTTGGTACTTTTGCTATAATGATAAGTAGGAATACCATTTATAATATTAAATAATTATTGCAAAATCCTAATATTTGGTAACTTTTGGTAAAATTATAAATAGTAATACAATTTACAATATTTTACTAATATATATACAAAATCTTTGGACAAAGCAAGATCAATGGTTAGGATTGTACAATAAAATATTTCCGAATATAAGAAGTAAAATGAGTGGGATTTTTTTTTTTATTTCATTTTGTTTTTCCTTTATTTTTTTCTTAAGAGGTGTGATGGTATATACAAATAGAACTTGTACCAATAAATTATAGAGTGATAAATGATTGGTTATTTATTAACAATAATAATAAAAATAGTACCAAGTGAATAGACAAATTATTTTTCTTGCATAATTTTTTTTATATTTTATATTTTTATTTTTCAATTTTAATTTTTATAATATAATTCGTATATTTTTTATTTTTAATAAAATATTTATTTTTAATCACCAAGAAATCATTTAATAGCACGACATTTCTTTCTAAATAATATTTTGACGCCACTAATAGTTGAGCTAATGACTTGACAAACAATGAGACAAATTTTGGACAATATAGTTTGGGGATTAAAATAATTTTAAAATGACTTGACATCTATATGTAAGTATTAAAATTATTTTAAAGAGTAGTTAAAATCATCATAGGTAAATTTACCAACAAAGCTAATACCTACAATATTTATGTTGGCCGGCGATATTGTTCGAAGTTGAATTTCAAAAAGCGAAAAAGAATATAATGTAATTTAACAGTTTGACTTGTAATATGGATTTTTGAGCTTCACCATTTGAGTGAACTCTTTTGATACATGTTGATGTCATTTTGGTATTAAATATGACTTGTTTATTCAAAATATATAAGACATTTTTATTATCCAAAAGTTATAAGACTTTTTATTTAAAAATTATAATATCTTTTATAGTTGTATATAATAAAAATGTATTAAAAAAGCAAATGTAATAACAAAATATTGATTTAACATAATTATACCTAATTTCAATTGAACCAATACAAAATAAATATCCAGATATTTATTCTGAAACATGACATAAAAACAAATATTTCATTAATAATAATATATTATTCATAGAAACTATCCATAAAAAA
Source organism: Rehmannia glutinosa (assembly GCA_016081115.2). Classification (NCBI taxonomy): domain Eukaryota; kingdom Viridiplantae; phylum Streptophyta; class Magnoliopsida; order Lamiales; family Orobanchaceae; genus Rehmannia; species Rehmannia glutinosa. The sequence continues at coordinate 27,719,789 of CM071931.1, read as the reverse complement.
GTACATAAAAAATATTCAAACATAAATAAAGTAAAGAAGTAGTTCAAAAACATCAATATGATCATGTTAAAGTACTATGTCATTAATTTGCTTATCTATGCAAATTTCAAATGAAAGAAATGAAATGCATTACAGATCCAATCAACAACATAAAATTAATACATTATCACCAATTGGATTCAGAATGAATGGCTCTAGAGTTAGGTTCCGAGTCCTGTGACAAAATAATAAAAATAAAATAAAATCAACCTATTTGAATATAAATTTCCTGCTCATTATAGTCAAGCGCAAATTAATAAACTGTTCATGTCTGGGTGTCAATAAATGTTGCTTGAAATCTTGACGTGAACTCTGAACCATAGTCAACTTTAAGACTATAAAAGTATTTTGAAATTGTTAATTGAATCTATTTTACTTTGCACTTTGAACATGACCTTCTTGTCTACCAAACCCTTGTTCTCATTTGGAACATATTGAGGATCAATGTCCTTCATAAGATTTGATTGATAAGAAATTTTTAATTTAATTTTAAGATACAAATTATAAAATAATTAAGTCAAATTTTATAATTAAAATTTGTTAACTATTAACAAAACTCACAATAGTTGCTTTGGTCTCAGATGCTTTCTTGCCAATCAAATCAACACTATCCTTATCCTAACAAAGAAAAAGAGCATTTCCAGTATAATCCATTACACGCAAATCAAGTTTGTACCTAAAAGATTTAAATAGTTAATTCATTTTTTAATAACATAAAGAAATTAAAAATATCAATGAAATTGCTCACGTGAGTATTTGTTCTCCTGGTGCATTATTTATGTAATATTTTTAAGTATACACCAAATAAGGATATTGAATAATGTAGGTAAAATACATATAGCTCCCACTTCCATCTCGTACACCACACTTTGAACACTTAAGTTTTTCACCATCATTATATAACTTTCTATAGCATCGAGAGCATGAGTTGTACCAACAATTCCTCTCAGTCTCAACACGCTTGCGGAGGCGGAGACAAGTGTGGGCCAACTGGACCCTGGCCCACCCTTTTTAAAAAAAAAAAAAAAAAAGTTTTTAGTGAGAATTTGTTTTCTTAAACAAATTTAATTATAATTTGTATTGTTTTTCTTGGATTTTCTATCCGGCCCATCCCATTTTCGTGTATCGGCCCACCCTACTAAACCGTCCTGGCTCCGCCCTTGTGCTATTGTGCAATATGTCCAGAAACAACCATCATGGTAAATAAAAATTTATTTGGTGCATTAATAAATTAATAAATAAAAAACTTATAACTTAAATTATTTATTTAGTATATATTAACACTTACTTCATTATTTTCAAGAAGCTGTGCGATAGTCATAAACATAATTTTTTCAGTCAAGAAATCAGTTGTAATTGAACATAGAGACACATCGGATGTTGTATTTATAGTACTTGTTCCAACACACATTTCAGATAATTTTATACAATTTAGGAAAGTTACATAAAATATTCTTATATATATTCCGTCGAACATAATTTGTCTATATTATTAAACAATTTAGGAAAGTTTAAATAATTAATTAGTATTTAAATTTGATTAATTAATATTATAGTGTACAAAAAGGTAATGTCCGCCATTGAAACAAATAATAATATATTTGATAAAGATATGATATATAGAATCAAAGTAATCATAGTAATATATATGAACAAAACTGATGTATAGAATCATAGTAATAATAATAATAATGCTATTTATAATATAAATTAATTAATTAATTATAGTCAAAGACTATATAATTTTTAAAATATGAATAATATATATAGATAGAATTGATAGTATAGACTCGCTTTTGGAATAAAGTAGGAAAACCTATAAAATTTTCCTAATTTTAATACATACAAAATAGGAATACCATTTATAATATTTTCCAAATTCATATACATATAAAGTAGGAATACCATTTACAATATTTTCTTATAATATTTCCTAATTTATATACTTACAATGATTTTCTTATAATATTTTCGTAATTTATATACATATATAATAATATAGGAATATCATTTACAATGTTTCCTAATATTAAGAAATAAAAAGAGTAGGAAATTTTTGTTTCGCACTTCTGCTATTATATATGGATATAGATTATTCTATTTTAACTATTATTAAATAATTTAGGAAAGTTTGAATAGTCATTAGTATTTAAAACTTGATTAATTAATATTATATTGTACAAAATTGCATCGACACCATTGAAATAAATAAACAATATATTTGATGAAGATACGATGTATAGAATCAAAAAAATCATTGTAATCATTGTAATATATATTTAAGAAAAACTGACGTGTACTAATATCAATTATAGTGAAATACTATTTATAATTTTTAAAATCTATATATTATATATAAAGTATATATTATAAATGGTATTCCATATACCAAATTCTGTGATATTATATACCAAAAGTAGGAATACCAGTAAATAAAATTTTTCTAATTTTTATACATCTAAAATAGGAATACCATTTAGAATCTTTTCTTGTAATATTTTCCCAATTTATATAATTAAAATAATTTTCTTATAATATTTCCCTAATATAAGAATTTATAATTATTATCATTTATAATGTTTACAATTGTTTCCTAATATAGATAAGCAAAAAGAGCGGGAAAATAAAAGTTTCGGACTTCTGCTATTATATATATATATATATATATATAGATGTATTGTATCCAGTTTTTCATACAGATTTTAATGATTTTTACACAACTGTTCGATCGAGCCATCGAGTCACCGACCAAAGCAACTGCACGATTGATTATTTGATCTGAAGGCGATACGGTGTAGATTTGATTTGAATTAAAAAATATTGGGCACGATAAGATGAGATAATGATTGTTTATTTATTTAATTCTACAGTCAAGATTTCAAAGTTCGACTATAAAGAGGAGCAAGACAGTTGAATCAATCACTCAACCTTATAATGGAAAGAGTGGCGTAAGCACATGCATACATATGATATTCACCAATAAGCTATTGCCAAAAATGGTTGTTCCTCCCACTCCACCAAGGACATGCCCAACCAGCATTAATTGGACGATCAAAAGATAATATTTTTTGAATTTTAAGCGCACCGATCATAAAATTTATTATTTTAATTTTTAATTTTCATCTGCAATCATATGTATAATGGAACTATATATATATAAGTGATATGGTGATGTGGTCAAGATTGGGTGTATGCACCTTGGATCTATATGAAAGACATGAAATTGACTTTTTTTCGTCAAGAAATAATTTAAAGATTCAGTTCTAACTACCTCTCGTTCAAGTCATTGATAGAATTATAGAGAATGAATTATTAAAGAATAACTGAGTTCGGAGGGTATAATCTAGTGAGGATTGGTGCATAGGTTATGGGCTTCACAATCCTGTGAACTTGGACTAAAGTGTTTCGTGAACTTAGTTTATGTATTGCGATTCATTACATTTTTTCACTTATTACCCTCATATATTAAACATGCTGGGTTTTATTTTTTATTAATAGATCCTATATAATATTTAAATAAATGAAAAGGGATGTTGTTTACAAAGTCGAACAACTAGTTCAAAAACAAAAATTAGATGTAAAAATATGAAAAGAGAAAAAAGAAACAAAAACGGAGATCCAAATGAAACCACATTACTGATACTCAATGGGATTGTGGAAGAGTCTTATAAATTGTGATGCATTAGTAATATTATTCACAATAAATATTCATAAATTTATGTGGCAATATAAAATAATTGTCTCTAATGACATATGTTACATGAGAATAGTTATTAGTTTCTCCTTTTTTTTGGACAGTAAAAATAATTTTATTAATTAATCCAAACTAGCAATACATCGATAGAAGACAGAAACAAATATGTTAAAAACCATAAAAAATGAAACTATGAAAAATTTCATAGCATCTAGATTAATAACAAAACTCGACTTAAAGCATACAACTTTGAAATTCTATAATGCCTATAATACCTATAATTCCAGTTCTGCGACATGCTGAAAACCATAATCTGATTTATCTCTGTTAGATCGAAAATTTGCTCTTCTGAATTGCATTCACACAAAAAACACCGCACCAAGACGGCTACAAACCAAACATCGCACCTGACAGTGTAATCACAAACAATAGAAGACAAATAATCCAGATTTATATAGAGAAACCACTTATTTAAAAAATAAAAATATAAAGATGTAGATGCAGTGATTTCAGGCTAAAAATGGCCAAAAATCACCCTTTAACAATGGAGGATAAGAAAGAGAAACAAAAGAAGGATTTGGGTGAAAAGGAGGCTAGAATTTGTTTCTTCTAATGCTATGAATTAATTGACAACAATTTAATAATGTCACGATAATAGTTTAATAGGGGCAACTAATTACATATATATTGGCAAGTGGCAACCTCAACCTGTACCAATTCTCTCTTTTAATTTAAGTGTTTCATTATGTATTACAGCATTACAAGTCAGATATATACGTTATCTATTTATCTATCTATATCTATATCTATCTATCTATATCTATATTATCTTAAAAGTGTGAATGTTTCTTGTAATTTTTTATTGGACAAAAATATCCTTTAGACATAGTAAACTTTTAGGACAACTAGGCAATTTGATATTTATTTATCTTCTATTTGTTCAATTATAAGACAATGTGACCTTTTATATTCTACATTTTAAAAATATTTATTCTTTCAGCTATAACTCTTAAAATATTTTGAATTTTCAAATAATATTAGCTTCATATCAAACTAAATTTCGAGAACTTTCTAACCATATGTCATAAACATATAATATAAGGACTTCACATGAGAAAATTTTAACATTATAAAGTTCAACACTATGTAAAAATTAAGAATTTATGTTTTTCTATAGTTTTGTTATTTATTTAATCTTTTTTGTTTAATTATATGAGAGATGATCATTATAGCCAAAAAAAAAATCATAATCTGGAAATATATTTTTTTAATCATAACACTAAGAATACTTTAAATTTCTTATAAAATCAATTTCAAATTTAAACTAGGTTTCAAAATCTTCAACTATATGTTCTAAACATATACACAAGTCGTTATAGAAGAAAATTTTAACTATTTAACTTTTAGTATGATGCAAAATTGTATATTTCTTATATTATTTTAAATTTTTCAATGATTAAATACGTCTATTATAATTTATAATAAAAAGATCAAATTACAATATACACGATAAGAAAAATAAAATAAAAAAATATTTTAGGTGGTTTTGATGCTAATAAAAGTAGAGAAAATATATAATTCCGTTATGGTCGAAAATTCTCCCCAATTAGTAATATGCAATTTAAAAATTAATTTATTGATGGTTGTTAAAGAAATAATATTGAAAATAAGAATGTTTTATATTTTATTTTTATTGCAATTTCATTTATATTTTATTTTAATTAGCCATATCAGTAAAAACAAAAGTATATAATAAAAAGAATAAGATTAACATGAAGAAAAAAAAAAACGAACAAGAACCAAAATAAGTTACCATGTTTAGTGCCAAGTAATATGAATTATTCCGAGCATAAGGAGACGGAAGATAATAGTTGGGGGGGGGGGGTTTAACACTTGATATCTAAATTTTTGGCAACTATATTTTCTTATTTGGTCAAAAATTCAATCAAAATTTTAAATAAAGATTAAAGTACTATATACCATTTTCTCAATAAAAGGCACTAAAAAAGGATTGATAATTATATTTTACAACAAATAATATAATTTTGTAAACGAGATTATTGAGATCAATTTTAAATTTACAGTCTCTTCAAACAGATATAGATTAGTTTCAGTATATTAAGAATAATTACAATTTTCATAACTATACGGCTCATAAAATTTAAACTATGTAAATTTTAATATAACCAAAATAGTCAAATTCAATTGCAAGTACAAACTCTAATAGTATAGCGTATCTTTCTAAAACTTTATGAAATTTTAAAAACTATATTAGTTTTTAGTTTATAATGTATAACTTTTAAAAAATATAAGTTAATGCAAAAGGAAATTCAAACATAAAAGTTAATTAGTATTATATTTAATTATTGAAGATTGAATTATGAAAATTGTTAACTTATTTTTTGCTTCATAAAACTGTATTTGGTTTTATTATTTATTAAATAAAGATTTTTTGTGTGCAATTGAATAGAGTTTCAAAACTCAGATTTCGACTTAACACTTTTTCATAGTTTTATTTAATACCTGACTCTCGATGAAAATAATGGATTAATTTTTTTATTAGGTTAATGTTTATTATTTTTAAGACACTGAAAATAGGAGGACTACAAACTTTAAGTTTGAGTGTTAATGATAAAATATTAAATTTGTCACTAGAATTAAAATAATATATGAATTTGTTTTACATATATATTTTATTGTAATTTTTTTACATTTCTTTAATCGAAGAACTGAGATAGAATAAAAAAAGTTAGAACATGAAGTATAATAATTTGACTAACCTTTATTTTATTTTATTTTATTTTAATTGAATAACAATAACAAATAAAAATAGTGATATTATGAAGGATTTTGGTATAATATTTAATTAATTATTTTTTTATTAATGTGATAACTTGCATGTGATTTACTAATCATTAGCTTATGATTTATTAGCTAAATTATTTGTCTGATTATGTAAAATTAATGCATCCAATGCTAAAAGAATTCGAAAATCATGTAAGAGAAAATACTTTTCTAGCCATAACAATGAAATAAAAGACCGATGAATGTGATTGTAAGCTAATATAAAACTAATTTCGTTGTTATATTAATTGTAGAATTTTTGTGGGATTGAGTTCTTTAAAATGATTATTTAACAATTCATATCGATTTATAATTAAAGCAAAGCAAAATATATATTAAATATTGTGTAATATTTAAATTTAATTAATATTTATTTCACTTTTTAATATTTTAATATTAATCAATAAAATTATTAACTAATAAAATTATTTTAGTAAAGTCATGTTGATCACGTGCGACACACGTGTTTCTTACTAGTCTTTTTAAATATACATATAGCACGAATGTGATATAAAATTTAACATACAAAAAGGAATTGTATTAAAGATGAGAAGAGAATGACAATTTTATGACAATAAAATTTAGGTTTTTTTAGCTATTCCCATTAAACCAAGATATTTTTTAGCCATCTTTTTCAAATACATCTTTTTTAGTCATTTTGGGGTGTGAAAAATCTAATTTGCCCTTGAGTCAATTTAACTGCACAAAAACACACATCCATATGACTCGGCATCGAGTAACTTGACACTATACTGTAACTCGACATCCAGTTCTCTCACTTATTATAACTCAGATATTTTGTTTTTCTCCAAAAAACTTTGAATTCACATAATTTTTTCGTTTTAAATCCGTTTTGCATGTATAATATATCAAATTAATCCTCTTTTAGATATCTATAATTCAACACCCATATTGCATATTTAAAATTGAAAAATACAGATTCAATTTTTTAAAAAAGCTTGAAAGAAAAAATAAGAGGATACGTAGAGATAAGTGAAAGAGAGAGAGAGAGAGGAATAATCCAAATATCAAACAAACATGCTAGAATGGTATAATGTCATTTTACACCCCAAAATGGATAAAAAAGATGTGTCTACAAAAGATAACTATTTTTCATCTTTACATTTTGGAAATGGCTATTTGGTACCATTTCCACTAAAATTTATTATTAATTTGATTTTTATTGTCACTGTATATGTTACATAATTGTAATTTGTAATACAATAAACAAATTTTAGTACCATATAATGTTTAAAAGAAAATCATTTGTATGATGAGATAAGATATTTTTTCACTTGCCCTTCGAGCACATCAGTTGATGAATCCAAGGTTTCGTGGCTGGCAATGACAGTATGAGGTTCGATTTGTGTAGAACTTGGGAACAGTTCAATTAGGATTTGGCCAATTGTGCACATTGAGATATTTGGTAATTGGTAACCTAAAGGCTAAAGCCAATGAGGCACATCCGCTAATTTACCTCGAGGACAAGGCAGGACAGAGTAGGAGGGCCCATGATGGTGCTGGTGCCTAACAAAAAAAATGTTATATCACTTGACATGCATTGGTAATGGTAACCACTAACCACAACTTCACTAATAGTTTTTGTTTTATTCTTCCATTGTAACAAATACATTAGGTTTTTTTTTTTTTTTTGAAAGCAAATTCCAAGATTATAATCAGGAATTCAGTTCAAACTTCTCCAATAACTCAAAAATTATTTTTGAACCATGGAGAAAAGGGTTGCCATTGTTGGAGCTGGACTAAGTGGTCTTCTTGCCTGTAAATACACAGCATCTAAAGGCTTCAATCCAATTGTATTCGAGGCACAAGATCAAGTTGGTGGACTCTGGAATAAAACCATTGAGACCACTAGACTCCAAAATGCAAAAGAATTTTTCCAATTTTCTGATTTTCCATGGTCCTCCTCTGTTGAAGATATTTTTCCTAGAAATACCCAACTCTTGAATATCTCCAGTCTTATGCTGAAAAATTTGAGCTGTTAAATTACATAAAGTTCAATTCCAAAAGTCACCCTAACTCAGCATAGAATATGTGGGACAGTCTCTTGAAGAGATGCAGTCTTGGGAGATGTGGGGTGGAGCTGGAAAAGCTTTTGGGTCCAAAGGAAAGTGGAGCTTGAAAGTTGTTGACACAAAAGATGATTCCATAAAGGTAAAAAATATAAAAAAAAATTAAAAAGTTATATGTTTTTCTTGCTCTGTTATGATTTTCATTGGAGTGGCATTTAAGTTCTTGGAACAGATTGTATGTTGTATGTTGGATATAAGGTTCTTGTTAATTCTCATATGTCTGCAGGATCATCAATTTCTCTGAGTTTTACTGGGTTCTGTGTTGTTTCTTCAATAGTGTAGAGCAAAATTAATTGAAGATAGGGATAATTGCAAAAACTACCCTGAAGTTTTGGTTAATTACAAAAAAAAAACATTGGTTTTTTAAAACATATCAAACAGCCCCTTACATTTGTAAAAATATTGCCACCCTTACAATTAGCACAAAATCGAACTTCTAAAGGTTTTTTTTTTGTAATTTTTAAACATATTGGGTTTTTCTGTAAAAAATTCAAACCTCAGGGGTAATCTTTGTAATTATTCCAGTTAAATTGGAATTTTAGTACTGGAAGTGGAGGTGACAATAATGGTGCTGCAGAAATCACAATTAAAAAAAAAATAAAAAAGCGAAGAAAAACTATCGTAATTTTCAGAAAAACTCTCAATATTCAGTCATTTGGTCTTCAAAAAATTGGAAAGTTTTGACACAAAAGATGATGTCCACATTTCAAGTAATTGAAAAGTTGAAAGGGCATGGAAGATTTGGGAAATCGATTTTAAAAAGTCTTGCTGTGTATGTGATCAGGAACACTATTATTGTTGACAGGAATATGTAGCTGAATTTGTTGTTCTGTATTGGAAGATTCAGTGGTTTGGCAGACATTTAAGTTCTTCCGGGAACAGATTGTATTTTCAGGAAAAGTTTTGTTGGATTATGTGCCATGGACAATGCAAGTGCTGCACAGTTGATTAAAGGGAAAAAATTGCAGTTATAGGTTCAGCCAAATCAGGATCATCACATTGCATTTGAATTTTAATGGTAAGATTTGTTCTTTCTTCAATAGGTTGTAACCATAGAAAATATTGAAGATAGGGATAATTTTCATCCCATAGGGAAGTTTTCGCAAAAACTTTTGCTTTTAAAAAAGAGATTTATTTTTAAAACATATCAAACAGCCCCTTGACATTTGTAAAAATGTTTGCAAAATAGAATTGAGCACAAAATTAAGTTAGTAAAGAGTTTTTTTTTGAAATTTTTAAAAATAATTTTTTTTGTAAAAATCAAACCTCAGGGGTAATCTTTGTAATTATTCCTTGTTTGTTTAAATTGGAATTTTAGTACTGGAAGTGGAAGGTTTGACAATAATGGTGAAATCATCATTTCCACTTTCCACTTTTCACATAAAACATCACCTCAAATATAATTTCACCGATTAAAAACTCTAAAAAATAAACTTATCAAGAAAAATTCTTATTTTTTAAAAAACTCTCAATATTCAGTCATTTGGTCTTCAAAAAATTGGAAAGTTTACAAAAAATCCCCGTGTCCACAATTTACAAAATAATAATTGAAAAGTTGAAAGGGCATGGAAGATTTGGGAAATCGACTTTAAAAAGTCTTGCTGTGTATGTGATCAGGAACACTTTTTGTTGACAGGAATATGTAAGCTGAATTTTTGTTCTGTGTATTGGAAGATTCATTGGTTTTCAGACATCACCGGACTCTTCCGGGACTCTCTCTCCGATGTTTTTTCAGGAAAAGTTTTGCATTCTATGGATTATGCTGCCATGGACAATGCAAGTGCTGCACAGTTGATTAAAGGGAAAAAAATTGCAGTTATAGGTTCATATTCAAATCAGCAATCGACATTGCATTTGAATGTGCAAACGCGAATGTAAGATTTGTTCTCCTACACATATAGGTTGTAACCATAGAAAATATTAGCCTATGCTTCATAGGTATACAATTTTCATCCCATAGGGAGGGGAGTATATTGCAAAAACTTTTGCTTTTAAAAGAAGAGATTTATCGTAGTAGTTAAGTGAAAAAGTGTATATTTGAGGATTATGTAGTTAACTTGTGTTTGCAAAATAGAAGTTGTGAGTTGATTAAGTTAGTAAAGAGTTTTTGATTGAACCAGTTGCTTAAAAGTAATTTTTACATATTTCAAAATAGTTAATGGTATATAAAATACTACGAAATCTAAGGCAACAAATTACATCTTCGTTTTAAGCAAACATTTCCAATTTCCAACTATTCATGGCAAATTGTTTGCAACATTTTCTAAAATTTGAAAAAGAAATGAATCATTTCCACTTTCCACTTTTGAAGAATAAAACATCACCTCAAGATTTGTTCACGTTAATTTGATTGAGATTTGCAGATTGTGTGATCATAATGTTATCAATCACTGAATTTTATTTTTAGGATGACTAATTTGTGGGACTTTCTCTAATTACCAATATTTATCAATTTTTAGTTCTAAAATCACAACCATTAAAAATAGATATATCTAATTGGTCCCATGGACTACAATCTTATATAAAATATAATATTATATATTCAATTAAAATATTCAATCACTATCAATTTTTCAAATTATTATATACATAAAATACTATTTCAAAACTACTTAACCAAACATAATCTCATTTCCAAACCTACATAAAACTCATTCTCATTCACTTATCCAAACATAATTCCAGTTTTCACACGAAAACCAATAAATTCTGAAAATTCATTTTCCAACACTAGAAACTAGAAATAGTACATGGAAACATAACCATACAAGGCCTAAGTGTGTGATTGATTGGCTTTTCCTTCCACTACATTCTATTTTTGGAAAGAAAATTGTGAATAATTTTTCAAAATATGATTGGAGAATATTATAATGTGATGGTGATAGTTGATGTGCTGCTTATTTAATAAAATAGTGATTGGATGAGATTGATGATTTGAAAAATAAAAGAGAGTGAATAGTGTATTTGTGATATGATTGTGTAATGATGATAGTTAATAGTGATTTTTTTAGTAAAATAATACCATATGATTATAATTGGAAAAGCAAGAATGAGTAAAAAAATCACAGGATATAGCATTTTGGGTTTAAAAATTGTTTTTGTGGGAAAATTTGCCAAAAACAATTGACAACCAATTATACCCTAAAGCACCCTCTCTTGTTTTTAGATTATAATTAAATTATACATAGAAGCAGAAGCAGAAGTTCATATTCACTTTTTCTAAGTGTGTTTGCAAACACACCCGTAGCAAACAATGTCTTGTGGACTTTATTCAGGTATTTTGGAAAAGTATTCATATACGCTCTTATGTATTTACTCGTTTATCAGGGAATGATAACCCTTGCACAGTGATTCAAAGAACCGTTCATTGGATGCTTCCTGATCCACATCCATGGGGTGTCGGTTTCGGTTTTTTGTGCTTCAGCCGCTTTTCTGAGCTTTTAGTTCATAAGCCTGGTGAAGGCTTCTTTTCTAGTGTCGTGGCAACAATGCTTTCTCCTTTGGTATTCTTCTTCTACTTGAAATTAACATGCATTCTCTGTTTTGTGTTTAGTGTTGAGATCAATAGTGAACTTATTCGTCTATTTTTTTCCTAGCGGTGGGCGATGTCTAAGTTCGTGGAAAGCTATCTTAGATGGAAACTTCCGTTGAAAAAGTACGATTTGATTCGAAAGAAAGCTTTGTTCAAGAAGCCTCTTCTTGTCAGATATTCTTTCTCCCTGAAAACTTCTTTGATAAAGTGGAAGATGGAAGCATTGTTTTTAGGAAATCACAGCAGTTTAGTTTCTGCAAAGAAGGTTTGATCCTTGATGGAGAAGATAATCCCTTGAAGGCCGATATCGTCATCTTGGCCACTGGATATAAAGGCGACGAGAAGCTCAAGAATATCTTTGCAAGTCCAACCTTTCAGAACTGGATAGCAGGATCTCCAACCTCTGTAATTCCTCTCTACAGGTAATGTATATATAAACTAAGGGAGTGTGTGCAAACTCTTAAAACAAGTGATTCTCAGCTTTTACGTAGAAAAAACAGTTTATTTTCCCGCCTAGGAGCTGAGAATTAACTTTTTTTTTAGAGTTTGGAAACACTCCGTAGGCCGCAACAACACTAAACAGAATATGTTTGTTATCTTCCAATATCCAACAACACTAACAACACCCCATTGGTTTTACGTTTAAGTTATGTATCGAGATTTTACTATATATCCTTCCGTTTGAACGCCTATGCCATGTTGAAGTGACGTTTTTTTGCCATTGCAGACAAATGATCCATCCACGAATTCCACAAGTAGCAGTCATAGGTTACTCGGAGTCACTTTCGAATCTTTATACATTCGAAATGAGGTGCAAATGGCTAGCATTATTTCTAGATGAGGCCTTCCAGTTGCCAAGTATTAAAGAAATGGAGAAGGACATTAAGACTTGGGAAAAGTACATGAAGAAATACTCAGGCAATGGTAAGTTCAGAAGATCTTGTATTGGTAGTGTTCACATTTGGTACAACGATCAGCTCTGCAAAGACATCGGTTTTAATCCAAGAAGAAAGAAGGGGTTTTTCTCTGAGTTTTTTGAACCTTATGGATTAGCAGATTATGAAGGATTAGGTCCCGAGTTATAATTATTGCAACTAATTGAAGTCATATTTAAGTAGGCTACTACGGTGGTCTGATTATCATTTCACTGCAAGAAAAGTACTATAATTGGCAGAGAGCAGAAATTCAGCTTCAGTCTATCTTTAATCTGGAGTTCTGCTGTGGAGATCTGTATCAGTGCTTCTGATGAATTTTTTTAGAATTGCAATTTTATCAATGGAATAATGATTTGTTATGTCTTTATCTCCATGTCTCGATAACATAAGTACCTGTTTATTCTGAAATATTAAAGCACTATGACATATACTACAATACAACATAAGTGACATAAGGTAACACCCAAAAAATATTACAAAATAGCCATAAAATGTTATTATAGACAATATGTAACACTTTTTATGGTGATGCACTTGCAGTGCCCATGCTACCTATAGTCTACGGTATCGCTTTTAATACCTTTAGTGACACTTTTTCTAAGTGTTATATTAAGTATTCATCTATTGTAACACTTTAAGAAAAATAACTGTAAAATGTTACAAGTGTGTCTACCCAAGACCTATGCTGTTTGGAAATGGCAATTTGCCACTGGGCTAAGTTGATTCTTATTTCATATTTTGCTTTGATTTTTATATATACATACATACATACATATATATATATATGCTTATATATATTAAAAATTATATTATATATTATTTGTATTACAATTATATTATACACTATAAATATAAATTTATATCATATATTATATATTAGAAATTATATTATATATTAGAAATTAAATTATGTATTAAAGAATATAATAAAAATAATATATAAAAATATCAAATAAATTTATCAACGAATTGATTTTCCATTGGTAGAAATAAAACGAAGTATAGAAATAAAAAAATAATTTACCGACGGAAAAAATCCATAAGTAATTGCCGACAACATCAATTTTCGATGGTAATTTTGTTAAAAAAAATAAGGTTGCCGACGAAATTAGTTACCGTTTGTAAAGTTAAAATTATTAAATAAGAATAATAAATTCACATAGGGATTTTTTCATGGATATTATGACGGAATTAATTACATTAGTAAATCTTTTTTAAAAAAGCTAAAAAATAAAAATAAAAAAACCTTCAGAAATACGTACGAATGTTTTCCATCGATAAAATGTATGGATATTCTATAGGTTTCTTGTAATGTCATATAAACATTTAGCAATTGATTATGTATCACTTATATAATACTCCATATAACAGAATTAATAGCAATAAGTTAAAAATTAATAAATAAAAAATCAATATATTTTATTTATGAAATCTGAAATTATGTTAATGCTACAAGTAAACTAACTAAAATTTTGTACATAAGAGGCAAAATAAAAGGTAAAAATCTATGAAAATTGGCATTTATTAATATTTATAGATTAATATTACTAAAACATTAAAAATAAAAAATAAGAAAAAAGCTATTTCTTTTGTCCTTACGTAATTCTGAGATATCAATTAACTAAATAAATCATTTGTACTATTTAATTAAAGCGACGCAATTTTGTGTTACCAAAATATATAAAAAAAAAGTGTTACACTTAATTAACTATAGTGTTACCTGGAATATTATTTAATCAAAGTGATACCTATTTGTATTACCAAAATAATATTTAAAAAAAGTGATACTTAAAATATTTTACTTATTTGAAACTGTTACAAATAAGTATTGTTACATATTTATAAAGTGCTACAAAAGTGTTACATAAATATTATAATGTAAAAGTTTTACAAACATTTGTTACATAATGTGCTTAATTCATGTAAAAAGTGATACAATTTTATGTTACCTAATATCATTTATATTGTAGTGATCGATAGTAAATGTGATCGCTCTAATACACGACATATGGAATCACATCTAGTTCCTACGAGACTTCTTTTTGCTTGATGGAGTCTAAACTTGATCAACTCTAGCTCTTCTGTATTTCTGATATTTTTATGAGCTCGTCCATCCTTCTTTTATAGTCATCCATGAGGAGACCTATAAAATATGAAATCAAAATATATATTAATAATATGACAAGTATATCACTTAGGTAACAAGATCAATCAAAAACTACTCTAGTATATCTAGATAAAAATTCCTCAACCAAATAAAATACAACCTTTCTGTAAAACATGAAAGGCAAATTAAATCAAATGACAATTTTGCAAAGGAAGAAACACGTTTGACGTGTAAATCCCAACAAAGTGAGCCCAAAAGCATAGCCCAACATGTATGTCGCCCATATATATTATCTTCAGTAACTTGTATGAGCTCGAACAGCCTGGCCAGTAGGCCTAAAAGATCAAGTATTATTAGACTCACCTATAATACATTGGCCAGTAGGCCTCTGAGATCAAGCATCATTAGACTCACCTACAATACATGAACCATGTGAGCTAAAGTTCAATAAGTATAAACTATGCATGCTAATGAAATAATATGAAATACATGATGAGTAACGTATTTAAGATAGCTTACTAAGAATGCATGTTGATGAGTCAAAATAGTTCAATTTCCCTAGATTTATTGATTTTTTAATTAAGTTGGGTGTAGTGGTTGGAAGGAAGAGATAAATTTCAAAGAAATTGAAAGATACAGGGTTCGAACCCTGGTCAACATCCTTACAGAGGGTGAGCGATACCACTTGAGCTAAAAGCCCGTGGTTCCCTAGATTTATCGATTACCAATTTCTTATTAGAAATTGAAAACTATAGTGCCCGATTTTCTTTCAATCATTTTCCTAGATTTATTAAATTATCTCACCGATTCCATTTCTTTTTAATTACTTTATTGATAGTGCCAAACGGTCGCAATTAATTGAAATATGATGAATAGTTTGCAATCGTGTTACATTGTTTAAAAAAATAGTTATTCCTTCTATATTAACTCATCGACAAAAAATTTGTCGCAGTCATCTCTGACATAATCATCAATCATCTACATTTGTAACATTTACCTATCCAGTCTATTAAACAAGGTCAATGAGGTCTAAAATTCCGAGTATAAATAGTTTCTCTCCATTCATTCGTAAGTAATTACAATTAATTTATTAATTACGTGATTTGGACTATATTAAGAACCATTGCTAAATTAAGCATTAGAAGGCTTTTCACGGGACAAACTGGGTCAATTCTGATCATTTGTTCTTACAGCAGGTTTGTTCCCTCGCTATGAGCTTACTACTCAGAGGACCTTTATGTACTTCACGAGACTTTGAAGACCCATCCAATGCTTAGGAGTTATTCTGCTAAAAAATGCAGATCACTCCAAGTCAAGGTAGTTGAGTTTGAAAGTTCAAGTCCACAGTTCAACAATGGAGTTGAGTTTCCAAAGTCAAGGTATAATCTCTGAGTGAAAATTAGCCTGTAACACACATACATGATTAGAAGGGCACTAGGAGTGTTCCAGGGGAGCCTCTTCAATACTTAAATCAACGACTGTAGGAGAGTTATAATGGTTGGGGCTATCTCGTGGGCTTTTCATCCACGTCACATTCATGGACTTCCAAATTTGGATGTGGATTACATGTCTTCCCCCACACTCGAAACCAAGACATTCAAGACAAGTCACATTATAACCCTATATCGTACATATAGTGGCAAGTTATAGTGCCACTATAATGTGCAACGTTATAAACATATCATGCCATTATATGCACGATTAACATGTCACATTACAAATCTATAATGTGTCGATATATGCATGATATATGTTTATATTATGGCACGTTATAATCTATATCGTGTATATAGTGGCACATCATATATACGTATATCGTGCCACTATAATGTGCAACATTATTAAAATACCCTACCATTATGCATGATATTATAACGTGTCACATTATAAATCTATAACGTGCATTATATGCACAATATAGGTTTATAATGTGTGCCACATATTGTGCATATAGTGGTACGTTATGGCACGATATAGGTTTATAATGTGGTATGTTATAAACCATAATCGTGCCACAATATGCACGATATCGTGACATATCGTGTCACTTCGTCTTCTACATCATATCGTGTCAATATGAACTTTGCAACCCGATTTTCGACACCCATTCCATAAACACAAACTCGAAATGCCAACTTTGACAAACACGATTTCATGCCTCATTATCAAGTAAATTCAAAAACTCTAACATAAATACTTCTTAAAAAATGTTTTCAATAAATACCCAATACTCTTGCACTAGATTCCACATTCAACAAAACTACTAAAAATGGGGAGAAAAACCCTAACTCGTTGAGCAGCGGAGGAGGAGGGAGCAGTGGCGGTTTCGGCGGTGGCATCGGCGACAACAGTGGCGGCGGTAGTCTCGTCGGCGACGTTCATGTCACGATATGAGCTCGATATGGTCTTCTTCCTTTGTTTTGTTTTTGTTATGCATGCTTTTTCGTTTTGTTTATTCGATTTGTCTTCTCTTATATTATGTATGTATATGTACATATGGGTATGTGTATACGATTTCCAAGAGAGTTATACGGTTTCCAAAGAAACAATAATTACATCAGTTTCAAAATTCAAAAAACCCCCAAATTAAAGGAAGGGCAATTTGGTCAAATTGGGTAAAAAAAGATTTTTTTTTAAGTTGATGGGTAGAAAAGATGCCCAATATCCATCATATGAGATCTTCTATTCGAGGATGATGTTTCATCTCCTATTCCACCGCACGGATGATTGCCACGTGTATTAATGTTACCATATTAATTTTGGAGCATAAATCACGCCTAAATTGTGGGATTTTAATATGGTAACATTTATACACGCGCAATCATCATCCGCGTGAATACATGAGATGAAACAACATACTGAAATAGAATATCCCATCCGAATATCCATAGGGTGTAATTAAAAAGTTTTCCCAAAAAAAATGTTTTTACGTAAAGTCTTTATATATCCACTTATATAATTTGCAACTTTTTTTGTTATTTTCCTCTCTTAAATTATGGAATCCCAACGTTTAGTCCACGTCATCGATTCAGCTTTTCCCCATGAGATATAACAAATTCTGGGCAAAAAGTTTACAAAATTAGCATATGCCAAACAAACTTTACCGATAGGCAATAGTCTCGTGTTATTTTTAGAATGTATTATATTCGGAGGGAGGGAGGGAGGTACTATGCACCTGCATCTTCAATCTTCTAAAAATATTCTATTACGAGCATCCCTTTAGAATTCCATCCAATTTTAATCAAGAATTCAAGAGATTTTAAATCCATGGAGAAAAGGGTTGCCATAGTTGGAGCTGGACTAAGTGGTCTTCTTGCCTGTAAATACACAGCATCCAAAGGCTTCAATCCGATCGTATTCGAAGCACAAGATGAGGTTGGTGGACTCTGGAATAAAACCATAGAGACAACCAGACTCCAGAGTTCAAAAGACTATTTCCAGTTTTCTGACTTTCCATGGCCTTCTTCTGTTGAAGATATGTTCCCTCACAACACCAAAGTCTTGGAATATATTCAATCTTATGCTCGATATTTTGAACTGTTGAATTACATAAAGTTCAATTCCAAAGTAACCAGCATAGAATATGTGGGACAGTCTGTTGAAGAGATGCAGTGTTGGGAGATGTGGGGTGGAGCTGGAAAAGCTTTTGGGTCCAAAGGAAAGTGGAACTTGAAAGTTGTTGACACAAAAGAAGACTCCATAAAGGTAAAACAGGGATAATTATAAAACTACCTTGAGGTAAAGCGTAATTACAAAAAGTACTATCTTTTAATTAAAATTACAAATTAAATACCCCATTAACTTTTGTAATTACCTAACAAATAGATCGTTGCATCTCTTGAGGGTGCAATTGTAAGCTAAAACTAGGGGTAGTTTTGTAATTAATCCAAAAACTTAACAATTCTTCTCTTTCTGTTGTGAATTTCAATTAACTAGCATTCAAGTTTTTAGATTACAAGGCTGTTTGCAAAAACTTCTTTCTTTTAAAGAACAATTGATTTATTGTAATATAAGTAAAAGTAGTTGAAAATCACAAGTTGGTAGTATTTGCAAATAAAATCAGAAGTTGGAAACCAGAAGTTGAAAGTTTTTACTCATAAAGTTATAAAAGTGCTTATTTGTTTGTACTAGTCAAACTAAAAGGAGAATTGCAAATCTAATTAAATCACCCGTGTTAGATTTTGATTAAACGAATCAGATTCAGAAGTAGAAATTTCATTTGCAAACACTCCCTGCATATGATTGTATGTTGCATGGGACATAAGCATCTTAATATATAGTTGTCATATATATCGGCAAGATCATCAATTTCTCTGATTGTACCGCGTTCTGTTTTGGTTATTCGATCATGTTAGCAATGGGAAAGACAAATAAATAACTTAAGAAGTTTAATGGGCATAAAAGATTTGGGTAACTAGGAATCTTTATATAGCCGATTGTTGGTGGCAGGAGTATGCAGCTGAATTTGTGGTTCTGTGCATTGGAAGATTCAGTGGTTTGGCAGACATCCCGGAGTTTTCTCCGGGATGTGGGCCCGATGTATTTTCAGGAAAAGTTTTGCATTCTATGGATTATGCTGCCATGGACAATGCAAGTGCTGCACAGTTGATTAAAGGGAAAAATATTGCAGTCATAGGTTCAGGGAAATCAGCGGTCGACATTGCATTTGAATGCGCAATCGCCAACGGTAAGATAATAGGTTGTAACTTTAGAAGCATCATCACCAGTACAAGCACCATAATTCTAAATTGTCTAGAAGATTTTAAGCCAAAAGGTATTCAATTTTTATTTCATGCCACTACATAGCATGTAATCTAGTGAGGCAATTTCTGACACAATACGAAAAAATAACATGAACCTAACAGGTTATAAGCTGGTTACGAATCGAAACGACACAAATAATAAACAGGTCGAATTCAGGTCAACATAAAATGACCCGATTAACTCATTTTTGTTGTTATTGTATTGTCTCTTGTGATGTTTTTTTTTATGGGTCGAATAGATTGTTAGTATGATGATTAAATTTTAGAAAAATGTCCGGTTAATGTGAATTTAATTTTCAGTTGAAAATCAATACATACATCTCACATAACTCATATAGATTCACGGATTATTTAAAATTTTAAAATGTACAAGTCATTACAAGTCAGGTTTGGGTTGACAGTTTTGTTGTGAGTATTGGGTCGCAGTCCGACCCACCAACGCAAATGTGCTCAAATTGCCACCTCTTTGCATGAAATGTTTTCAGGACTTTATTTGGGCATTTTAAGAATCCAATATACACTCTTATTTATTTACTTGTATACAGGGAATGATAACCCTTGCACGGTGATTCAAAGAACCATTCATTGGATGCTTCCTGATTCACAACCATGGGGAGTTAGTTTTGACTTTTTGTGCTTCAGCCGCTTTACTGAGCTATTGGTTCATAAGCCTGGTGAAGCCTTCTTTTCTAGTGTCTTGGCGACAATTCTTTCGCCTTTGGTAAACTTCTTCTAGCTACTTTAAAGATACATACTTTTTGGGATAATTACAAAAACATCTCCTGAGGTTAAAAAAACTCAAAGATATTTGAAAATCACCAAAAAAAAAAAAAAAAACCTTTGAGGATTGTTATGTATTAAATGTAAGAGAGTGATTGCAATATTTTTACAAATATAAGGTAGGTGTTTGAAATACTATTGCCCATAATGGGGTAAGTGTAACACAAAATAAATCTTATGGGTTTTTTTTGTAATTTTAAATTTTCTTATGAAATTAACCCAAACCTCGGGCATTTTTGTAATTTCTCCTTTTGATTTTTTGTTTGTTTAATTTAATGTTGAGAAAATTATTGGTTTATTTTTTCCGTAGCGGTGGGCGATGTCTAAGTTCGTTGAAAGCTATCTTAGATGGAAACTTCCGTTGAAGAAGTACGATTTGATTCCGAAAGAAAGCTTTGTTCAAGAAGCCTCGTCTTGTCAGATACTCTTTCTCCCTGCACATAACTTCTTTGACAAAGTGGAAGATGGAAGTATTGTTTTTAGGAAATCAAAGCAATTCAGCTTCTGCAAAGAAGGTTTGATCCTAGATGGAGAAGATAATAATCCCTTGAAAGCAGATATCGTCGTCTTTGCCACCGGATATAAAGGCGACGAAAAGCTCAAGAATATCTTTGCATCTCCAACTTTTCAAAATTGTATAGCAGGATCTCCAACCTCCACAATTCCTCTCTACAGGTAATTTATTTGGTCTAATAACTTGGACAGATTTAGTCCTATAAATAGTCAGATTTATATTTTAGTCCAATATCTTTTAAAAATTGGACATTTAGTCATGCTTTGATCAAACTTGTATAATTCTATTGGAAATTGCTTACTATAATCGTCAGGTACAAACATGTCAAAAAGATTAGGAATTTTGGTGATTTGTTTTAAAAAGTTGCCACAAAAACTTTAAAATTCCCAAATTTCTTGTGTCAATTTTTGATAATTTGACATGTCATTTTTGTTTCGAATAACCAAAATTCAAAAATTTCTTAGACACATTAGTACTCATCAATCTTAGTAGTAATCACAATAAAAATAAATGATTCCAGTCAAAATCAGACTAACTGTTCAATTATTTTTTGAAGATATTTGACCAAAAGTGAAAAATGACTACTTAGAGGATTAAATCTCCACACATAGTCCAAATCACAAGACTAAAAAAACTATTTTCTCTAATGTATCATAAGGTGAATTCAAAAACTATCCCATGGTTTAGCCTAATAACAAAAATATTCAGTTATCTTTTAAAATTATAAATAACCTCAAACACCCACTCGAGGTTTGTATTTGGTTATCAGATACTATCCTTTGGGTGCAATTTGCAGGAAAAAAATAGGGGTGGTTGTTATTTTGAAATCATACAAAACCTCAAGGTTTTTTTTCACTGTTAATGCACTAGGGGTTGTATTTATGAATGCAATCCCGCGATTAATTTAACCGTTCATTCACGCCATGTTGAAGTGATGTTGTTTTTGTGCGACTGCAGACAAATGATCCATCCACAAATTCCACAACTAGCAGTAATAGGTTACTCGGAGTCTATTTCAAATCTTTTTACATTCGAATTGAGATGCAAATGGCTAGCATTATTTCTAGATGAGGCCTTCCAGTTGCCAAGTATTAAAGACATGGAAAAGGACATTAACACTTGGGACAAGTTCATGAAGAAATATTCAGGCAACGGTAAGTACAGAAGATCTTGTATTGGTGGTGTTCACATTTGGTACAATGATCAACTCTGCAAAGACATTGGATGTAATCCCAGAAGAAAGAAAGGTTTTTTCTCGGAGTTGTTTGAACCGTATAATTTGGCAGATTATGAAGGATTAGTTCCGAGTTCTAACTATTGCAATTCAAGTCGTATTTAGTAGGGCTAAGCTGGTCTGGTTATCATTTTTAAGTGCTATAATTCGGGCAGATGATCGAGTGTATATTTTGACGTTTTGCTGTAATAATGAAGAACATAAATTCAGCTTCAGTTTACCTTTGAAATAGAGTTATGGTGTGGAGGTCTATATCAGTTCTTGGGGTGCTGTCTCTTTTGAGAATTACTATTCCTGTCAATGGAATAATGCTTTGTAATGGTTTTATTTACAAATCTCAACAACATAAATAATATTGTTGTATATTTTGGAAATTATTACAATGGTTACAACGGGAAAAACCTTCAAGATGGCTTACAAAAAGGAAAAAAAAAATTACAAGAAAATGTAAAACTTAACTATTACAATTCTTGAATGGATTCCAACTCCAGAAGCATTAATCTGACAGAACTTGAAAAACAAAAGCCGAGTCGAGTAGAATTCTATCCGCAAGACAAATACGTCCCGGCTAGTGCTCACGGTTTGACGTAATGTCCCCAAAGATAAAACGGCTTACGTCTTTTGTGTAGTATCACCACTAACACAAAAGCCCCATCGAACTAGAATGGTGCGAGAACTGGTTTGCTTGACACATAAAATGTAGAAAGGAAGTGCTGACACGAGATGTTGTAACACTGGGTAGTAACACCTACTAGACAGATTAGGAACTGCGAAAATCTGATTTCCTTTCTAACTTCTCACTCTCTCTCACTCTACTCATCCTCCTCCCATGCAACAATGCACCCTAGGCTTATAAAAGCCATCATTTCCAACACTTGAGGGAATTAAAGATAAGAGAGTGGGCATTAAACCACATGCAACTCCCATGAGTTACAAGCCTCTAATTATGACCACTACTTGAGGAGTTACAAACTCCAAAAGCCACATGAACCTAGACATCTCCAATGTCTAGATTCATCCACACATGAACCTAGACACCTCCAATGTCTAGATTCATCCGGCCCAACAGTTACTTGAATTTGGGCCAAGCCCATTTTCAAGTTACAAAACTAACTAAACCTGAACCCGAGCCCAAAGGGTCGGTCCGGTCCAAGGCCCATTTGTGATCATACACTTGTGTTATAGTATGTCCAACCAATAACACCTTCTAGTATTTATACTAGGATAAACTATATCCATTCGCGTGGCCAACTTCATGTATTAATTTCTCACTCATCACCAAAATTCGGTTTTGAGAAATATAAAATACTACGAACATCTACTCGAAAGGTAGATTAATAATTCACAATTTAATTACTCCAGAATTAAATTCTTAGTCACCGAAAATTTGGTCAAAGTCGGGTCGACGCCCATTTTATCAAAACCAAATTTCCAACAGTATATATTTCTCGAATAGTGAGTAATAGAGTATGTGTATGTTCTACAAAGCAAAAATAATTTTTATAGACTAGACAAATCTTAAAGATGCTATCTTTGAGGTATTAATTCCCCCAATAGGGTGTAAATGGTTCTCAAGGAATCACGTCCAGGATACAAAGTCTATTTCACAAACCTTCCAAGATTACACTTCTTAGAATTTTTCAGGAGCATCAGTCACAAGAGTGGTATTAATAGCAATTAAAGAAAGTAGGAAAAAAATAAATCTCGTGGGAATTTGATGGATTAGATTTTCCATCTCTCTTCCATCGATCTATTTTTTTTCTTTATCGACATTCTATAGAATAACTTGAAGTTATTTATAAATTTTCAAATGTTACGTTGAACAGTCGTGTCCTTTCTCAACGGATAAAAGTTAATTATCCAAAGGTTGCATTTATTCACTGGAGTCCTTCCCATGGATGTCTTTATGTGAAAAGACACACTTTTCAACATAATTCTCTTTTTTAAATTTATTTATTTCTTTCCTTCTTTCCTATATATATATATATTATATATACTATATAATATGTGCATAAAGTGAATGTCAAGCTAAAATGATGCTTATAATATGAGATGCAATAAATGCACAATAGTGCAATACACTATATTATATGTAAATATACAACACATAAGTACTTGTTTTTTCTAAATTGTTTATAAGAGTTTATTTGATTTATCAATTACCAATTTCATAGTAGAATTTCAAAACTATAGGTGGCCATTTACTTTAAATAATTACCGCGCCTAGATTAACTAAATTATTATTGGAAATTTGGTTATGAGAAAGTGCGCGTCAACTCAAGTTTGACCAAATTTTCAGAGGGGTAAATGTTTAATTCTAAAATAATTAAATGGTATATTGTTAATCTATGTTCCGAGTAAATTAATATTCGTGGTAATTTTAAACCTTTTTTATCCTAGTATATATTAAAAGGTGTTATAAGTTGGATATATTATAACACAAGTGGATGACCACAAGCGCGCTTTGCTAGCCACCTTGGCCTGATTTCAGGTTAGTTTTGTCACTGGACATTGCAGGTGTCCAGATTCTTGTAACTGGAGGAGTTTGTAACTTGTAACACCTGACTATTACATGTGTTCACAACATTCTTTCTGCATTCGAGTCCAGCACCAATACTTACTCCTGCCAGTTCGAAGGTGCTTTTGTGTTAAGACAAAGTCGTATCTTTGGGGATATGACATTAAATCAGGACATTAAGCTTATCCGTGAACTCTAGTTAGGTTGTATTTGTCTTGTGGATAGAGATACGATCCACTCTCGAATCGGAATTCCTGTCCAGTTTCTAAAGCTGCAGACTAGTCAAGTTGTATAGTTTTTTTTGAGGGAAAACAAAAATATTATAAATTAGGAGATCATCTCCGAAAGCACCAAGTCTGCTAAATAGTCGGGGATAGCGCCAACCTGAGGCTCATTACAACTGAAATTAAAAGCAAACTTTGCTAGAGAGTGGGCTAAAGTATCCCCGGTACGCCTAACAAAGCTAGGAATAATAGAATCAAAACAATTAAACATCGATAGAATATCCTCCACAATATTTCTGAGGTATGAGAGGTCCATTTCGTTCTTCTTCAACTTTTAGTACAGAGTGAGATTATCTGTTTCAATGTGGATGTTGCGCACTTTAAGATCCCGAGCAAGTCGAATACCTTCCCGGCACCCCAGCGCCTCCGCTATTTCCACCGAGCCAACCTCCTCTATTGACTGCATGAGTGATGTGACCACGTTTCCATTGCAATCTCTAAAAACCACACCCAGTCTCGTTCGCTGACCCTCCACTATGGATGCGTCTATGTTGATCTTGACGCTACCCGCCTCCGGTGGACTCCATTTATCTCGCATTACACCGTCGACTATGTGCGCTATGAGTGCAGCCGCCCTCTGATGATCTTCTAGCCTGGAAACAACCAACTTAAAACATCTATCATGGCTAACCTCTTTGTGGGATAAGGTAAGCTTATTTATTGCATCCCAAATCAACCAAAACAGCATTGCAAATAGAGGATGTCCATCCAGGTCACGATTCTTCAGAACAAATTTTAACTAATCCAATAAGGATCCATCTTCAGTTAAGCCTTGCTGAGTAATTCTTAGGGGAGAAGCTGCCCAATAAAATTTTGCCCATTCACAATCCTAGAGAACGTGTTCTGGCGTCTCGATCGCATTTCCACATCTGACCCACGTTGTGTCAATACGGATTCCTTTCCTTTTCAAATTTGATTTGGATGGTAATATTCCATGTGCGCATTTCCATAGGAAGATTTGGACCTTTGGGGGATAGACATATTCCATATCCATTTCCACAATTTAGAGTTCTCACCCGAGGAAGATGTTACGTTATGAATCCCTTCTGATGCTGCCATTGCTAATTTATATCCAAATTTTACTGAATATTTTCCATCTTTGGAGTAGTGCCATACCTGTTTGTCCATGTTTCTCGAAAATTTGATTGGGATGGCTAATATAGCTTTTGTATCCACTGGATTGAAAAGCTCCCTGATTTTATTCACATCCCAGCCCATTCGATCCATCCTTAATAGCTCACTGACTCGCATATCATCCAAACCGTTTGGAGGAGGTGAAATAGGTAGAAAATTAGGGTTATCCACCAACCAAGGATCAACCCACACTCCACCCGTTCGCCGTTCCTGATATTCCACCGAATCCCACGGTGCAAAATGTTCCTGTCTACCACATGCTTCTCCATACGTATGATGGATTATGGCCAATTGTGTTTTCGAGCAATGATCCACGCGGGAAGTACTTAGCAGTTAGAACTTTGAAAGAAAGGAGCTCTTATCCGTAATAACTCTCCATCCTTACTTTGCAAGCATCGCCTCGTTAAAACAACGAAAATCTCGAAGTCCCAATCCCCCTTCTAGTTTCGAATAGCTAATAATATTCCACGCCCGCCAATGATTTCTCTTTTCCTCCTTACACCGGCCCCACCAAAAATTACACAAAATTGAGTCCAATTGGTTACAAATGTTTGAGGGAAACGAGAAGCAGCTCATAAGGTATGAAGAGATCGCTTGGGCCACGGTTTTGATCAAAATCATCTTTCCAGCACCGGATAAATATCGGCTCTTTCAATTTTTTAGCTTTTTCCGAACCCTATCCACTATAATTTGGAATATTTCCTTCTTCGATCGTCCGACAATAGACGGGATGCCCAAATATTTCGTGTGCTTTTGGACTAGTGTCACGCCGAGTTTGGTCGCCAACAATTGTTGCTTGTCGTGAGGTAGTCCATGATTGAAGGATATTTCTGATTTTTCTAGACTTATTCGCTGACCCGAGGCCCCTTCAAAAATGGCTATGATTTCCTGCGTGGTTTCAATTTCTGGTTCTGTGGCTTGTCCAAAGATAATACTATCATCTGCAAAAAACACATGTGAAATAGCTGGCGCATTCTTATTTACTTTAATGCCATGGAGATTACCTCCCCTTTCTGCCTTTCTAATGAGTGAAGAGAACGCCTCTAGACAAAATAAAAACAGATATGGGGAAAGTGGGTCTCCTCGATGAAGCCCACATGAGGGGGAAAATGGGGCACTCGGTTTACCATTAAGTAGAATAGAGAAAGACATTGTATTCACACATTTCATAATGAGGGCTACAACGACTCATTAATACCAAATCTGAGCATCACCATCCCAAGGAAAGACCATTCGACTCGATCATAAGCTTTTGACATATCGAGTTTGAATGCGAACGACCCCTTTTTTTTAGCTTTGTTATTCTTCATATGGTGGAAAATTTCAAACGCAAGCAAAGCATTATCCGTGATAAGCTGACCAAGGACAAAGGCAGATTGTGTATGGTGAATCAAGTGGGGAAGGACCATTTTAAGCCTATTAGCTATGGTTTTCGTGATCAGTTTGAAAATAATATTACACTGACTGATAGGCCTAAAATCCGTAACACACACAACTTTTTTATTTTTAGGAATAAGTACACTTAAAGTATCATTGAGACTCGATGGGCTTGCATGACCGTTCAGAATATGAAAAATTGCCGAAATGATATCATGTTTAAGAATGGGCCAAAATTTTGATAGAAAAGATCTGGCATACCATCCGGTCCTGAGGATTTTGTTGGATTGGAAGTTTTATAGTCTATTATTAAATAATTTACGGTTTCATGCCTATGTCAAAAGCTGAAAAAACTAAGGAATCAGATAGTGGTTTAGTAATTTAGACTCTCAAATCTTGATCAGATGTCTGAGATTCGATTCTCATCACCCTTCCGCTCTCCAAAGCCGCCGTCACTTCCTCCGCCTCAAAAGATGTGTCAATAAATCATTCATTTCGTCAGTCGCTTTTGATTCCACAACGTCCAGCGCCCTACCCATGTCCAGAGTCATTTCAGTTTTGAATAGGACCTGATAGTACCCTAAGAATTCCTTTTTGATGTCCTGGTGATCCTCCACCCAGTCCCCCGATGAATTGTTTAGCTTATCAATGGTGTTTCTAGTTCGTCGTCCGTTTGCTAACTGGTGAAAAAATCCCGTATTTTTATCCCATCTTTGATCCAGTTAGCTCTCAATCTTTGGTGCCACATTTTTTCTTGTTTCAGAAGGAGCTCCTGAAGTTGTGTCCGTACGAGCCCGCTCCGGTATGAGGTCCAACGAGGGATTCGAAGAGAGGGGCTATTCAATTTCTTTTCGCAAGCCGTTATTTGATGCCCAATATTTCCAAAATGGTCTTTCTTCCATTGTTGAAGGTGACATCCACATTATAATAATTTATCCTTGAGTGACTTGGAATGATTCAAACCACCACCTCTGTTCCATGCATTTTTAATAATCTTCTGGCACGATTCATCAAACAACCACATAGCTTCAAACCGGAAAAACTTTTTCCCCCTTCCCCTTATGCCTCCATCAGATGGTTTTTTCTGCCAGTTAATAAGCATAGGGCTATGGTCGGATGAGATACGGGGCAAGTGTGTGATATGGTATGTCGGATATAGAGAGACCCAGTCCGAAGTTCCCAAGCATCTGTCTAGATGTTCCTGAATATTCTGTTCCCCCTCCTGGCCGTTTGTCCATGTAAACGAATACCCCTCGTATCCCAAATCATCCAGATTAGCCTCTTGAATGACTTTATGGAAATCATCCATCTTAGCATCACTCCGAGTTCACCCGCCAATCTTCTCGAAGCTAAACAAAATCTTATTGAAGTTGCCTAGGCAAAGTCAATGAGGATTCTGATGATCTATCAACTCCTAATGAGATTCCACGTGCAATATTTCAATTCTTCCTCCGGCCATCCATATAATCCTATAAGCCTCAATTCTTTTTTTCTGTCTTCTACCACACCGTCAATGTGGTGAAGAGAGTCTGATACCAATTTGAAATTATAGCCATCTCTCCAAAAAAGACAATCCTCCCTTTCTCCCACCATTGGTCAAATCACAATTAACTGCATGCATACCACTAAAATCAAACTGCTTGTAAATAGATTCAAGTTCTTGTGTACCTATTTTTGTTTCCATAATGAAAACAAAATCGGGATCTTTCATACGAATATAACATTTTAGCGCACTAAATGTCCGCGGGTTTCCAAGCCCACAGCAGTTCCAGCTTAAGCAACTCATTGGGTCCAGCGGGACTGCACCTTTGCAGTCTCCACCGATAACACGAAATTACACAGGGCGTCGAACAAACCAAATTCTGTACTTTTTTCTATTTTCCAGGAGACAGTTCGGCTGTGGGGTTAGACTCTGGGAGTGGGCGTTTAGAGGGTGTGAATGGGGTAGGGGATGATGTTTCTGTTTGGTGGGATGATTCAGCTTTTTCGTGGGGGTGTGATCCTTTAGCCTTGACCACCCCCTTGGGTTTGGGTTGAGATGGTGGGTTTCAGGTCAACTATCGATTTTGGTTTAGACGCTTTTTGATGTTTTTGGCTCTGGGAATGGAAATGGTGTTCGCCAAAAAATATTTGGATCTCTATATTGCAAGTGTACATTGTACTTTATAGGATAATGGCAAGCAAGGTCGTATTCCTCAGGGATCGACTATGAAACACTTAGACTATAATAATATCGCATTCTAATTTTATTGAAGCGACCGAATATTGAGTTTTAGAAAAATAAAAAAAAAAAGAAAAAATTTTCGAACCCCACAAATTTTCAACAACTATGGAAGCAACCTTAGGCACATAATCTCAACATGTTTCTTCAAGATTAAATCCAATTAATATTTCACAAAACCAATTTATGCAATTCTATGAGTTTAATTCTTAAATTAGTTTATTCACCCTCCGGGTTGCGCATAAACAATAGATTAATAACAATTGTAGATCTCCCGATACGTTACAACTATTATTAACTCTCAAAAGATCTATGAATTAAATGACTCCCCACAAATAGTTGTAGGTCTTCCGACTCGTTACACCTATTTATATCTGAATTCGATTTCCGTCTTTGTTAGAACTCCTCTCCCGAATTTTGCACTAACAAATATGACATGCTAATTATTGATCAGATAAAAAGCAATTAAGAATAAGTACCCGAATTCATAAAATAGAACACATGAATCAATTAAGAAAACAATTAATCAAGATTTAACATGAATCCATAGTTTTGATTATGCCATAAGATCCGAAAGATTAGCCAAACATTGATATCAAATTCATAGACAAACTTGAAATTAATATTGTGTCATCATTTAAGTACAGACAAGAGATCTAAACTAAGAAAGAAAACCCTTCTTGTCAGGATGGATCTTCCTTCCAAGCCTTCGAAGCTCTTGTGCTTCCGTAGATGTGAAAAGCCTTGTGGTGTTCTTCGTAGCATAGCCCTCCTCTCTCAGAAGACTTTTGATCTTGTAATCATGTGTATTTTGGTGTGTTGTATGTTGTATGAATGATTATATTTTCGTGCAGCCCTTGGGTCCTTTATATAGGTGCTTGGAGAGATCACTTGTAGAGTTTGAGTAGGAAAAGGACACAAAAATCCGTCACAGTCAGTCGCACAGCCCATGCGGCTTTTGCACGGTCACTCCACACGGTCCGGCCGTGTGGCTTGGTTTCGTCCCTGTTTTCTCCCAAACACTTCACAGATACATGTTACATGGCCGTGTGGTCCCATAGGGTCCGACCGTGTGACTAGTTTTCATCCAATTTTTTCGTCTATTCGATCTTCTCTTTGCACTCGTCGATCTTATCTGGGCCTTCTAACTGATATCTTCTCAATTAAGCACCGTTTCCTGTAAAAGGTTACAAGATTACGCAGTATCATGCCCTTCTAAGGAAACCAAGTAAAACACACTAAATATACATGCAAATGTACCAATTATATACCATTTTAAGCCTCTAAATGCACGTATATTTTACAGGTATCAAAATCTCCCAAACTTAAATAATTGCTCGATCCTCGAGCAAATTAAGAAAACTAATATCAATGGGTATAAAGAACACACCAGAACACTAGAAACATTTAATCTCATTTGAATTCATATTTAAGTAAACCATGCAATTCATTATCAAGAAGTCATCATTCACAAGAAGGCATACTCTCTCGGGTACTTGACATCGCGACTCACAAGTAAGTAGTGTATCACTCAACTCTCAAAGTGTATGGTACCGTAAGTGTTTACTCTCAACTCAATTCATTGAATGTAGAACTACCATAAGCTTGCAAATCGTCTAACATCTCTACCACTTTTGTGTGCACACTTTAAAAATCAAAAAGGACTTTTCATTTGGTTGTAATGTAGGCTCTTTGGTAAGAGTAGGGAAAATATGGATTAAGTGACTCGACTTGAGTAAATAGAGTTTAAGTACACAGACTTGCAATTCACCAACCCAATTTCATCATAAAAATCGTTGTTTCAAGATATATTCCTTTTCAACTCAACTCCATTCTTTTTTTTCTTTTTTCATTGTTAGGCCTTTTTGCCTTCTTTTCTTTTTTTTTTCTTCAGCCTCAATGTAACGCCCTAGTTTTAGAAAGTGCAACTGCGCATAATAAAATCCACAAAATAACTAAGAATTTAATGAAACGAATCAACAATTTTTTTTCCAAAGAATAAAATAACTAACTTAAATAAAAAAGTTCATTATCCATCAATTGAAATAAAACTAGCATATTGTACGTTTTATAAATACGAGAAATTAAAAACCAACATCGTTCAAGAAATTCTACTACTAATAAAAAAAATCGACAATAACAACTGTCATGATCAATTCACCCACCACGCGCCATGACAGACTCCTCAACCTGAAATGTTAAAATTATTGGGGTGAGTTATCGTCAACTCAGTGGGGAAGCAATTGTTCAAGTCAAATACATATGCATAATAATTAGCATAAATATTTATGGAAAAAGAACATAATCTCACATACAGTTAACTATAAATAGTCTCAAAGTCTCGTGTACAATTAAGTACAAATAGTCTCAAAATCTCGCGTACAATTAAGTACCAACAGTCTCAAAGTCTCGCGTACAATTAAGTACAAATAGTCTCAACGTCTCGCATCATAATTATGTTGGAAATTATTCGGGTCCCGGATCTAATCCGGGTCAAATAAGATTCGACTTTTCGATCTAATCGAGCAGAAGCGGAAGCGAGGGATTCAAAAAATCTAGTTTTAAATATAAGAACACAAGATCATACTTATTAAATTTATTCACACTAAAGGAAGAAAAGAAAATTTACCTCTTTCGATGATTTTCTTGTTCTTCGCTTTTTCTCCATTTAATCCTTCGAATCCCCGAAGCTCGTAGACACCACGATCTTCCAATTCGATCCTCCCTATCAACGGTAGTGTGTGGGCACGCAAATAATAATTCTAAATTCCTAACTTTTATTTTCCTACGATGTACTCAACTTATGAGATCGTAGGATTGGGCTAACTGGATAGGAGGGGAATTAAACTAGGCTTAAAATAAAACCACAAAAATCACTACTGAAGAACACAAAAATGATCGACCTTGAGGATTTAATCTTGCTGACCAAGAAAAACTTGTCAATTTGCCAAAACAATTTGACCTTAATTTGACTTGGATTGTCCTGGACAATTCTTTTAATTTAGAATGAATTATTGACCAAATAATACTTTCAATTTGGAAACAAAATGGGCTGCCGAACTCTCTTTTAAATAGAAAATGGGTTGGCCGAAAATTACTTTTGAATATGAACCAAGAAAACTTTTCCCAATTGCAAAGAGGACTCCCGTAAATTCAATAGTTGTTGGGGGCCAAAAAATAACTTACCTCAATAGTGATACATGGCTTCTTATTTATAGGCCTAGTTCAATCAGTTCCCCACTCCAACTCAATCTCCTATCTAATTTAGAATTCATAATTCTAGATAGAGTCAAACTCTAATTGATAATTATCCAATATAATTATCAACTTAATAATTATACTGATATCATAAATATCTTATATTTATTTAATTCCCAATACAGTCAAAACTGTAGAATATCAGTTATTCCCGGAATTAACTAATATTAATATATTGGCCCAAATATTTTAGAAAACTCTTTTCCAAAAACCCTTAGGAACCTGAAATATTATTTCTAACCCATTTATTCTAGGAAGGCGAACCGGCGACCATGGATCTATAATTATAAGCTCCAATAAATCGAATAAATAATTAATTCTTTAATTAATTTATTCGACTTATTAATTCTGATATTACTCCACTATAAATTTCGAATTGCACTCTTATAATTATAGAATATCTTACTCTACGAATTGAGCTAGTCCACTGATATAATCATTACATATAGATTAATCCTCCATGGATTGTAATTGAAGCTAGGTAGTATCTGTTAAACCTCTTCAATTACCTCTTATCCTCATTTACAATTAACTCACTAGCGAATGGTTAATTTATAATCGAATCATAAATTAGAGATCTCAAACTATTTAGTTCCAGAAAACAAATGAGGGAATCGTCTTTCTACTTCTCGCAAGAAAGAATGGATTCCATATCTCTGAATTTATATTCCCAGCTATTTAATTCAAATGTAAATCTAAAATGTAAGTGTTGGGAATGTCGTAGGACAAACTTAAACGAGCAAATTAAGAATTACACAGAAATAAACAGGAGTCTATAATCACTCAGGATTAAGATTTATCCATATATGACCATCTTGTGATTTAATTTTATTTTCCATTTCTACAACTGAATTTGTATGAAAAATTCAAATCAAATCGGTCCGAGTCCTATTTGATCAAATCATATATAAATGCCCCCACTAAGATGTCTCCACATCGACGGTCCGGATAAGACAGTCACATTCAAAATGTTCTGGGCCGCATTAATGATATTTAATTAAAGATCCCATACTTTAATTTATTTCATCACGAACTTAATTTTAGTTTATTATCCATAATCTTAAACCTCTCGTAAATAACACTTATACTAAGATTATGTTAACTAGGGATTTTCATGATGTTAAAGAAAATACATACAACATGTAAAAGAGTTCGAAAATAAATGTCGCCTTTATTAATAATCAAAAACAATTCACAATTACTTTAAGGGCACTATCCCTAACAATATCCCACTTGCCCTAAAGCATATGGGACATGTCTCCCAGTCCTATGTTCTTGTGCCTCTAAAAATACTTTTCAGGTTGCGTCTTGTTGATAAGATCAACAAAATGTACACTGACCCAAATATCGACTTTCGAGTATCCTTGTTTAACTAGAAGTCAGAATCAGTGCAGTCGTCTATTTTAAGGTCAACCACCTAAATAGACAAACATCTTGATCTCAAACATATTTGAGATGGTTTTGACTATTATCTAATGAAATATTTTTGGATTAGATTGAAACCGGTTGGCAATCTATATCGCATATCAAATACCAAGCCTAGTACACAACATGTCATACATTAGGCTGCCTACTGCAGAGGCATAGGGAATACGTCTCATGTTCTCTTCCTCCTGAGGTGTCTTAGGACACTGCTCCTTGGAGAGAACTACTCCATGTCGAGTTGGTAGGTAACCCTTCTTGGAATCTTGCATTCTGTAAGGCAACTGTATCTTATCAATATAAGAAGCCTGAGACAATGCCAATAGTTTGTTCTTGTGATTTTAAACGATTCAAATTCCAAGAACATAATTCGCTTATCCCAAATATTTCATTTGGAATTGCTTGGTAAGCCAACCTTTAACCGTAGATAACATCTCTACATCATTCCCAAATGAGTAGAATGTCATCTACGGAAAGCACAAAAAATGCCACTTTACCATCCTTGATCTGCTTGTATACACAAGGCTCATCAACACTTCTGCTTGTATACACAAGGCTCATCAACACTTTGGTCAAAACCATAAAAATTAATCGTCTCATCAAATCTATGGTTCCATGACCTTGAGGCTTGCTTTAACCCATAAATGGATCTAAGCAATTTGCAGACTTTTTGCTCTTGACCTTCGGCTACAAACCCCTCTGGTTGCTGCATGTAGATTTTCTCATCAAGATAGCCATTCAGAAATGCCGTGTTGACATCCATCTGCCATATCTCATAGTCAAGACATGCAACAATTGAAAGTAGTATGCGAATGGATTTTAGCATTGCTACAGGCGAGAAAGTCTCCTCATAGTCGACTCCCTCCTTTTCGGTGTAACCCTTAGCCACTAGCCTTGCTTTGAAAGTCTCTATTTTCCCATCCACACCCTTCTTTCTCTTATAGATCCATTTGCACCTAATGGGCCTGACATCCTCAGGCGGATCTACAAGAACTCAGACAGTGTTAGAGTACATAGACTCCATTTCTTGGTTCATAGCTTCAAGCCACCTCTCTTTATCAGAATCCACCATCGCTTGTCGAAAAGACAATGGATCATCGTCTACCCCATCAGAGACTACAACATTTGCCTCTTCGATTTGATGATAACGGATTGGTGGTCTAATCACCCTCTCACTGCGTCGAGGTGTCATGACATTCTGATCAGGTATAGTGGTATGTTTAGTGATTTCCCCAATAACTCTTGTTGGTTGTGGTCTGATCTCATCAGAAAGTAACTCCTCGAGTACAACTTTACTTCGAGGTCGGAAGTTTTCTATCTAATCGTTCTCAAGAAAGATAGCATTATTCGAAACTTTTACTTTTTTTCTTGCGGATCATAAAACAAACCTCCTCTCGTTCCTTTGGGATGTCCAACGAACAGATACACTTCTGAATGTGGATGCAACTTTCCAGTCTTTCCTTTCAGCACATGTGCTGGGCACCCCCATATGCGAAAGTGGTGTAAACTAACTTTACTCCCATTCCAAAACTCTAGTGGTGTTTTTTGGATTGACTTAGATGGAACTACATTCAAAATGTAAACCGCCGTTTGCAATGCATACCCCCAAAATGAATTAGGCAGTGTTGCATAGCTCATCATCGACCTAACCATATTAAGCAACGTTCGGTTTCTCTTTTCAGCAAAATCGGTTCGCTGAGGGGTGCCAGGTGTTGTGAGTTGGTACAAAATACCACGCTCTAGCAAATAATCTTTGAACTCAGTATCGACATACTCGCCCCCTCGATCGGATCGAAGGCACTTCAAAGATTTTCCTAGCTGCTTTTCAGCTTATGCGTGAAATTCCTTGAATTTTTCAAAAGTCTCGAATTTTCTATGCGTGAGATAAACATATCCAAACCTCGAGTAATCATCAACAAAAGTGACGAAGTACTCAAAGCCACATCTAGCTTGTGTGGTCATGGGACCACAAACATTACTATGCACAAGCTCTAGTGGTTCTTTGGCTCTATTGCCCTTTGCAGAGAAAGGTCTCTTAGTCATTTTTCCTTCTAGACAGGATTCATAAACAAGAAGAGTGCCAACTTTTAGCTCTCTCAAAGGACCATCCTTTGCAAGCCTATTTATCCTTTCTAGTGAAATATGTCCTAACCTTAGATGCCTAAGATATGTTTCATCATCTTGTGAAACCTTTTGCCTTTTTGGTTTAGGATGTTCTGCTCTAAACATTTCGGCATTTAGCAGTGGTTGTTCATTAGGTTTAATTAAATAGAGTCCGTTTTCCAATTTTGCAGTACAAATATCACGCCCATTTTTAGAAATAATAATCGAATTATCATTAAAAGATAGTGAAAATAAATGTTCATGCAACTTTGAAACAGAAATCAAATTTCTACGGATGCCAGGAATATAATAAACATCGTTTAAAATTAATATTTTATCTCTAATATTAAACCTAATTACTCCCACTGCTTTTGCCGAAACCACTGCACCATTGCCAACTCGCATTGTGAAAGACCCATCGGCGAGCTCTTCATAAGAGCTAAGCATTTGCAAGGAAGAACAAACATGATTAGTAGCTCCAGAGTCAACTACCCAAGTAGAAGAATCTCTAGCTACCAAACAACTTTCAAGAACAAGTAAATCATATTTACGTTTCTTGTTTTCCTTTACTTTGGAGAGAAACTTGGGGCAGTCTCTCTTCCAATGTCCCTCTTCACCGCAGTGGAAACAATTTCCCTTTGGTTTAGAGGAACCTTGTTTCTTGCCTTTGAGATTTTCACATACAAGAGCAATATTCATGTTACTATTCCACTTGTTACAATTTTCTCCAGTTAATGAATCATTCAATAGTGCAAGCATAGGATAAGACATCATTGCTGAAAATTAAATAAAGCGATATAAATAAGCGAACGAACATCATAGAACTTTCAATTTAGGAACTATAAACATGATGCATGAAAGCAATAAAGTTTATCCTACCAATTCCAAGGTAATTTAATCTCACATTTAAAAACCCGTCGTAGGGTAGGTCAAATTAAATGACGATTAAATCGAGACCATCTCAGATTAATAAATAAATAATCAAGACATCTCATATCTTCATTTATTTATTAATCACCTTTGAATTTAGCCTAGATACATTCAAACTATTTGATTGTATACTTATGAGTGTTACCAATTATTTCAGATTTTAAAAGTTAACTCGAAATCGCCGCCGTAGGGTAGGTAAATTAAGAGTTAAATTTTAAATTCATATCCTTTCGGAGATTAAGCCTTGATTATTGATTTAAGTGAAAACCATTCGTAGGGGGACGAATATGAGCATCGCGAGGCGTCACTTAAATCTCACGGTACTTTGATCAATAATGGAGGCCACAGGATTTATTGTCATGAATCCTTCTCCCACTCATTATTTTATAATAAATGTTTCCTAAACATTTAAGTTATAAAACATCTTATGTTCTAATAAGTCAAGCCCAATCCTATTTGTCTTTTTGATTAAAATTCTCTAATTTAAAAATCTAACTTTTAGAAATTAAATCATAATTTTAATCAACTTTAAAAGCCCCTAAATTATCAAAATAATTAAGGGAATAGGGATAAAACGGAAAAACTTCAAGAAAGAACAAAGGAAACAACGCGCCTAGTGAAAATGGGACTTACCCGAGCCCCCTCGCCGACCCGCCCGAATCGCCCGAGGCTACTCGAGACTCGCTTAAATCGCCGAGCCCGACGAGGGCCCCGCCGGCTGCCCGAACGCGAATCCAAAATATTTTGTTTCTAAAACATGTAATTCAGATATTTTTCATAAAAACTGGATCCATTTTTTCACAAAATTAATTCCAAACAATTATCCCAATTTTAAAAAATTATATAAAACACTTTTATACAAAATTTTAAAAATTATATAAAACTCTTTTATAACAATTTTAAAAAAAAATATAAAATACTTTTATATCAATGTCAATATATCTCATAGATCTATCATAACAATTAAACAATTCAATCATCATGATGCATGATATGCTTGGGAGTGAGTTCCTGTTCGCCTTATTTTTAGCTTCACCGCAAGTGTACGGTTTAGTTTATAGAATATGGTAAGCACGGTCGTATCCACGAAGACTAATAAATTAATGTGCTAAGTATCAAACTAAGATAGCCTTTTTTTTATTTAGATGATCGTAATTGGATGATTGTTGTTGGATTAAGACAAATTAGACTATAAAAAACACAAGATCAAGATAATGATAAAAATGGAAGTATCAAGATAATAAAATGGATTCCCGGGTTAAGGTTTCGATTAATATCCCTATTGTTGTCCGATTTAATCAAAGTCAAAGTTATTCTCAATATTCATATAAGACGATCACAAAAGTATTTTATCCTCCCTCTCGAGATGCATATAAAATGTAGATTGAAATATCTATGCTAGCATTTCTACTCAACATGAGATATTCAACTCCCAAAAGTTCAAAGGATCAAATGTCCTCACAAATATTTACAAACCTCTCGATTCATGCAAATATTCGTGTCAAGTACTCAAGATCTAATATTGAAACTCATCTCTCAAATTATGAATCAATATATCAAACATGCTAAATCATTGATCAAGTGATAAAACAAGAATAAGCTCAAAGTACTCAAATATAGGCTTCAAGACAATAACTTCAACTAAGATTAAAATATTCAACAAGAGTTCATTAATCTACTTCCAAAACCCCGAAATCTCAAGAGTTTAGCTACACATGATATCTAAACAACTCTTAGACAAATTGTTCAAACCCATGCTAAGTTCAAATGAAAGATTAAAATACAAGAGAAGCAAGAAAAACTTATGAAAGTCAACAATCTCTCGATATATCTTCGTTCCTCAAGCTCTGATGCGACCCGATTGTCTCCTTGATGTCTTCTTGGAAGAATAAAAATTTGTCTTGTGTTCTTAGGCCAAAAATTGTCAGAATTCCTTGGTGTGCGCCCCAAAAAGAGTATATATACCTTTTAGAATGTTAGGGCATGTTGCTGTCATGATGCAGCAATACAGTAAGGACGCACGGGCCGTGCTCCCCAAGCACGACCTGCCCATGCTCCATGTCGAAGATTTGAGCTCATTTGCTGCTTGAGCACGGGCCGTGCTAGGTGAGCACGGACTGCCCGTGCTCCATGTCGAAGGTTGGAATCCATCTCTTGTTTGAGCACGGGCCGTGCTAGATAGGCATAGTCTGCCCGTGCTACCTGCCGAAGGGTAGTTATTTGATCATTTCTTTCCGTTTCTTGCCCAGTTTGTCTGACTTCTATCCAATTCAACCTTAAACTTCGTTTGTTACTTCACATGTTAGCACTCCTTGACCGCAATGACTCGTATTGTTGCCAAAATGCTATAAATATCATTCAATTTCTGCAAAACGAACAAAGCATAATACCTTTTCCACAAGATAGAAAATAAAGCCCTTCTTAGCCGTGAAATGCATGCATAACAACTAACTCTAACCACAATTAAGCCTCAAATACATGCAAAACACATATCAATCAAAACCCCCAAACTTAAACTGTTGTCCGTCCCAGTCAACGCTTTATAAACAAGTCAAAGCACAAATGGGAGTAATGAAAAACAGGACAAGAACAAGGTATCACAATTCATGTCGTTTAATCAAGGTCATCAAGCACAAACCAATCAAGCTTCAAATATCTAACATAGAATGCAAGTCAATTAAAATCATGGCAAATACTTCAAATCACGCCTCTCATGGATAAAGTGTATACTCTCCTCTCTAGACTGATAAGGGACGTGTATTCGCTTAAATCATATCAATGTTGAAGAATTACCATATGCTTGCAAATCATTTCACATCTCCGCCACTCGATTGTATGCAATTCACAAATCAGAAAGGACTTTGATTTTGGTTGTAACGAAGGCTCTTTGGTTAAGGTAGGAAAGTTGGATAAAGTGACTCAAACTTGAGCGTATAGACCGGTGAGCATATCAATCATCTACATTACAATACCATATGCTACTCCAATCATCCCGTATTTTCATCAACTTTTCTTATCCCCATCCCTTTTCTTTCTTTTGAGGATCACCTTCAAATTACAATCCTTAGCCCCCAAGTTTATTCAAAGAAAACTCATTCATAAAGCCGATTTTTTTTGACTCTTTTATGAGTTTTCAACATTTCATAACTCATTTTTCTTCCTCTTTTGTCCCCATTAACCAACTCTAACACCTTCTTCTAAAATTTTGATTTCACCCATTCACCATCATTCATCCCTTTACTCAATGCTATACGATCAAATGTAGGGTAAAAGATTTATCAAGTTAAGGCTTGAATTGTGTCTTTCAAAAATTAGGCAATAGGCTCAAGTTGGCTAACTAGGGATTTCAATATCATCGTTGGGTAAGCAAAAAGGTTTGAAGGGCTAACAAAAATGGCCTAAAATCATTTTCATAAATTGCATACAATCTGTGACTTTGACGGAAATACTAGAGCAAGTTCTAGAATTCAAATCAACATGAATGATACACTCAACCATAAACAAGACTGCATATAATGAAAAGCAGTAAAGGCTCAAAAGCTCACAGGCTTGCAGTTGCGTAATTCAAAGTATATTAACCATTATTTCAATATCCATGAACTCCATTTTATCTATCTTCAACCCGATCAACTCACGCGCAATAACCAATTCAAAACAACAAAAATTATTCAACACATGCTCACAAGAATACATCAAGCACACAAAATCGGTCAACTCACTCCCTAAACACCCAAGAAAGCAGTAAATATGCTAAAGCAATAAACGTGCCAAAATTAAAACAAACATCTAATGCAATGGAACCTATATGCTCTACATGCAACTACATGAATGCAAAACACCACACCCTTTAATTAAATTACTACCTCTCCCCCCAAACTTGAATGAAATTATATCGCAAAGAAGGAAAGATAGAATTTCAAAGAAAAGTGTGGAAATGGACATGTCTCACTGTGGGGGTGGCGGCGAAAAGTGGCCCTGGGAGATGTGCCACATTTGTATCTGATGCAGCGTCTGTAACATCTCCAACTCCTTCTGCTCTTGGGCCTGGTACCTCTGCTCCTGGGCTTGGTACCTCTGCTCCTGCTCTGTTCGGAAAGCACGGGATTCCTCCTGGTAAAGTCAGAAATCATTCCTATGTTGTCGCATGCTCTCCTCAAGAGCGAAGAGTCTATATTGTTGATCTTGTCCCCCACGCTCTTCACCGTGGTGAGAGCTCTCCGGAATGTCAGGCCTCCCTTGCTGGACCCCCTATGTGCACCCCCCGTGCTGGAAACCCGATTCTTGACCTTGCTCTTGATGCTCATACGCCCTCGCCTCGATGGCTAAGTCCTCCTCATCGATAAACCCGACTACCCTCCTCCTTTTTCTTGCTGTTAATCCTTCCATGACCCTGATATGTGCCTCAGAGTTCAAGAGCCAATTTATTTCATTGTCCACCACAGCTGTAAGCTGCGGGTTAGGGAGTGGAAAAGCCGGTCCAACCTTTTGTTGGAAACAAATGATGTTCTCTTCGTCTGTTATTATCTTCATCGTGGGAAGAGCGTTCATGTTGATACTTCGACTGCCCGCTAGCGGCTCCATTCTGCTCGTATCAACCCCAAAATGTCTAGCAATGGGGGTTATCATTCCCCCAATCAGTATTGTCCCCGCCTCTTGCTTGGCTAAGAATACGACATGGTCCACAAAGTAGGCTGCCGTGTTGTAAGGAGTACAGGTGAGCATACAACAAAGTAGGTACAACTCTCGAGCTTGCATGCCTCCGTTGTTATGTCGAGCGTATACGGAGTGAGCTGTCACTTTTTGGATGTAGCGGAAAATGGGGTTACGAAGGGATGAGGCCTTTAACGTGCGTGCCACATATAACAATGGGCCGGTCTCTGGTGTCTGAACCAACAGACGCCAAAATTCAGTCGAGCGATAATCTGCTACGGTCTTGTAAGGGGCGTTCGATGGTACCCCAAAAATCTCATTTAATTGGGCGATAGTGACGTGCCTCCACACGTTGCCCAAACGAAATTGGATTGCCTGGGGAACATTGTTAACCCGCGTCTCTGTAATATCCAAGGTACTCAAGAACTCGAGTGCCCACCGCCCTTGCATGAAGGCGGTCCAACCTACTCGTTCAAACATTTGCCAAACCTCATCATGTATCCCAAGAGCTTGGGTACATTCGTCATCAGCATAACATGTTGGCATAAATGCACGAGCGATCAGCTGGTTCCAGCGTTCTAAGAGATCATCTTCTGTAAAAGTGAGTCCATAGGCCTCGGGGCTGTTTGGGTCTGGCGCTTGACGTGCGGCAGCGGCCCCCCAACCGCGTCTACCTCGACCTCGTGGGCTCCTTGGTTCAGCCATATATTCGAGTTAGTACCTGGCAAGACAAGTGTGAGAATACGCACATGCCAAGTATAACAAGAAAGTCATGAATTTCATACAACAAATCAAATACGGCATAGTGACTCATCCCTACAATTTAATCAACAATTAAGCATCCAAGCCCAAATAACAATGTAATTACAGAAAATCCTAGTCACTAACACCGACACTAATCAAGCCTAAGTACAATTCATCACTCAATCAACCACAATTACTTCAATTCAACCCGCACATAAGGTGTTCGATAAAATGCCCCATAGAAAATATCAAGAAAAATCATGGCAAATTCATCAAACATGCACCATATAGGAATTCTAATCCATAATTTACGAGAAATTCGAAACAAAAAGTGAAATTCATACCTTAATTCTCAAAAATTCGGAAAGAGGTGCAAATTTAAACCCTAGGTGCACCTTTTCTAAAATTCTCACTTCAAAGCAAAATTTAGGAGTGAAATTCTTGTGAGAGTTTTGTGGGAATTGAATATGTAGTACAATCCAAGTGAAAATCACAATAATTTTGAGAGGGGTGCGATTTTGTGATCTTGTGCGTGAGGGAGAGTGATAATTTTTTTTTGAAAAAAACTGACCCTGCCCGCCTTATAGCTGTGTAATTCGACACAGGCATGGGCCGTGCGCCTAGCGCAAGGGCTGCCCGTGCTATGTGTCGAAACTTCAAAAAAAAATAAGACATGGGAAGGGCACGGGCCATGCTATATGTCGAGACTTCACATTTCAACCCTGGGGGAAGCACGGGCCGTGCTCATTGAGCACGCCCTGCCCGTGCTAGGTGCCGACCCTCAGCTCCGGATTTTGTCCATTTTTTTTAACCAAACACACACAAAAATGAAACAAAACTAAAAGAAACGCAAACACACAAAAAAACTGAAATTCACACCAAAAACCGTTGGGTTGCCTCCCAACAAGCGCTATATTTAACGTCTTTAGCTTGACGCCTGTTTTCGTTCCGTCACGGCTCACGCAAGGTGATGGATGTCACCTCATTGTGTGGTTTTCCATGCCAATCCCACACACTCGGATTCTTGCCTCCCTTGCACTTTGCTAAAGGAGGTTTCTCGTGTTTGTCAACTATCCATGCTTCTATTCTTCATTGTGCGGGTAATGGTACATGCACTCTCTCGGTTCAATATAAGTCTTTTTGTGCTTTTCCTTCTTCTTTGATAATCCCTGCATGTTTCCTTTAGAATGCTCAAAATTATTCAAGCTATTAGCTTGAGTACAGGAATCAGCAAATGTTGTTGTTTTACAACTCTCAAAACCATCATGTTTTTTCACAGTCCGAAAAATGGAAAATGGAACACGCTCATCATTAACTTGTAATGTGAGCTCCCCGTTCTTCAGATCTATTAGTGCTTCCGCAGTTGCCAAAAATGGACGCCCAAGTATGAGAGGGATGTCGCAATCCTCCTTCATGTCTAGCACTAGAAAATCCACGGGGAATATGAATTTATCGACCTTTATGAGAACATCTTCTATTATCCTCGTTGGATGAGCGAGTGATCTATCAGCGAGTTGTAAGGTGACCTTGGATGGTCTCACCTCTCCGAGCCCAAGCTTCCTGAAAACGGAAAACGACATCAAGTTAATACTAGATCCTATATCACAAAGTACATTATCAAAGAAAATATCGCCTATTGTACAAGGGATAGTGAAACTCCCCGGATCCTTTAGCTTTAGCTTTTGCGGTATTTTTCTTTGTCATTTCCCTGAGTTGGAATAGTGGATTCGGCATCTCACACGACTCCGAAGTCACACCAATACCTGCATTTTCAGACTCTTCATTCTCATTTCCACCCCACACATGGAAGGCATTGCA
This sequence comes from Rehmannia glutinosa, assembly GCA_016081115.2. Taxonomy (NCBI): domain Eukaryota; kingdom Viridiplantae; phylum Streptophyta; class Magnoliopsida; order Lamiales; family Orobanchaceae; genus Rehmannia; species Rehmannia glutinosa. The sequence goes on along the minus strand of CM071931.1, from coordinate 27,674,798 downwards.
ATGTTCCCTCGGGTTGACTTCCGTATTGCTTGGAAATTGACCCTTTTGATGTTGCCCACCAACAATTGTAGCTAATTGGCCCACTTAGGTCTCGAGACTTTTTATCGAACTGGCCATCTGTGTCATTTGTAGCTCCATCTTATCCATCCTTGAGTCTTGCCTTGCGAAGCGGCTCCTTGTATCACTCATGAATGCATTGGATTAATTTATGAACGATGTGAGTGCATCTTCCAAAGATGATTTGCCTTCCGCATTAGTACCCCCATTCGACGCATTGGATCTCGGCGGTGGTTGCAACACATTTTTTGTATTAGCATAGGAAAATTTTTCATGGTTTTTCAATCCCGGATGGTAGTGTGTTGGGGTTGAATTATTCCAGAAATTGTTGAAATTCCGGTTATTCACATAATTGACCTCCTCCATCGGATATAGAGGAACTTCACTACTCGTGCTTGTGTTAGCTTTGGCCCCCTTCGTAAGAACACTTAAATGATTTGTCAATGCTGCCATTTGTGCTGTCAACACCTTAATTGGGTCAGAATCTAAGCCTTGATTATTGATTTAAATGAAAACCATTCGTAGGGGGACGAATCTGAGCATCGCGAGGTGTCACTTAAATCTCACGGTGCTTTGATCAATAATGGAGGCCACATGATTTATTGTCATGAATCCTTCTCCCACTCAATATTTTATAATAAATGTTTCCTAAACATTTAAGTTATAAAACATCTTATGTTCTAATAAGTCAAGCCCAATCCTATTGGTCTTTTTGATTAAAATTATCTAATTTAAAAATCTAACTTTTAGAAATTAAATCATAATTTTAATCAACTTTAAAAGCCCCTAAATTATCAAAATAATTAAGGGAATAGGGATAAAACGGAAAAACTTCAAGACAGAACAAAGGAAACAACGCGCCTACTAAACGAGACTTACTCGAGCCTTGCTCGGGACCTGCCCGAACTGCCCGGGACCTGCCTGAACTGCCCGAGCCTTGACCAGGCCATGCCCGGGTTGCCCGACACCTGCTCGGGCTGCCCGAACGTGAATCCAAAATATTTTGTTTCTAAAACATGTAATTTAGAGATTTTTCATAAAAACTGGATCCATTTTTTCACAAAATTAATTCCAAACAATTATCCCAATTTTAAAAAATTATATAAAACACTTTTATACAAAATTTTAAAAATTATATAAAACACTTTTATAACAATTTTAAAAAAATATAAAATACTTTTATATCAATGTTAATATATCTCATAGATATATCATAACAATTAAACAATTCAATCATCATGATGCATGATATGCTTGGGAGTGAGTTCCTGTTCGCCTTATTTTTAGCTTCACCGCAAGTGTACGGTTTAGTTTATAGAATATGGTAAGCAAGGTCGTATCCACGGAGACTAATAAATTAATGTGCTAAGTATCGAACTAAGATAGCCTTATTTTTATTTAGACGGTCGTAATTGGATGATTGTTGTTGGATTAAGACAAATTAGACTATAAAAAACACAAGATCAAGATAATGATAAAAATGGAAGTATCAAGATAATAAAATGGATTCCCGGGTTAAGGTTTCGATTAATATCCCTATTGTTGTCCGATTTAATCAAAGCCAAAGTTATTTTCAATATTCCTATAAGACGATCACAAAAGTATTTTATCCTCCCTCTCGAGATGCATATAAAATGTAGATTGAAATATCTATGCTAGCAACTCTACTCAACATGAGATATTCAACTCCCAAAAGTTCAAAAGATCAAATGTCCTCACAAATATTTACAAACTTCTCGATTCATGCAAATATTCGTGTCAAGTACTCAAGATCTAATATTGAAACTCATCTCTCGAATTATGAATCTGTTGGGAAATTTATTGTTTAGATTTTGATGAATGTCATGTAAAACATAGACTAGAAAGTTGGCACCCCATTTTCCTTGTAATTTGTATTGTAATAGATAAATTTGAACAATTTGAGTCAAGTCACTATGCTCGGGAATACAAGAAGTCAACTGAAGACTGAAGTGAAGACTCCGCTGACGAACAGCTGAGTATGGCCAAGAAAGAAGATCAAGGACTCGACTGAAGGAGTATCAGATGTGATACAGCTGTATGAAGAGTCAGTCAAGTCAACTCAAGAAGCCAAGTCTCAAGTTGAAGTGACAGATGAGTCATCCATTAATTGGAAGTTAACTCGAAGTCACCTGGGGAATAAAGGACTGCAGTCAAGTCCAGACAACTGAACGAGATCCGTTGATAAAAGTCAAGAATGTCACTCAGGATAGTAGCCTGTTAAAGTTGTCAGAGATAAAGTGTTAGTTCCAGTTGTGTGCAAAAGGAATAAACCAATGGGAAGTACTGCACCAAGTGTCAGAAACGCTGCAATGCTGCAAGACATTAAATACGAGGAAATGTCAACATCAAGGACTTCAACAAGACAAGCCAACAAACACAAGTGACTTTTGAAAATCAGCCTATCTCTTCAACGGGCATATTTTTGAAAGTTCACTATAAAAGGCTGATGAATCACTTTGAGAAAATGTTACCTTGCACACCTGAGATAACAAGCAACATTCAAACTGTAACCTGTAAAATATTCTCAAGTTATTCAAGCAAAATCCTCAAGCCTAAATCTCGAAGGAAATCGATCCAACACTAAGCTGTGAAGGAAAGACAACTTCAACTCTTGAAGAGGAAACTTTTGAAGAATCAAAAGGGGTCTACTTTTTAAGGAGGGTTGTAGGAAGGTTCAAGGTCAAACCAATCTCAAGTTATTGGAGGGCTTTGTGATCAAATCTAAGAAGCTTGAGAAAGTAAGCTGAAGTAGCAAGACAACCGCCCTGTGAAGAAGTTGAGTCGGATGAGAAGCCAGTTGTGTGACCAAGGCATCTCCAGACTGAGTACAAGGAGCAAGTCAGCTGCGTGATCAAGACTTGTCTCTAGACTGATAACCACTTTGTACTCTGATCATTACTTAGTCGATTCCTCCAGGAGTTGGGGAAGAGAGGAGTAGAAGATTTACCCCATCTTCGAACCTCTATAAAATTTACTTGTGTCATTTACATTTCAGCATATTTACATTCCTGCACACATACTTTATATCTGCTGATAATTTGCTATCCAACTGATAATTAACAAAGTGTTAAAACCAAGTGTTCAAATAAAGTTAAATCAAATTCAAGGGTGTTAAGTCTTCCGCTGAAAAACTCATCACAACCAAGTTAAGGTTTAGTCTAAACATGTGAGTTATTCTATCAACAGCTCTATCGAGTCTGTTGAGTGGTTAACTCTACTGATTAACTATCTTAGTTGTCCCTCAAGGACTTAGCTGTGTATTTAACTCTGTAATATTTTAAAAGGACTAAGTCTGGAGATGCCTTGGTCACACAGCTGGCTTCTCATCCGACTCGGCTTCTTCACGGGGTATTTTGCGCTTGCTTACTTGACTTGCTTTCTCAAGCTTCTTGGATTTGATCACGAAGCCCTCCAATAACTTGAGATTGGTTCGAACTTGAACCTTCCTACAATCCTCCTTGGAAAGTAGACCCCTTTTGATTCTTCAAAAGTTTCCTCTTCAACAGTTTGAAGTTGTCTTTCCTTCACAGCTTAGTGTTGGATCGATTTCCTTCGAGATTTAGGCTTGAGGATTTTGCTTGAATAGCTTGAGAATATTATGCAGGTTACAGTTTGAATGTTGCTTGTTATCTCAGGTGTGCAAGGTAACCTTTTCTCAAAGTGATTCCTCAGCCTTTTATAGTGAACTTTCAAAAAACTTCTCGTTGAAGATAGGCTGATTTTCAAAAGTCACTTGTGTTCGTTGGCTTGTCTTGTTAAAGTCCTTGATGTTGACATTTCCTCGTATTTAATGTCTTGCAGCATTGCAGCATTTCTGACACTTGGTGCAGTGCTTCCCATTGGTTTATTCCTTTTGCACACAACTGGAACTAACACTTTATCTCTGACAACTTTAACAGGTTACTATTATGAGTAACATTCTTGACTTTTATCAACGGACCTCATTCAGTTGTCTTGGCTTGACTGCAATCCTTTATTCCCCACGTGACTTCGAGTTAGCTTCCAATCAATGGATGACTCATTTGTCACTTCAACTTGAGACTTGGCTTCTTGAGTTGACTTGACTGACTCTTCATACATCTGTATCACAGCTGATACTCCTTCAGTCGAGTCCTTGATCTTATTTCTTTGCCATACTCAGTTGTTCCTTAGCGGAGTCTTCACTTCAGTCTTCAGTTGACTTCTTGTATTCCCAGGCATAGCTGACTTGACTCAGCTTGTTCAGCCCTATCTATTACAATACAAATTAAAAGGGAAATGGGGTGCCAACTTTCTAGTCTAAGTTTTACGTGGCATTCATTAAAATCTAAACAATAAATTTCCCAACAATTTCCCCTTTTTGATGATGCCAAAACTTAAAAATATTAATCAACATATAAACAACACAGATACATACAGGCAATGCAGTAACAAAGAATGTATGCGTAGAATCAATCTTTTTATTGATCATAACATTCTTGTCCTTTACACAACTGTTTACAATGTGTATCAGAGCAATCAGAGCATACTTATATCTACGTAAAGTACATGCGTCTATGCAAAAATGTATAAATTACAAAATTTTCATTGAAAGTACAGAAGACTTACATGCATATGTATTTACAAAAGTAAAATACATGAAGGGGTTAGCAACAACACTTCATCGTCTTCGCTGCCTCCCCCTTTCCTCTTCAGCTCTGTCGTCATCAACTCTCTTCTTATTCTTTTCCTCTTCAGCTGCTTTCTTCTTTTCGTAAGCTCTGTTCGCAACTTCATCTTTTCTTTTTCTTTCTTGTCTTTCTTGCCACAACTGATCTTGCCTTTTGTTTTCCTCTTCAATCCTCTTTACATATTCAGCATTCTTCCTAGCCACTTCCAGATTGGCTACAGCATCATACCCAGCCCAGTAGATCCTTCCTTTCTTGCCTGGATCTACATATTCAATATTTTTGGGCAAAGGTCTAGGTCGAAAACCTCTTCCTCCACCACTTCTTCCTTTTCCTCTAGGTGTATCTTTGCACGGAGTCTTTCGTTTACCAATTTGAATAGTTTGGTAGTCTCGCCGCCTATCAACTTCTTCACATATCTTCAGGCCTTTCTCCCAGTACAGATCCCAGGCTTGGGCTAATGGCATGTCCTTGAAATAGCCTTCGGATTCAAGAGTTTGAAACTCTTCAACCGATCTTGGCTCATTTCCGTCATCTGGGATGACATCTTTGTCCTTTCCTGCCGGAATGCCACCATAAGCTTTCAAAACTTCTAGTACACGGGCATCCGTCTTCCTTTCAACCTCTTTCATCCCTGCTTCTACGATTTTTCTCTTCTCAAACATAGGTACAGCAGAGTGTTGGAGCGGCAGAGTCACCGGAAGTTTGTTGATTATGCTAGCTGTGACATGACCTTGCTGAGGGGTTTCAACAAGCATTAAGGTCACATCCTTTGACTTTTGCCCTCAACAGCTTTTCCCTTCTGTTTTTCAACAGCTGCTTCACCCTTCTGCTTCTCAGATGTTTCTTCCTTAAATTTCTTCAGGTATTCCTCTTCCCCCTTTTTGGCATCATCAAAGGAGAGAGGAACCCCTGGAAATATTCCAGCAAGCATGAAGTCCAGTCGGCTGATAGCTAATTTTCTCCTTGATTTTTACCCAGGGAAGTCTCAACCTCCCTTGGCCCTTCATTACCTCTAGCAGACTCAACTGCAGCGAGGTCTTCGGCAATCCCTTCGACAGACGCAGCTATCTTAGGGTCTTGGATATTGGCATTCGAAGGAGTCTCAACCCCTTGGATTGCACTTTCAATGCCCAGAGTGTTAACTCCTGGGGCAGTTCCAACCTATGCCTCGACTGCATCAGCAGCGTCCTCAGCCTACAAAGCTGTTGGCACTTCAGTTGGGATAGACTCAACTATCCGAGCTTCGTTAGTGACAACTTGCTGTTGTTCTTTTTCTTTTTCTTTCTCCACTTCACCTCCTTCCTTCATTGTGGAGTCATCTGCAGCATCCTCCGACCTAGCTGCAGTGGAGTGAGTTTCCCCCTCAGCTGGCGCACCAGTTGAGTGACTGATGGTGGGGTCACTCTGCTCCAGACTCCCGGCTGCTTCCATGGAGTGTTCAGCCGTGGGGGCAGGTGGTAAGACACCTTCAACAAGGGTTGGCTCAACTTGGGTGCCCAAGTTCCCAGTGTCATCACCAAGTCCATTGGATCCGTCCTCTGAGTGAACTGGGGATGTGGTTGCAGCAATAACTGTGGCAATCTGCTGTACCATTCCCAACGGATCAATCTCCATGAGAGATTTGGAAGACTCTCCTGGTCCTTCCATCATCTGATGCTCATGCATCAATTTGGATTCCCGCATGGCTTGCTGCATATCCAACTTTTCCTTTGCAGCAACAGGATCCATGTCCTCATCACTTTCCGAGAGCATATCAATGTGAGGATGAGTATGCTCCAGAGTTCCTGTGAGTGGGCATATATTCGCTTTTTCACGAGCTTCATCTTCTTCTGCTGACCTTTCCTTTTCTTTCTCCTTGAACATATGTAGGATGTTCAGGCAGTTATCTTCATCAAGTGCCTGAAGCACGGTGGTCAATCCGAGGAATTTCATCAATTCTTCCTCTTCCTCAATGAATTCAGGGCGTTCAAACTATACCCTCGAGCGACTCAGCTTCCATTTCCTCCACTCTCGCAGACGGTTCTGGATGTCTGGATATAATGGAGAGTACATAAGTACATCATCATCTTCATCCTCTCCTTGTTGCCCTTCCTTTTCAGGAATGGAAGGTAGCATACTCTGTTGCTCTTCTCCTTCAGCAGCATCCGTGGCAGGTGGAGACACTGTCCTTTAAGTAGGGGATTCTGCTGTCTCCGCCACTTCTTCATCCTCAGCTGTTCTGTCCATAGCTGGGTCTTCTAATTGCCTCTGCTGACTATCCTCAGCAGACTTGGCTGTTTCTCCAATAACTTCTAGAGACTGCACTTCTTTAGCAGTCTCAGAGATGTTCTCCAGCTGAGTGGCATACTCAGCTGTCTTCTCAAGCTCTGAGAGCTTGGTGAGTCTTCTCCTTCTCTTGGTCCTCACCAGAGGAATTTCTGGTTCGGAGACTTCTTCTTCAGATTCCTTGGCGGCGGTGGCCGAAGCATCTTTCTTTGACAGAGGAGCTGCCTTTCTGGGCTTGGCAGTCCTCTTCTTTCAGATGACCGGAGAATGTATTTGGCCTTCCTTCTCTGCCTTGGCTGTGTGGGCAGGCGACTCGACTGCAGGGGCAGGTGCATCTTTTTTCTTTGCTACAGGGGCAACTTTCTTCTTCACAGCTGCAAGGGCAGCTCTCTTCTTTGGAGGGGAGGAAGCAGCTGTATCAACATGGTCAGCTGATTCCCCCTCACTGGTATCTGCCCTCTTGCCATAGGCTCTCTTCTGGGCTCTAGACAGGTTGGCCCTAAACATCTTCTTGTTTACATGGAAAAGCTTTCCATGTCTAAGAGGGATTCCCTTTACCTCCATCAAATGGCCAATGACTAGGTCGTATCTAAGTGATCCTCCAAAGGATCCGTCCTCCTTGATGGATTTGTTGCCAACGTTCTGGCAGAGTCTGCTGTAAACGAATTCTGCCCAATTGATCTTCTTTTCTTCCATGATCGCAGCCATGACGATCATCTTGGTTTTGGACAGCTGATTGAAGCTGCCAAACTTCATGTCTACACTCTTATCGACTATATCCATCAGTTTATGATAATCGTCCTTCAGCAGCTTCTTGTCAGCTGTGTAGACCACTTTCGCAACATACTCGGGTTTGGCCACTTCCTTCCATGCAGCAGCCAAGTTGACATTGGCTTCATATATCTCCGGCATGCCTTCCGACGGTAGTAAACAGTGCTCCGCAAGGTCCTTAGTAGTGATTAATATGTCCTTGCGGTGGACGGAGGACTTAATCCCTTCTTCCTGCACCTCGGCGTTAACATAAAACTGGGAAACTTCTTCAACATATGTCATTTGATACTCCATCGTGAGAAAAGGTTTGAGTCCAGATTTCTTGATTTTATCTGCTATTTTCTTCACAAGGGTTTCATCGGAACCCTGCTTTATCATCCCCTCAAAGTCCACAGTTGATCCTGTGTGGATTTGCTTTGCGAGCTTGGTGAAGTCATGTGCTGGAGCCATTTTTTTTAGTGAGTTTTACCGAACGAAACTTGGTAAACCGACTTGAGAACTAGTAGGGTTTTCGAGAGAGAAAAGTTTGCTTTCTTTTGCTTGGGAAGATGAACAGTTTAGGAAAAAGTGAGAGAGAGAGGATTGAAAATTGTATATAAGGGTTACGAAAGGACGGGTTTTTGGATTTTGAAATTTGATCAAAATCAACGGCTCATATTTAGCACGTCACACTGCATTTAATTGCTCGCATTTAATGCATCAGCATTTATATCCAATCATATGCTTACTGTGCAACTTTTGACTGTACCCGTCATCATTACGCTGACGTCATCCTTAAAAACATTCCCGCTCATTAAAAATGACTGCGTTTTTGTCACTTAGCTCATAAATGACTCAGCTTACTACACAAATGACTCAACTCTTCTTCTCTCCTTTTGTATAGTGACTCAGCTGTCAGCTAACTCGATAAAGCTGACGTTCTGATATGGCTGATTCACTTGGCTGATTCATGAGACTTGTTCTATTTTCATCTTTTCACGTTCCATCTTTTCTCATTGAGTCTTCTGAGTGTCAACTCAGCTCAATTAACCCTAGCTCATGCTTAAGCTCTTCAAATCTTGATTCACATAGGGGTTTGGTGAATATGTCAGCTAACTGTTTATCAGTTGAGATATATTCCAAGGTGATGTCTTTCTTTTCAACATGATCTCTTATAAAATGATATCTGACATCAATGTGCTTTGTTCTTGAATGCAACACAGGATTCTGAGTGATTGCAATAGCACTTGTGTTATCACACATAATTGGAATCTCTTTTTCTTCAATTTCATAATCTCTCAGTTATTGTCTCATCCATAAGACTTGGGCACAACAAGCGCCTGAGATATATGTCTTCTTCTTTTGTGGATGTGGCTATTGAGTTTTGCTTCTTGCTAAACCAGGAAACCAATCTGTTTCCAAGCATTTGACAAGTTCCTGAAGTACTCTTCCTATCAACTCTACATCCAGCATAGTCAGAGTCTGAGTAACCAATAATCTTAAATCCACCTTCCTTTGGATACCATAATCCAACTTCTTGGCACCCCTTCAAATATCTTAGGATTCTCTTAGCTACAGTCATATGACTTTCTTTTGGTGCAGATTGAAATCTTGCACATACACCTACTGCAAAGGTGATGTCTGGCCTGCTTGCTATTAGATAGAGTAGTGATCCAATAAGTGCTCTGTATATTGTTTGATCTACAACTTTACCATTTGCATCCATGTCCATCTTGACTGATGTATTCATTGGTATTTTCACAGAAGACTTCTCTTCCATACCAAATTTCTTCATTAAATCTCTGGTGTACTTTGTTTGACTTATGAAGGTTCCATCCTTCAGCTGCTTAACTTGAAGTCCTAGAAAGAATGCCAGCTCTCCCATCATGCTCATTTCAAATTTGTCTGGCATGAGGTTTGAAAACTTATCACACAGCTCTTTGTTTGTGGATCCAAAAATGATATCATCCACATATATTTGAACAAGCAGTATACTCTCCCCATCTTGAATTCTGAAGAGTGTTTTGTCCACTTTGCCTTTGGTGAATCCATTGTCAGTTAGAAATTGAGACAATGTGCCGTACCATGCTCTAGGTGCTTGTTTCAATCCATATAGAGCTTTCTTGAGCTTGTACACCTTATCTCAAATGGTTTTCTGCTCAAAACCTGGAGGTTGCTCAACATAGACTTCTTCTGCCAACAATCCATTTAAAAATGCACTTTTCACATCCATTTGATATACAATGATGTTTTTGTGTGCAACATAGGCAAGAAACATCCTTATTGCTTCTAATCTTGCAACATGAGCAAATGTTTCATCAAAATCTATTCCCTCTTCTTGGCAACACCCTTTGGCTACCAATCTTGCTTTGTTTCTTACCACAGATCCTTCCTCATTCATCTTGTTTCTGAAGACCCATTTTGTGCCAATAACATTTTGATGGGTTGGTCTCTGCACCAATTCCCATACTTTGTTCATTTCAAATTGATTCAGCTCTTCTTGCATGGCTTGAATCCAATGTGTGTCATCCAATGCTTGGAACACATCTTTTGGCTCTATTTAGGAAATAAAACAATTGAACATTGCTTCTTGCTGAGCTCTGGATCTGGTTCTTACACCATCTCTCACATCTCCAATGACTAGCTCTAGTGGATGGTCTCTCAGCCATCTCACATCAGGTTGAAGCAAATCAGTTGGGTTCAGCTGTCTCGCAGCTTTGTTGTCTTGAGAAGCTCTTTCATCATCATTTAGCTGCAAATTTTCCAGTTGTCTTTGAGATTCAGCTATTTCATCTTCATCTTGGTTGATTTCTCTTGCTTTAGCCTCTACATAGGGACTCTTCTGCATAGTTGGTTGATTCAGCTTATCAGTTAACTCTTCAATGTCTTCTCCATTCATATTAGGTTCATCAAAAACCACATGAATAGATTCTTCTGTGACCATAGTCCTCTTGTTCAACACTCTATAGGCTTTACTTTCAGCTGAGTATCCCAGGAAGATACCTTCATCAGCTTTAGCATCAAAAGCCTTTAGATTGTCTTTGCCATTGTTGTGGATGAAGCATTTACATCCAAATATTCTAAAATACCCAACATTTGGCTTTTCCTGTCTATCTATATTTCATAGGAGTCTTTGTCATTTGTCTATTAACCATGCATCTATTTTGAGTATAACATGCGGTGTTTATGGCTTGACCCAAAATCCTTTTAGCGATCCGACTTGACTAACATGGTCCTTGACTTCCTTGAGAGTTATGTTTCTTCTTTCTGCTACTCCATTCACCTGTGGAGTCCTTGCTGCAGATAATTCATGAGCAATACCATTTTCAACACAATACGAGTTATTATCCCATTGACAAACTTAGTTCCTCTATCAGACCTTATCTTTATAATGGTTTGACTCTTCTCATTTTGAACTCTTCTCATCAGTTGAGGTAACTTCTGCAAGGTTTCTTTCTTTTTGCACATAAAGATTGTCCATGTGTATCTTGAATAATCATCCACCACTACTAAGGTGTATTTCTTTCCACTTATGCTAGCTGGCTCAACTGGACCAAATAAATCCATATGCAACAGATGCAATATTCTTGTTGAAGATGGACTAGACTTCTCTTTGAATGATGATTTGATCTGCTTTCCCATCTGGCATGCATCACAAACACTTTCCTTCTTGTACACTGAGTCTGGTAGTACTTCTACAAGATGACTCCATGCAAGCTTGTTGATTGTCTTGAAGTTCAGATGACTCAGTTTTTTGTGCTACAACCAACTTGATTCGGTTGTACTCTTTGCTAATAGACAAGTGCTTGGTGTTGCAGTCGACCAGTCTACCACATACATGTTCTTTTGTCTAGATCCTTGCAACACTACTTCGTTTGATTCAGTGTCTTTAATATGGCACACTCACATATTGAATCCAACATTATAGCCCTTGTCACAGAGTTGGCTGATGCTTAACAGGTTGAAGTTGAGGCCTTCAACATATGCAACATCTGTGATTTCTAATCCATTTTTCTTGATGGATCCGAGTGCCTCTTATTTCCCCCCGAGCTTCATTTCCTCCAAATATGACTTTTGCGCCTCTAATCTCCTTGAATTTTTTGAGTTTTTCTTGCTTCATGTCATGTATCCGGGAATGACCACTATCCATGTACCAGGGTTCTTTGGCACTCAATTGTTCCTTGAACCCGCAATCAAGGAAATTAGTTTTTAGGTACCCATGCTTGTGCGGGTCCGAGGGGTTAGTCTTTGTAAGATGATCCAACCAACCTATAGCCAAATGACTTGACTCTAAGAGGTTGCCATCTATCTGTGCCATAATCATAACTCACTTTGGCAAATTGCTTGGGGGCTTTAGGTTCATACAACTGTCTCTTTTGTCTGTATGCCTGTGTGTGTTTTAGCAATGACCTTTACTGAGTTCTAGGCCTTTGCCATTTGGGCTTATATTCCATAGGTCTTTGCTGATATTTCACATTATTCCAATCAGTTTGGCTTGGGTAGTTTCTACCATTCCCATCATATGTGTTTATTTGATAAAACTTTTGGGGTTTTTGGTAGCTCTGTTTATTCTTCACAGAGTACTTCCTATTTGGAGTTTGCTGAGGAACTCTGCTGGATTTCTTCTCAGCTGTCCTCTCAGCATACTCAACTGGTTGTTTTCCTTTTCCTTTATAACCAAGGCCAGTTTGTTTGTGATTGTGCTTTGGAGTGAATGTGGGTGCAACATTTGGTGTCTTGGATTTTTGAGATGCTTCATTACTTGAAGATCCTGTTTCCAAAATCACTCTGGGAGTTTGACTGTGCACAAAGTAATTGAATCCTATGCTTGTCTTATCTCCACACTCTTTTTGGCTCATAATAAGGTCATCCAATGATTTGGATGCCTTTGTAAATGATGCAATCACATGTTTGAGATCATTTTCCCTCTTTTCTATAGCAGCTATCTCTACTATTAGTTTAGCATTCTCAGACTTCAGCTCTTTGTTCTCATCAACTATGTGACATAGAGTACTTTCGGCTCTCCTTAGTCATTTGTGAGTTTTGGCTTTTAATTTGTTTGTTTTCCTCGTTTAATAGTGTGTGTGAGGATTTAATGTGCTCAAAGTCTTTCATCATTATGCCTAATGAATCATAAAGATCAAGGGGTGGTTGAAGTGTGTGTGTCACAATCACTATCACTAGAACTGAGTGAGATGAGTTAGAGTGTACCTCATCTTCTTGATCAGGTTGATCTTGTTCTTTAGCCATTAGACAGATCATTGCTTCTTCTTCAGAATCACTTGAGTAGTCAGCTTCACTACTCTCAGAGTCTGCTGCTTCTTTTGACTTAGTTGTCTCAACAGTCTCTGCAGCCAACATAGCCTTTTTCTTTTCTTGTCTTCTTTCTCTGAAGACTTTTCTTTCTTCTTCATTCCTGTATTTATTGACTACTGGATATGGACAGTCAATAGCAAAGTGTCCTAGTTGTCTACAATTTCAACACAGGTTTTCAGCTCTCTGATCAGTTCTTTTCGTTCTTGGGTTATCAGCTCTCTGATATTCAACATTTTGATGCTCAGCTCTCTTGGGTGGCCTATCTTCCCTTGACTTGGAGGGAGCTGAATGTCTCCTGGAGGATTCACCCTTGTTTCTTTTATAGTTCTTGTTGAAGAACTTGTTGAATCTTTTAACCATTAGGGCAATTTTCTCCTGGTCAATGGCTTCCTTGACCCCAGCTCTCTTTCTATCCTTGACTATAAGTGCAGCTGTTTAGGGTATAGTTGTCTCCTCTTGATCTTTTCTTCTCAGCTCAAATTCATAAGCTTTGACGTCTGAGAATAGCTCATGATTGGATGCGTTGTTGTGAGGTTCATTGAATGTCTTAGGGCCATGACCTTCATTTCCCATTCAGCTGGGAGGTTTCTCAGAATCTTCATACACATTTCCTTCTGTGTATATTTTTTCCCAAGTGCTGATAGTTCATTTGTGATTTCAGTGAATCGAGCATCCAGCTGATCCAAGGCTTCACCTGCAAGCATTTTAAAATTTTCAAATTTTGTACAAAGAACGGACAATTTGTTTTCTTTAATTTGCTCGAGATCCTTCACAAATTAAAGTTAATTTATCCCATTTGTTTTGCGGTTTGACAAGATTTGACTTTGTTGAACATTGTTTTGTCCAAGGTTTTGTAAAGTATGTCCTTGGCCACATTGTCCAAGTTGTATCTTTTTTTGTCCTCGTTTGTCCATTCAGTCCTTGGTTTCTCAACCAGGGCTGGTCTTGCTTCAGTAGCAACTTCTTCTCCTTCACTGCGCGCTCTCCGTCTGTTGTGTTCACTTTCGATTTGGTGTCCCATCCTCTATCACTATCCACATTTCATCATGTAAAGCAGATAGATGAGCTTGCATACGAATTTTCCAGTCATCAAATTCCTCAATAGTGAACATAGGAATGCGTGTCAAATTTGCTTCCATGATAATAACTTTGTTGAATAAAAATAGCTTTTGAAAGAGCAAGTGTTAAAAATTTCTTTGAAAGATTGGAGATCTAGTTCTAGTTCAAGGTAACCAGTGCGGATGGCTCAATGAACCAACCGCTCTGATACCACTTGTAGGTCTCAAGGGGTGTGAGTAAGGTTTAGAAGGGGGGGTTAAATAAACCTTACCAACTTTTCGATTTTAGTCCTTTTAAAATATTATAGAGTTAAATACACAACTAAGTCCTTGAGGGACAACTAAGTTAGTTAATCAACAGAGTTAGCCACTCAACAGACTCGATAGAGCTGTTGATAGAATAACTCAGCTGTTTAGACTAAACCTTAACTTGGTTGTGATGAGTTTTTCAGCGGAAGACTTAACACCCTTGAATTTGATTTAACTTTATTTTAACACTTGGTTTTAACACTTTGTTAATTATCAGTTGGATAGCAAATTATCAGCAGATATAAAGTATGTGTGCAGGAATGTAAATATGCTGAAATGTAAATGACACAAGTAAATTTTATAGAGGTTCGAAGATGGGGTAATTCTTCTACTCCTCTCTTCTCTAACTCCTGGATGAATCCACTAAGTAATGATCAGAGTACAAAGTGGTTATCAGTCTAGAGACAAGTCTTGATCACGCAGCTGACTTGCTCCTTGGACTCAGTCTGGAGATGCCTTGGTCACACAACTGGCTTCTCGTCCGACTCAGCTTCTTCATAGGGCGGTTGTCTTGCTACTTCAGCTTACTTTCTCAAGCTTCTTGGATTTGATCACAAAGCCCTCCAATAACTTGAGATTGGTTCGACCTTGAACCTTTCTACAACCCTCCTTAAAAAGTAGACCCCTTTTGATTCTTCAAAAATTTCCTCTTCAATAGTTTGAAGTTGTCATTCCTTCACAGCTTAGTGTTGGATCGATTTCCTTCGAGATTTAGGCTTGAGGAATTTGCTTGAATAACTTGAGAATATTTTACAGGTTACAGTTTGAATGTTACTTGTTATCTCAGGTGTGCAAGGTAACATTTTCTCAAAGTGATTCCTCAGCCTTTTATAGTGAACTTTCAAAAATATGCCCGTTGAAGAGATAGGCTGATTTTCAAAAGTCACTTGTGTTTGTTGGCTTGTCTTGTTGCAGTTCTTGATGTTTACATTTCCACATTTCACCTATCTTCAACCAGTTTGTTTGTGATTGTGCTTTGGGGTGAATGTGGGTGCAACATTTGGTGTCTTGGATTTTTGATGCTTCATTACTTGAAGATCCTTTTTCCAAAATCACTCTGGGAGTTTGACTGTGCACAAAAGAGTTGAATCATATTCCTGTCTTATCTCCACACTCTTTTTGGCTCATAATAAGGTCATCCAATGATTTGGATGCCTTTGTAAATGATGCAATCACATTTTTGAGATCATTTTCCCTCTTTTTGTTGTTGCAGCTATCTCTGCTATTAGTTTAGCATTCTCAGGCTTCAGCTCTTTGTTCTCATCAGCTATGTGACTTAGAGTACTCAGCTCCTTAGTCAGCTGTGAGTTTTGGCTTTTGAGTTGGCTGTTTTCCTCGTTTAATAGTGTGTGTGAGGATTTAATGTGCTCAAAGTCTTTCATCATTTTGCCTAATGAATCATAAAGATCAGTGGGTGATGAAGTGTGTGTGTCACAATCACTATCACTAGAATCTGAGTGAGATGAGTTAGAGTGTACCTCATCTTCTTGGTCAGGTTGATCTTGTTCTTTAGCCATTAGACAGATCATTGCTTCTTCTTCAAAATCACTTGATTAGTCAGCTTCACTACTCTCAGAGTCTGTTGCTTCTTTTGACTTAACTGTCTCAATAGTCTCTGCAGCCAACATAACCTTTTTCTTTTCTTGTCTTATTTCTCTAAAGACTTTTCTTTCTTCTTCATTCCTGTATTTATTGACTACTGGATATGGACAGTCAATAGCAAAGTGCCCTAGTTATCTACAATTACAACACAGGTTTTCAGCTCTCTGATCAGTTCTTTTCGTTCTTTGGTTATCAGCTCTCTGATATTCAACCTTTTGATGCTCAGCTCTCTTGGGTGGCCTATCTTCCCTTGACTTGGAGGGAGTTGAATGTCTCCTGGAGGATTCACCCTTGTTTCTTTTATAGTTCTTGTTGAAGAACTTGTTGAATCTTTTAACCATTAAGGCAATTTTCTCCTGGTCAATGGCTTCCTTGACCTCAGCTCTCTTCCCATCCTTGACTATAAGTGCAGCTGTTTAGGGTATAGTTGTCTCCTCTTGATCTTTTCTTCTCAGCTCAAATTCATAGGCTTTGAGTTCTGAGAATAGCTCATGATTGGATGTTGTTGTGAGGTTCATTGAATGTCTCAGGGCCATGACCTTCATTTCCCATTCAGGTGGGAGGTTTCTCCAGAATCTTCATACACATTTCCTTCGTGTATATTTTTTCCCAAAGTGTTGATAGTTCATTTGTGATTTCGTGAATCGAGCATCCGGTGATCCAAGGTTTCACTGCAAGCATTTTAAAATTTTCAATTTTTTGTACAAAGAACGGACAATTTGTTTTCTTTAATTTGCTCGAGATCCTTCACAAATTAAAGTTAATTTATCCTGATTTGTTTTGTAGTTTGACAAGATTTGACTTTGTTGAACATTGCTTTGTCCAAGGTTTTGTAAAGTATGTCCTTGGCCACATTGTCCAAGTTGTATCTTTTTTTGTCCTCGTTTGTCCATTCAGTCCTTGGTTTCTCAACCAGGGTGGTCTTGCTTCAATGACAGCAGACTTTTTCTCCTTCACGGCCGCTCTCCATCTGATTGTGTTCACTTTCGGATTTGCAGTGGCCCATCCTCTATCACTATCCACATTTCATCATGTAAAGCAGATAGATGAGTCTGCATACGAATTTTTCCAGTCATCAAATTCCTCTATAGTGAACATACGAATGCGTATCAAATTTGCTTCCATGATAATAACTTTCTTTGAATAAAAATAGCTTTTGAAAGAGCAAGTGTTAAAAATTTCTTTGAAAGATTGGAGATCTAGTTCAAGAACAGTGCGGAAGGCTCAATGAACCAACATTTGGATACCACTTGTAGGTCCCAAGGGGTGTGAGTAAGGTTTAGAATGGGGGGTTGAATAAACCTTACCAACTTTTCGATTTTAGTCCTTTTAAAATATTACAGAGTTAAATACACAGCTAAGTCCTTGAGGGATAGCTAAGTTAGTTAATCAGCAGAGTTAGCCACTCAACAGACTCGATAGAGCTGTTGATAGAATAACTCAGCTGTTTAGACTAAACCTTAACTTGGTTGTGATGAGTTTTTCAGCGGAAGACTTAACACCCTTGAATTTGATTTAACTTTATTTTAACACTTGGTTTTTAGCACTTTGTTAATTATCAGTTGGATAGCAAATTATGAGCAGATATAAAGTATGTGTGTAAGAATATAAATATGCTGAAATGTAAATGACACAAGTAAATTTTATAGAGGTTCGAAGATGGGGTAATTCTTCTACTCCTCTCTTCTCCAACTCCTGGAGGAATCCACTAAGTAATGATCAGTACAAAGTGGTTATCGGTCCCAGAGACAAGTCTTGATCACGGTGACTTGCTCCTTGGACTCGATCTGGAGATGCCTTGGTCACACACGGTGGCTTCTCGTCCGACTCGGCCTTCTTCACAGGGTAATTTGCGCTTTGCTACTTGACTTACTTTCTCAAGCTTCTTGGATTTGATCACCAATCCCTCCAATAACTTGAGATTGGTTCAACCTTGAACCTTCCTACAATCCTCCTTGGAAAGTAGACCCCTTTTTATTCTTCAAAAGTTTCCTCTTCAACAGTTTGAAGTTGTCTTTCCTTCACAGCTTAGTGTTGGATCGATTTCCTTCGAGATTTAGGCTTGAGAATATTTTGCAGGTTACAGTTTGAATGTTGCTTGTTATCTCAGGTGTGCTAGGTTCAGGTTACCTTTTCTCAAAGTGATTCCTCAGCCTTTTATAGTGAACTTTCAAAAATCTGCCCGTTGAAGAGATTGGCTGATTTTCAAACGCCACTTGTGCTCGTTGGCTTGTCTTGTTGCAGTCCTTGATGTTGACATTTCCTCGTATTTAATGTCTTGCAGCATTGCAGCGTTTCTGACACCTGGTTCAGTGCTTCCCATTGGTTTGTTCCTTTTTCACACAACTGGAACTAACACTTTATCTCTGACAACTTTAACAGGTTACTATTTTGAGTAACATGTTTGACTTTTATCAACGGATCTCGTTCAGTTGTCTTGACTTGACTGCAGTCTTTTATTAGCTTCCAATCAATGGATGACTCATCTGTCACTTCAACTTGAGACTTGGCTTCTTGAGTTGATTTGACTGACTCTTCATACAGCTGTATCACGGTGATTCTCCTTCAGTCGAGTCCTTGATCTTCTTTCTTGGCCATACTCAGTTGTTTCTCAGCGGAGTCTTCACTTCAGTCTTCAGTTGACTTCTTGTATTCCCAGGTATAGCTGACTTAACTCAGCTTGTTCAGCCCTATCTATTACAATACAAATTACAAGGAAAATGGGGTGCCAACTTTCTAGTCTAAGTTTTACATGGCATTCATCAAAATCTAAACAATAAATTTCCCAACACACCCAAATAATAATTCTAAGTTCCTAACTTTTATTTTCCTACGATGTACTCAACTCATGAGATTGTAGGATTGGGCTAACTGGATAGGAGGGGAATTAAACTAAGCTTAAAAGAAAACCACAAAAATCACTATTGAAGAACACAAAAACGATCGACCTTCAGGATTTAATCTTGCTGACCAAGAAAAACTTGTCAATTTGCCAAAACATTTGACCTCATTTTGACTTGGATTATCCTGGACAATTCTTTCAATTTCGAATGAATTATTGACCAAATAATACTTTCAATTTGGAATCAAAACATGGCTTCTTATTTATAGGCCTAGTTTAATCAGTTTCCCACTCCAACTCAATCTCCTATCTAATCTAGAATTCATAATTCTAGATAGAGTCAAACTCTAATTGATAATTATCCAATATAATTATCAACTTAATAATTATACTGATATCATAAATATCTTATATTTATTTAATTCCCAATATAGTCTAAACTGTAGAATATCAGATATTCCCGGAATTAACTAATATTAATATATTAGCCCAAATATTTTAGAAAACTCTAACCCATTTACTCTAGGAAAGCGAACCGGGGACCATGGATCTATAATTATAAGCTCCAATAAATTGAATAAATAATTAATTTTTTAATTAATTTATTTGACTTATTAATTTCGATATTACTCGACTATAAATTCGGAATTGCACTCTTATAATTATAGAATATCTTACTCTACAAATTGAGCAGTCCACTGATATAATCATTACATATAGATTAATCCTCCATAGACAATTCATAATTGAAGCTTGGTAATATCCGTTAAACCTCTTCAATTATATCTTATCCTCATTTACCATTAATTGACTAGCGAATGGTTAATTTATAATCGAATTATAAATTAAAGATATCAAACCATTCAGTTCCATAATAAACAAATGAGGGAATCATCTTTCTACTTCTCGCAAGAAGGAATGGATTTCATATTTGTTGTTGGGAAATTTATTGTTTAAATTTTGATGAATGCCATGTAAAACTTAGAATAGGAAGTTGGCACCCCAATTTTTGTTGTAAACTGCATTATAATAAATAGGGCTGGTCAAGCTGAGTTAAGTCAAGAAGACAACCGGAGACTAGAAGGAAGACTCATTGCAAGACAGTGAGTATGGCAAAGAAGAGAAGACGGAACTCTATCAAGGAGCAAAGCGAGATGAGATGCGGTGAGTGGAGTATCGTCAAGTCAACTCAAGAAAAGCCAAGTCTCAAGTTGAAGTGACGGAAGAGTCATCCAATGATTGGAAGTTGACTCTAAGTCACCTGGGGAAAGCAAGGAAATGCGGTCAAGTCGAGATAATCGAAAAAGATCCGTTGCACAAAAATCAAGAGAATTACTTAAACAAGTAATATCTCCATGCTACCTTTCTCGAAGTGCTCAGTCCCCGAAGCGTGCAAAAGGAATAAACAATGGGAAGCACTACACCGTGTCGAACTCGAAAAGTGAATAATTACCCCATCTTCGAACCTCTATAAAAACTTATCGTGTCTTTTACATTTCAACACTTTAATTCCTCGCATCTTATTTGTTTAAATCTTTGACATATTTGCTATCCAACCGATAATTCCTAAGTACTAAATCAAGCTTTATATCTCGCTTAACCATAATTAAGGGTGTTAAGTCTTCAATGAAATCAAACCACGAGTTGAGCTAATTCGGTCTTAACGGTGAGTTATTCTATCAACAGCTCGGTTGAGTCGTTGAGTGACTAACTCTCTTGATTAACTAAATTGGTCTGTCCACTAAGGACACAAGCGTGTAGTATCAACTCTAAACTTTTAAAAGGACTAAATCGAAAAATTTGGTAAGGTTTATTCAACCCCCCTTCTAAACCTTACACTCACACCCCTTGGGACCTACAAGTGGTATCGAGCGGTTGGTTCATTGAGCCTTCCGACCGGTTCTTGAACTAGATCTCCAAACTTTTCAAAGTCCGCTTTAGTACTTAAATTTTCAAAACTCCTTTTATCATTAAAATTTATTATCATGGAAGCAAATTTGACACGCATCCCTATGTTCACAATTGAAGAATTTGATGATTGGAAAATTCGTATGCGTGCTCATCTATCAAAGATTACATGACGAGATGTGGATAGTGATAGAGGATGGGCCACCGCAAATTTTAAAGATGAACACAATTTGTAAGAAGAGCTGCAGTTGAAGGTGAAGAGGATGTTGCCCCTAGACCAGCTATGGTTGAAAAACCAAGAACTGAATGGACAAATGATAACAGAAAAAGATACAACCTGGACAATGTAGCCAAGGACATCCTTTACAAAACCTTGGACAAAGCCATGTTCAATAAAGTCAAATCATGCAAAACGGCTAAGGAAATCTGGGACAAACTAACATTGATTTGTGAAGGCTCAGAGCAAATCAAAGAAAATAAATTATCGTGGGCTGTACAAAAATTTGAGAATTTCAAAATGATCGCAGGAGAAAACCTGGATCAAGCTGGATGCTCGGTTCACGTAAAATCACCAACGAGCTATCTCGCACTTGGTAAGGAATATACACGAAGGAAATGTGTATGAAGATTCTAAAAAGTCTCCCAAATTTGAATGGGAAATGAAGGTCATGGCACTAAGACATTCCATGGACCTATCGAAGACTCCAACCATGAACTATTCTCAGATCTCAAAGCCTACGAATTTGAGCTGAGAAGAAAAGATCAGGAAGAGACAGTTGTACCCAAAACAGTTGCTCTAATTGTTAAGGATGGAAAGAGAGCTGAGGTCAAAGAAGTCATTGATCCAGAAGAAATAGCCCTGATGGTTAAAAGGTTCAACAAGTTCTTCAATAAGAACTACAAGAGAGGCAAGGGCGAATCTTCCGAAGACACTCGGCTCCCTCCAAATCAAGGGAAGATAGGCCAACCAAGAGAACGGATCATCAAAAAGTCTGAATATCAAAGGGCTCGACAATCCAAGAATGGGAAAGAGTCGATCAAAAGGTTGAATATCTATCTTTGGAACTATAGGAAACCAGGTCACTACGCCATTGATTGCCCATATCCTGTAGTCAACAAATACGGGAATGAAGAAGAAATAAAGGTCTTGAGAGAAAGAAGACAAGAAAAGAAAAAGGCAATGTTGGTCGCAGAGATCGCGAGGAGACCAAGTCAAGAGAGAGACACGGTGATTTGAGAGAGAAGTGAAGTCGACTACTCAAGTGACTCGAAGAAGAAGCCCGATCCGTTTGATGGCCAAGGAACAAGATCAACTCGACCAAGAAGATGAGGTACACTCTAACTCATCAAACTCGATTCTAGTGATAGTGATCGTGACACACACACTTCATCACCCACTGATCTTTATGATTCATTAGGCAAAATGATGAAAGATTTTGAACACATTAAATCCTCACACACACTACTAAATGAGGAAAACAACCTACTCAAGAGCAAAACTCACGGATGACTAAGGAGCCGAGTACTCTAAGTCAAATAGCGATGAGAATGAAAGTTTAAAAATTTGAAAATGCCAAGCTAATAGCGAGAAATAGTTGCCATAGAAAGAGGGAGAATGACCTCAAAAATGTGATTGCCTCATTCACT
Organism: Rehmannia glutinosa; assembly: GCA_016081115.2. Lineage (NCBI taxonomy): Eukaryota > Viridiplantae > Streptophyta > Magnoliopsida > Lamiales > Orobanchaceae > Rehmannia > Rehmannia glutinosa. The sequence continues at coordinate 27,652,374 of CM071931.1, read as the reverse complement.
AAGGCATCTAAATCATTGGATGATCTTATTATGAGTCAAAGAGAATGTGGAGACAAGACAAGACAGCTTAGGATTTAATTCCTCTCGTGCTATGTCAAACTCCAAAAGTAATTTTGGAAAAAGGATCTTCAAGCAATGAAGAGTCTAAAAATCCAAAACTCCAAAGGGTGCACACACATTCACTCCAAAGCACAATTACAAGCAAAGCGGCCTTGGTTATAAAGGAAAAGGAAACAGCCCGAGTTGAGTGCGCTGAAAGGCAATGAGAAAAGATTGATCGAGTTCTCAAAGCAAACTCCAAACAGAAAATACTATGTAAAGAAGAAACAGAGCTACCAAAAACCCCTTAAAATCTATAAAAGAAATACATATGATGGGAATGGTAGAAAATATCCAAGCCAAGTGATTGGAATAATGTTAACTATCGAATAGACTTATGGAATATAAGCCCAAATGGCAAAGGCCTAGAACTCAACAAAGGCCATTCCAAAAGTATAAGAGCTTTCATCAAAGACACATATGCACCTAGGCACTACACTCGAGACACCACAATTACCCAAAGAAGGCGATTGCTAAAACACATACACAGCATACGAGACAAAAAGAGACAGTTGTATGAACCTAGAATCCCCAAGCAATTTGCCAAGATTAATTATGATTATGGCATCGATAGATGGCAACCCCTTAGAGTCAAATCATTTGGCTATAAGTTGGTTGGATCATCCTACAATTCTAACCCCTCGGGACCCCGGACAAGTATGGGTACCTAAAACTTAATTTCCTTGATTGCGGGTTCAAGGAACTAAGTGCCAAGGAACCTGGTACATGGATAGTGGTCATTCCGACATATATGACAGAAATAAGAAAAATCTGTCAAAATTCAAGGAAGTTAAAGGAGCAAAAGTCATATTTGGAGGAAATGAAGCTCGGGTGAAATAAGAGGCATTGGATCCATCAAGAAAAATGGATTAGAAATCACGAGATGTTGCATATGTTGAAGGACTCAACTTCAATTTGCTAAGCATCACCAAACTCGTGTGACAAGGGTTATAATGTTGGATTTAACATGGGTATATGCCAAATCAAGGATCTTGAATCGAATGAAGTTGTGTTGCAAGGATGCGAGACAAAAGAACATGTATGTAGTAGATTGGTCAACCGCTACACCCAAAGACTGTCTATTAGCAAAGAGCACATTTGAATCAAGTTGGTTGTGGCACAAAAAGTTGAGTTACCCGAATTTCAAAACGATTAACAAGCTTGCGTAGTAGTCTTGTGGAAGGACTTCCGCACTCGAGTATACAAGAAGGAGAGTATATGTGACGCATGTCGAAGGGAAAACAGATCAAATCATCATTCAAAGAAAAGACGCCCATCTTCAACAAGAATATTACATCATCGCTACATATGGATCTATTTGGCCCAGTGGAACCGGCTAGCATAAGTGGAAAGAAATACACCTTGGTGGTAGTAGATGACTACTCAAGATATACATGGACTATATTCATGTGTAAAAAGAAAGAAACTCTACAGTAAAGCGCCTTGAGTTGATGAAGAAAATTCAAAATGAAAAGAGCCAAACCATTATCAAAATAAGATCGACATGAGGAACCGAGTTTGTCAATGGGATAATAACTCGATATTGTATTGAAAATGGAATTGGTCATGAATTATCTGCAGCAAGGACTCCACAATGAGAATGGAGTTGCGAGAAAGAAGGAATAGAACTCTCAAAGAAGAAGCAAGGACCATGTTAGTCAAGCGGGGTTACTAAAAAGATTTTGGGTGAAGCAATCAACACACTTGACTTGCTACACTCAAAACAGATGTATGATAAAAGACAAACGGTGACAAAGACTCCCTATGAGATTTGGACAGGGGGAAAACCAAATGTTGCATATTTTAGAATATTTGGATGTACATGCTTCATCCACAACAATGGCAAAGACAAGCTAAAGGCCTTCGATGCTAAAGTGATGAAGGTATCTTCTTGGGATACTCGGTGAAAGCAAAGCCTACAGAGTACTCAACAAAAGGACTATGGTTGCGAAGAATCCATTCATGTGGTATTCGATGAGCCAAATGTAAATGGAGAAGACATTGAAGAGTCGGTGATAATTTGAATCATCCAACCATCTGAGAAGAGTCCCTATGTCAAGTCAAGTTGGAATTATAAACTCGAGATGAAGATGAGATAGTGAGTCTCATAAAATTTGGAAAATTTGCAGCTAAGTGAGTGCGAGAGAGCTGATCAAAGCAACACAACTGCTAGACGATGAATCCGGCTAACTTACTTCAACTTCGATGTAAGATGGGTGAAAGACCATCCACCGAACTTGCCATTGGAGATATAAGAGAAGGTGTCAAAACAAGATCCGAACTCAACAAGAAGCTATGTTCACATGCTTTATCTCGCAAATAGAGCCCAAAGATGTGTTACAAGCATTGGATGACACACATTGGATTCAAGCTATGCAAGAAAAGTCAATCGAGTTTGAAAGAAATAAAGTATGGGAATTAGTTCAAAGACCCACCCATCAAAATGTTATTGGTACTAAATGGGTGTTCGAAACAAGATGAACGAGGAAGGTTCGTGGTAAGAAACAAAGCAAGACTAGTAGCCAAAGGATATTGCCAAGAAGAAGGAATAGATTTTGATGAAACATTTGCTCTGTAGCAAGATTGGAAGCAATAAGGATGTTTCTTACCTATGCAGCTCACAAGAATTTCATTGTATATCAGATGGATGTAAAAAGTGCAATCCTAAATGGTTTATTGGAAGAAGAAGTGTATGTTTAACAACCTCCAGGATTTGAGCAGAAAATTCTTGGAGATAAGGTATAAAAACTCAAGAAAGCTCAGTATGGATTGAAACAGGCACCCAGAGCATGGTATGATACTTTGTCACAATTCCTAACTGAGAATGGATTCACAAAAGGAAAATTAGATAGAACACTCTTTAGAATTCAAGACAAGAAGAGTATACTGCTTGTTCAAATATATGTGGATGACATCATTTTTGGATCCACAAACAAAGAGCTATGTGAAAAATATTCAAACCTCATGCAAAGCAAATTTGAAATGAGCATGATGGGAGAGCTGACATTCTTCCTTGGACTCCAAGTGAAACAATTGAAGGATGGAGCCTTCATAAGTCAAACAAAATACACCAGAGATTTAATGAAGAAATTTGGTATGGAGGAGAAGTCTTCTGTGAAAATACCAATGAATACATCAGTCAAAATGGACATGGATGCGGATGGCAAGCTGTAGATCAAACAAGATCTGAGCACTTATTGGATAATTGCTCTATCTCACGCAAGCAGGCCGGACATCATCTTTGTAGGTGTATGTGCAAGATTTCAATCTGCTCCAAAAGAGAGCCATATGACAAAGAAAGCTAAGAGAATCTTGAGATACTTGAAAGGAAGCCAAGAAGTTGGCTTATGGTATCCAAAGGAAGGTGGATTCAAACTAATTGGCTATTCGGACTCGACTATCTTTGGATGCGAGTTGACAGAAAAGCACCTCAGGCACATGTCAAATGCTAGGAAAAACAGTGATTTCTGGTTTAGCAAGAAGCAAAATTCAATAGCCACCTCTCTACAACACCAAGCGAGAATACATAGGCTGCGGGCACTGTTGTTGCCCAAGTCCTATGGATGAGACAAAGAAATGAGAGACTATGAAGTTGAAGAAAAGGAAATTCCAATCATGTGTGATAACACAAGTGCAATTGCAATCACTCAAAATCCTGTGTTGCACTCAAGAACAAAGCATATCGATGTCGATATCACTTCATAAGAGATCATGTGGAAAAGAAGGACATCATCTTGGAATATATCTCAACCGATAAACAATTGGCCGACATCTTCACAAAACCATTATGTGAGTCAAGATTTGAAGAACTCAAGCATGAGTTAGGGTTAATTGAGTTGGTGACACTCGGAAGAATCAAAGAAAAGAAATGGAACACAAAAAGGGAAAAAAGAGTGAACTCACAAATCGCCTAAGTAAATCACCGTATCGTAAAGACAATTACTATACCGAGTCGGTGACAAATTTGAGTCACAAAGAGAACTCGTGAGAAGAAGAGTTAAACCACGGTGAGGGTAAAAGTGAGTCATTTATGAGCAAAGTGACAAAAACGCAAATCGTTTTTACTAAGCGGGAATGTTTTTAAGAATTACGTCAAAGATAATTATGACGTGTACAGGCAAAAGCGCACACCAAGCTTATGATTGGATATAAATCTTTGCCGCATTAAATACGAGACATTAAATGCTAAATCGGCGTGCAAAATCTAAGCCGTTGATTTCGATCACATTTCAAAAACCACCCGCACGCCCTTTCATAAACCATACTTAAACTTTTTCTTTCTTCTCTCTCATATTACCAAAACCGTTCATTTCTCTCGAAGCAAAGGAAAAACTCTCTCAAAACCCTATCTATCTTCAAATCAACCTCTAAGTTTTCTTCGGTGAAATCTCGAAAAATGGCATCAACCTATGATTTTGTCAAGTTAGGAAAGCAAATCCACACCGGGTCTCTTTGTGGATTTCGATGGCATGGTGAAACAGGGTCCGACGACACCCTAGTGAAGAAAATTCTTTGAGAAATTGGAAACGCCCGGTGAAACCGTTTCGCGTTGGAATATCCGATGACCTATGTGGAGGAGGTCGCACGAGTTCTACGTGAACGCCGAGATTCACGATGAAGGGATAAAGTCATCTGCATTCACGGAAAGAAGCTCACCATCTCTCGCCAAGGATTTGGCTAAACATCGCCACTACCGACGGAAGCGGAAGGAGCATCGAAATCAACGGCCGATGTAAACCTGGTCGCCGCTTGGAAGGAAGTAGCCAAGCCCGACTATCTTTGATAAAATAGTTTACACAGCAAACAAGAGGTCGCTAAAAGGAGGATTATCACAAGTTGTTGGACATAGTTGCCAAATGCATAGACATCAAATTTGGCGGCTTTGACCAATCAATCCAAAGCAAAGTTGATCGTAATGGCTGCGATCATTGAAGAAAGGAAAATAAAGGGTTGAGTTTGTCTACGCAGACTATGCCGAATGTAGGGAACAAATCCTTCAAGGAAGATGGTGCATTTGGAGGATCCCTAGGATATGGCCTGGTGATTGGCCGGTGATGGAGGTGAAAGGAGTCCTCTTAGACATGGAAAGGGTTCCATGTAAACAAGAAGATGTTCGAGATCAAACCTCTCTCAGGCGCACTGAGAAGAGAGCCTACGCCAAGAGAGCGACACGAGTGAGGGGAATCGGTGACTCAAGATACAAATTGCTTTCCTCTCCACCAAAGAAGAAAGTCGCCCCTGCGGCTACTAAGAAGATCACGCTCCCGCAAAGAAAGAAAGTCAAACCTACTCCCGCCCCTGCCGAAGTCACCGCCCCCCGCGCCGTGTCTCCTACCCAAAGAAGAGCCGGCGGTCGAGAAGGACTCTCAACTACCTTCTCCGATCGTCAAAAAGAGGAGATCGATAAGCCAAGACGGCCAACTCCTCGAGGAAGAAAAACACCAAAGACGGCCCCCGCCCCAAGACTAAGAAGACACTCTCTCGAACCAAAAATCCCTCTAGTACAAACTAGGAGACGAAGAAAAATCATCAAGCACTCCGAGCTTGAGAAACCGGCGAGTCGACCACTCACCGAGCAGATACGGGAGACTGGCTGGAGAAGTAGAGTCTCCGGACATTATAGATGAAACAACTAAGTCTGTCAAGGCGATCAACAGAGGCAAATCAAGACACAGCTTGTAGTTCACATACGGTGAGACACAAGAAGAGGCCGATAGAGATGATAGTGATGTGATGATCCTATCCCCACCTTATCCGACATCCAAAATCTGCGAAAGTGGGGAAGTGGAAGTTGAGTCGATCCAGGGAACAGCAGTTCAGCGCCTGAATTTATCGAAGAAGAAGAAGAGGAATCGCTCGAACTTCCTTGGGTCGACCTCTGTGATCTCAAAGATGGATGAAGAAAATCGCACGAGATATCCTGCGGATCTTCAAGGATAAGGAGAAGGAGAGATTGGCAGAGGAAGCCGAGGCAAGAGAGAAGGCCAAGATCTCGCCCTCTCACCGGCACCACGAGAACATACGCATCCTCACTTCGACATTCTATCGAAAGTGATGAGGATGCGGACCCGCGCCGCCACGAAGAGTTGCAAATGCAGCAAGCAATGCATGAATCCCGAATTCTTCATGAGAAAATCTTGATGGAGGGACCAGGAGAGTCCTCCAAAACACGGTGAAATCGATCCAATGGGAGTAGTGCAAAGCAAATCGCCACCGTTGTTTTTGCCACCACTTCCCCACTCACTCGGAAGAAGGATTTAAGGAATCGCGATGAAACGGGTTGGTGGGGACCCGGTTGAGCCAACCCCTAATGAAGGTGTCTTACCACCGCCCCAACGGCTGAACACTCGAGAAACACTGGGAGTTTGGAGACGAGTGACCCCATTCCAAGTCACTCGGTGATGCGCCCGGAGGGGAAACTCCCTCCACTGCGGCAAGGTCGGAGGATCTTTGAGATGACTTCACAACGAATCTAGGAGGCGAAGTGGAGAAAGTACAAACACAAAACGAACAGCAAGTTGCCATCAACGAAGCTCAGGCGATTGAGGGCTGTCTCTCGGTGAGGTGCCAAATCGCTCGAAGGCTAATGACGCGCGATGCGATCGAGGCACATGAAGGAACAGCCCGGGAGTTAACACTGGGCGATGAAAGTGCAATCCATGGGGTTGAGACTCCAATGGATGCCACCACGAAGACCCTAAGACAATCGACATTGTCGAAAGGGAGGTCAGGCCTCATTGCAGTTGAGCGCAAGAGGTAATGAAGGCCCACGGGAGGTTGAAACTTCCGGGGTAAAAAGAAGTCGGAGTAGAGAACATCCCTCCCGCTATCATTGATCCATCTCGAAAAAGGAGATAAGCGCGCTTCATGATTCCCAGGATAATCCGATGTAACCTTTTTCGGGATCGGAAAGCGCGAAGAAGCCGAGTCATCCCCGTGACAGATCCAAAAGACTCATTTGCGGATGTTCCCAAAGACGAGCAAGTCGATCTCAAGACTACTCGTCAAACTTTCAATTTTGATGATGAGCCAACAATGGAAATCTCATCATCGTCCGATGACGCTTCGATAAGGCCGAGGACCGATCCACTCAATTGGAGAAACCAAGTGAGACCAACGAAGCTATTGAGATACCGAGGCTCGGCAAAGTCGGGTCCACTTCACAATGCACCCCAACAAACAGAGTCCGCTGCGCGCAGCTCCTCAAGCCGCAGCGGAGTTCGACTCCAAAAGGAACTTCACGCGCACCTCTCATCATTGAACAAATACGGTTGGCCGTGATGATTCCTTTGTAGAATCATTTCCTTTTTCTCCTGGAGGTACCCAACCTCCCCGAAGAGTCGAGAACGAACTCGCACGCTTCCACGACCAACTCCTGTCATTCCGTCGGTACCATCGTTCGGTGACTATGACTTTGTTTGCTCGCCATCACCGCAATAGAAGAAACAAATTGAAGTTCGGGAGGTGTTCAAAGCATTATTTTTGCTGAAATTGAACGGATGGAGAGGCACCAGGCCTCTATGGACATGCGATTGGACAACAGAGATGCCAACCTATCTGGCGACTTGAGAGGCATAACAAGAAGGATAAGGGAATGGTGCCAACAAAGAGCAAACAATGCGTGTGGAACAAGTTAGATACTTCAGGACATTGTTCAACAAGTTATTGATATGGCGAAATGAGAATGTCGATGCAAAGACGAAATTGAGAGAACACATTGAGCACATGCATGAAGCTCACACTTTGAGATAAAAGCTCTGCGTGAGCAAAATAAGAGTGATCTCCTGGCGTGCGGAAGAAAATATGGATAGAAAATTTAGTCTTCTCATGGCTGAAATGAAGCTAATTTCAGCAGAGTCCAACGCTACTCGCTCGAATTTCGTGCCGCATACTCCGCAGCAGACTCGAGACAGAACTCGACTATCGCCAGGCTCGACTTTCCCGCTTACAAGTATGTTTCAGTGTTCCTCTCTCCTTTGATGATGCCAAAAAGGGGAAGAGGAATACTTTAAAGCGCTAAAGAGATCGAAGCTGAAAAAGGAGGAAAGCATTTGTGAAGGGAAAGACAGTGAGGAAGTGTCAAAACAAAAGAAGGGAAAGTCCGTTGAGGGGGAAGGATCGAAAGATGTGACCTTGATGATTGCACAAACCCCCAACAAGGTCTTGTCACACGGTGATATTATCGCACAACAAACTCCTGTGACTCCGCCACTCCAACACTCTGCTATATCTATGGTGAAAAGAGAAAGACAATTGAAGCGGGGATGGAGGAAATGGAAGGAAGAATGGATGCCCGGGTTATGAAAATCTTGAAACAACATGGAGGCATTCCAAAGAGACAGAGACACTTATGCCATCTCGGATGTCGGGACCGAGCCACGATCGTTGATGAATTTAAAACGCCGCATCTCGAAGGATACTTTGCAAATATGTCTATGGCTCAAGCTTGGGACTTGTCTTGGGAAAAGGGTCTCACGTTATGTGAAGAAGCGACAGCAGCAGACTACGGCGTGATCACTCGATGGTCACTCCACTGGTCACTCATTTGGAAAGAAGAAGACCGCAGATACAATACACGCCGAGGAGGAAGAGGAAGAAGCGATGGTGGAGGAAGAGGTTTGAGGACCTAGGCCTCGCCCAAAAACATTGAGTACGTAGATCCAGGCAAGAAATGAGGGATCTCGGGTGGTCTTGACCAAGTAGCCAATTTGCAAGTGGCTAAAAGCAATCTTTGAGTATGCGAAAAAATAGAAGAAGAAAATAAGAGACAAACTCAGCTATGGGAGGAAAGACAAGAGAGATTAAGAAGAGATGAAGGCGCAGGAAAGCATATGAAAAGAAGAAGAAGCGGTGGAGATGAGAAAAAGAGAAGAAGACCGAGGAAGATGAGAGGCGAGGAAGATGAAAGAAGGAGGGCGAAGGAGATGAAGTGTTGTTGTCCACCCCTTCATGTATTTTACTATGTAAATACATACTATGTAAGTCTTCGCAATAAAAAGTCGTAAATTCTTTATTTTTGTATAGATATAAGTTTGCTCGATACACCTTGTAAACAATTGTGTAAAAGAACAAGAATGTTATGATCAATAAAAGAATTGATTCTACGCATACATTCTATGTGAATGCACTATCGTATGTATCTTTGCTATTTACATTTTGAATGTTTTAAGTTTTGGCATCATCAAAAAGGGGGAAATTGTTGGGAAATTTATTGTTTAAATTTTGATGAATGCCATGTAAAACTTAGAATAGGAAGTTGGCACCCCAATTTTTGTTGTAAATTGCATTGTAATAAATAGGGTTGGTCAGTGAGTTAAGTCGGCTATGCCCAAACATGCAAGAAGACAACTGGAGACTAGAAGGAAGACTCATTTGCAAGACAGTTGAGTATGGCAAAGAAGAGAAGATGGGAACTCTATCTTGAAGGAGCGGTGAGATGCGGTGAGTGGAGTATCGGTCAAGTCAACTCAAGAAAAGCCAAGTCTCAAGTTGAAGTGACGGAGAAGAGTCATCCAATGATTGGAAGTCGACTCTAAGTCACCTGGGGAAAGCAAGGAAATGCGTCAAAGTCGAGATAATCGAAAAAGATCCGTTTGCACGAGTAAATCAAGAGAATTACTTAAACAAGTAATATCTCCATGCTACCTTTCTCGAAGTGCTCAGTCCCAGAAAGCGTGCAAAAGGAATAAACCAATGGGAAGCACTACACCGTGTCGAACTACGAAAAGTCAAGAATTACCCCATCTTGAACCTCTATAAAAACTTATCGTGTCTTTTACATTTCAAAGACTTTAATTCCTCGCATCTTATTTGTTTAAATCTGTGACATATTTGCTATCCAACCGATAATTCCTAAGTACTAAATCAAGCTTTATATCTCGCTTAACCATAATTAAGGGTGTTAAGTCTTCCCAATGAAATCAAACCACGTTGAGCTAATTCGGTCTTAACAATCGAGTTATTCTATCAACACTCGATCGAGTCTCGTTGAGTGACTAACTCTCTTGATTAACTAAATTGGTGTCACTAAGGACACTTTTTGTGTAGTATCAATCAACTCGAACTTTTAAAAGGACTAAATCGAAAAATTTGGTAAGGTTTATTCAACCCCCCCTTCTAAACCTTACACTCACACCCCTTGGGACCTACATTTGTGAATTTATATTCCCAGCTATTTAATTCAAATGTGAATCTAAAATGCAAGTGTTGAGAATGTCGTAGGACAAACTTAAACGAGCAAATTAAGAATCACACATAAATAAACAGGAGTCTATAATCACTCAGGATTAAGATTTGTCCATATATGATCATCTTATGATTTAATTTGATTTTCCATTTCTACAACGGAATTTGTATGAAAAATTCGAATCAAATCGGTCCTAGTCATATATGATCAAATCATATATAAATGCCCCCACTAAGATGTCTCCACATCGACGGTCTAGATAAGACAGTCACATTCAAAATGTTATGGGCCGTATTTATGATGTTTTAATTAAAGATCCCATACTTTAATTAATTTCATCACGGACTTAATTTTAATTTATTATCTATAATCTTAAACCTCTCGTATATAACACTTATATACTAAAATTATGGTAACATAAATAAAATAGGTATTTTCATGATGTTCAAGAAAATACATACAATATCACGATAAGAAAATTGGGAATTTGGGACGAAATGAAATCATCACTAAAACATCGAAAAATGTCACAAAAATGCATTTGGGACGAAACAAAAACGTCACAAGAGACGTCGCAATATCCTAGTCGCTAAAGGTTATTTGAGACTAAATCAGAAATATGGTTGTAACCCCTAATAACTTATCATGTGTTTGTTGATGATTGACATTGGTAAAGAACTAGCTTTAATCATGCTTGATACTTGGTCATGTTTAGAACTATAGATATATTCTCACAACCTGCATAAATATACACATATATAATTGTGTAATATTTCTCATGATTGTTAAAATACCCCGCCACCATCAACACCGTTAACCCCGTCCTCCCTGCTTCCCTTATCCCCGTAGACGACTCGATAAATGTTGGTTTACCTATTTCAATCTAATGTTTTAGCTTTTAAGATCAGTCCAAACATGAATAATTTAATTCACACCTAGCTAATGCATTTCAATTTTAGCAACAAAAAGATTTATCTGATTTAATAGAACAGTAAATCACAGAGAGCACATAACAGAATATGATTTCCATGGAAACCGATTTTTAGAGTTCGAAAGTCTAACAAACACGAATTCATACAAAGATATATTAAAGATACTCCTACATGCATGAACTCGCCCATCCCAAAGTGAACAAATACTTAGATATCAATGGTGAAAATTAAAATTGCAAACAGGCAAGTAACCGTTTGGCTTGATAACAGCAATTTTAGCCCCAATTTTGTCTTGCCTTATAACAAAGAAAGCTTAAATTTATCTTGCCTCCCAATTTCAGCCCCAAATCCAAAGACAGAGAGAGTGACAAACCTTTGTAGGGGAAGGAAAACCAGCAGCGTGGATACAGAATCGATGGAGTTTATGCTTCCAAGGGAAATACAGAACATCGGCGTGGTGCAGAGATTCGAGAGAGAGGGACATGGGTTGAGAGGGCTTAGAGAGAGTCATGGGTTGAGAGGGAACGGAAAACAAGACTGGCGCCAATGGAAATAGAAAGGGGCGGGTTCCGAAATTTTTTTATGACATTCAGAAAATGTGTCAAATAGTAATATATTGTGACGAATTTACATAAACCTCACATATGTTTTAATTTTCTTAATTAAGTATAAATTTTTTTCAAGAAATTATTTAAGAAGTCTGCAATGTTTAGAAATATTTATTACGTAATAAAGAAAGAATATGATTTTTTTAAATAGAAAAAGTAAATTTAAGAAAAGTAAATATTATAAATTTTTATTCAAAAACAAGTATCTTTTGACTATTCTAAAACATCACAAGAAAATAAAATGTTAAATTAATTTCAAACATAAATAAAAATGTCACAAAAAGAATATTTAGACCTTCATAGACAAACTCTAGATGTCCCTAATAAGTGACCTTTTCCAGACATATAAAATCGTCTCTAATTATAAATTTCCCGTCACATAAAAAACTGCCTGAATGGGGGAGGTAAGATGGAAATATTGTACTTTATTTGAGACTCTATCAAAAAATTGTCGCTAAAAGGAAGCTATTTGAGACAATTTCCGATGCGTCTAAAAAAAACGTCTCAAATTCCTTAATTTGTTGTAGTGGTAAAAGAGTTCGAAAATAAATGTCGTCTTTATTAATAATCAAAAATAATTCACAATTGCTTTAAGGGCACTATCCCTAACAAATTATCATGAACATGCAACTAATAATTAAAACATGGCATTTAAAGTAAACAAAAGCAATAAACCCCACCTCAAATAAAATGCAGAAATACGAACTCGTGCTTGCTTGAAAATTTTAGACCTCGTAAGAATGATTTCCTACAAATAAAAAAAATAAAAATAAAAATAAAAATTAACTTAAATAAATAATTTTAGGAAATTCAGCTTAAGTAAATAAGTAAGGAAAGAGAATATATAATGAATTTGGTTTTTGAAAGTTAGTATTAAAACTCAAAAGGATTGGAGGGTAGTGTTTAGGAGTATTTGGGGTAAAACTGAAATTTGAGAAAATAAGTAATTAGATTTCTTAGTTGAGTTCAAACACTCCCAACCCAACCCACGTCTCTCTCTCTCTGGCAAGGAAGGAGTTGAAGAATTTAAACTTAGGCTTAAAAAAATCTGGGGTAAATTTGTAATTTTTGGTGAAATGGAGAAATCAAATCCTATTTCTAAAATTAGAAGCCCATTCCAGCCCACCTAAATCTTTCAACTCTCACCCCTTGCACTCTCTCGTCTCTCTCTTTGGCAAGGAAGAAGGGAATTCATTTTCCTCCCTAAATTCTCAAATCTCTCACCATATCACCTGCTTTCTACCTTACTAAAAAAAATTACAGAAAATCTCCCTCAAATCTCCTCCCCAACTCACCTATGTCATCTATCTCTCAGCCTCGCCTCTCTCTCTCTCTCTCTCTCTCTCTCTCTCTCTCTCTCTCTCTCTCTCTCTCTCTCTCTCTCTCGGTCTCTCTCTCTCACTCTTTCAAAATTTCTCATGCCAAGTTGCAGTGGTGAGGAGTAGCGGCGCAACACTGGTAGGTAGCAGCGGAGGGCAGCGGGGTTCGGGTAAAAGTCTTTTTCTTATCGATTTTCAGATTGTAGAGTTTGGGTAATTTTCGATGAAATCAAGTTTTTTGGGTTTTTTGGAGGTTTTGAAATTTTCGGGTTTTCGGTATTCCGGTTTCGATGGCGAGGTGGTGGTGCATTGGTTGAAGGACTTTTTGGGCAGGAAAATTATAAACTAAGAGCACTCGTATTTACCTTGACTGTGAAGTTGAGAGAAGTACTAATGATTTGTCAATAACTGAAGGCTCGTGGTTTGAATGTGAAAGATTTATCATAATATTTTCACTATGATGTGAGAGTTGTATGGGTTATGGAGTGTGGAATACATGGGGTAATGGGGATTGTATTTTGAGGAGTTATTGGGAGTGTGTGTTCTTGAGTAAACTGATAAGCCACGAGATTTGTTTTTATCTGAAATAATATATATAGATAAAGATAAATAGATTTTAATTTGAAAAATTAACTAAAAGATTTTCTGCAGAATTTTAAATCTTCTAGAAACTGGACATGGGCCCTTAAAAATAAAAAGAATAAAAATACATATAAGTTTATAAATGGGCATGTCAATATTATTAAGACTGGGCTTGATAAAAGACTAAAACTGAAATTCTATACTGAGCCAAAAATTAAAATCCTAAAAGTCTAAAAATACTAAAACCCAAATTGGTAAAATTGGGGTATTACATCCTACCCACCTCAAACAAAAAATTTCGTCCTCGAAATTTTGGTTACATACCTTGATCAAAGAAGACGGGATACTTGGATTTGATTTCCTCCTCTATTTCCCATGTTGCCTCATTTTTCCCGTGTCTTCTCCATTGTACTTTGATAAAAACCACATTTCTGTTTCTAAGCCCATGCACTTTATGATCCAAAAGAGCTATAGGCATCTCTTCGTACGATAAATTCTTACATATGTGTAGGTCCTTGTAGTTAACAATGTGATCAGGGTCAAACACGTATTTCCTCAGCATTGATATGTGAAACACATTATGTAACCCCGACAAGTCTTATGGCAAAACCAAACGGTACGCCAAATCTCCAACTCTTTCTAGTATCTCAAACATCCAATATAATGAGGCTGTAATTTTCCCTTTTTACCGAATCTTATAATTCCCTTCATCGGAGCCACTTTCAAAAACATAATGTTACCAACTTCGAACTATATGTCCTTTCTGCGCTTATCCACATAGTTCTGTCTATCTTGAGCAACCTTTATTCTGTCCCGGATCTCTGAGATCTTTTCCACTGTTTGTTCAATCAACTCCGGTCCCAAAATTTTCCTTTATCCAACTTCACTCCAATATAAAGGGGACCTACACTTTCTCACGTATAATGTTTCATATGGAGCCATCTTAATCATTGATTCTGTTATTGTACATGAATTCCTCTAATGGCAACATTGTTTCCCAACTTTCCACCATATCGAGTACACATGCTCTCAACAGGTCCTCTAACGTCTTAATAGTTCTCTGAGATGGCCCATCGGTCTGTGGATGATAGGTTGTACTGAATCTCAGTTTCGTTCCCAACGCATCTTGCAAACTCCTCCAAAACTTCGATGTAAACCGCTGATCTCTGTCCGATACAATAGAAACTGGCACTCCGTGTAGTCCCACAATTTCCTTAATCTAGATTCTGGCATACTGATCCATACTAAAGGTCATTCTTACTGGCAGAAAATGAGCTGACTTGGTTAATCGATCCACTATAATCCATACTGCGTTATTCTTCCTCAATGTTTGTGGTAGTCCAACCACAAAATCCATAGTTATATATTCCCATTTTCACTCCGGGATTTCCAACGGCTTAAGCACACCCGACGGTCGCTAGTGCTCTGCTTTAACTTGCTGGCAAACCAAACACTTCTCTACAAAATCCCCTCAAAGTTGACCCTTGTAAGGTTGAAGCAGTAAGCAGTTGGAATGTACCTAAGAATGCAAGTGAGGTACGGAGATTTCTAGGTCTAGCTGGCTATTACAGAAGGTTCATCGAGGGATTCTCTAGGATAGCCATGCGTATGACTCGATTAACGAGAAAACACTTCTCTACAAAATCCCCTCGAAGTTGACCCTTGTAAGGTTGAAGCAGTAAGCAGTTGGAATGTACCTAAGAATGCAAGTGAGGTACGGAGTTTTCTAGGTCTAGCTGGCTATTACAGAAGGTTCATCGAGGGATTCTCTAGGATAGCCATGTGTATGACTCGATTA
Source organism: Rehmannia glutinosa (assembly GCA_016081115.2). Classification (NCBI taxonomy): domain Eukaryota; kingdom Viridiplantae; phylum Streptophyta; class Magnoliopsida; order Lamiales; family Orobanchaceae; genus Rehmannia; species Rehmannia glutinosa. The sequence continues at coordinate 27,636,850 of CM071931.1, read as the reverse complement.
ACGAGAAAAGGGGAGAATTTCGAATGGACTCATAAGTGCGAGGAGAGTTTTTAAGAGTTGAAGGGTAGACTAACTTCTACCCCTGTATTGACAATTCCTAATCCTATAGAGGGGTTTGTCATCTATAGTGACACATCGAAGCAAGGTTTAGGTTGTGTTTTGATGCAACACGGCACGGTTGTGGCTTACGCCCCGAGACAACTAAAGACGCATGAGTTGAATTACCCCACACATGACCTGGAGTTGGCTACCGTGGTGCACGCATTAAAGATATGGCAACACTACCTATATGGAGGGAAGTGTGAGATATTCACGGATCACAAAAGCCTTAAATATCTTTTCACTCAGAAGGAGTTGAATATGAGGCAACGGAGATGGTTAGAATTGGTGAAAGACTATGATTGCACCATTCAGTACCCTCCGGGCGAAGCTAACGTAGTAGCCGATGCCTTGAGCCGAAGGACCAAAGGGGAATTAGCTTGTATGCTCACAGAGCAAGAGCAGTTGGCAAGAGAGTTTGCGAAACTGGAGATTGAAGTTGTTGAGCCACCAAATGGTACAGAAGCCATTTTGGCATCATTAGTGGTGCAACACACCTTAAGAGATAAGATTAAGGAGGCTCAACCCCACGATAAGTTTTTGTGCAAGATGAGGGAACATGTACAAGCTGGAGACATTTAGGGATTCAAGGTAACCGGTGATGATGTTCTGACATATCAAGGAATGATTTGTGTCCCTAAGAATGAGGCACTTCGGAAGGAAATTCTGGAGGATGCACATAATACTCCCTACACAGCTCATACGGGAGGTACAAAGATGTATCATGACTTGAGGAGGCTTTTCTGGTGGAGGAGTATTTGTGATGTGACCACGTTTCTGAGAAACTCGACTCGGTCCAACCAGAATTCACACTTCTTAAACTTCGCATATAACTTCTCCTTAAGAAGTGTCTCCAATACAATCCTTAAATGCACCTCGTGTTGCACCTTATCCCTCGAATATATCAATATGTCATCTATGAAGACTATGACGAACTGATCTAGGTAAGGGCGAAACACTCTGTTCATCAAGTCCATAAAGACTGCTGGCACATTAGACAAACCAAATGGCATCACTATAAACTCATAGTGCCCGTAACGGGTTCTAATGTCATTTTCGGAATATCACACTCCTTTACCTTCAGTTGGTGGTACCCAAATCTCAAATCAATCTTGGAGAATACACTAGCTCCGCGAAGTTGATCGAATAAATCTTCGATCCTTGGCAACGGATACTTATTCTTTACTGTAAGTCGATTCAACTCTCTGTAATCGATGCACATTCTAAGCGATCCGTCTTTCTTCTTCACGAATAGGACTGGCGTGCCCCAAGGTGATACACTTGGGCAAATAAATCCCATCTCCAACAGTTCTTGTATTTGAACTTTCAGCTCCTGCAGTTCCTTCGGCGCCATCCGATAGGGTGCTCTAGATACTAGTGCCGCTCCAGGTACCAAGTCGATGGAGAACTCCACTGGTCGGTTTGGTGGTACTCTTGGTAACTCTTCAGGAAAGACATCCACAAATGCCCAAACTTTGGGAACGTCATTTGGTGTCAACTCGTTGTTGGAGTTCCAACAATATTCACCAAATACCCTTGACAATTTCTCTTTTTCAGCAAGGTCAAAGCATTCATTGCTGATATAATTCTAGGCACAGTCCTTGTCTTAGTCCCTAAAACTTTATTTTCTCTTCTCCCAGCAAATGCAGTGTCACTTCCTTTTCCTGGCACTGGATGTCAGCTCGATATCTACTAAGCCAGTCCATACTAAATATTATATCAAAATCCTTCATACCAATTACATACAAATTGGCTTTAAGATCCCTTCCCCCTGTGTCAACGTCTATATCCTTAATGATTGAATCGGTGAAAATTGTCTTACCAGAAGGAAAACTAATCTCAAGAGGTTCGTCAATCCTAGTATCGCTATGTCCAATCATATTATGAAATCTCGACGATATAAATGAGTGTGTGGCACCCGTATCAAATAATGCTAAAGCAGGTATTCCAAATACATTTAACATACCTGACATCATGTTAGGGTTCTGATCAGCTTCCCCCTGGGTCATAGCATATACTCGGGCCTGTCTTCCAGAGCCTTGCCCTTTCCTTCCTTGTTCCCGACAGGGACAATCCCATGATGAATGTCCTGGCATCTTACACCAGTGGCATTTATTCTATCCCACAAGGCATTCACCATTGTGATTCTTCCCGCATTTTGTACATAAGGGTTTAGCGGTTTGGGGTTTAGGCCCCGGTCTCACGTCGGTCCTTGCCTGTTTATTCTGATTTTTGTTCTTGTCCTAATTTCTGTTCCAGTTCCATTTTCCCAAATTTTCTGTTTGTTGTCGGTCTAGCTCCTGACTGGCAGCAATCTCCTGAGCACAGAATATTGTATCTGCGTATGATTAAACCCCACGGCTTGCCACAATGTGGCGTATCCCTGGCCGTAAGCCCGCTCGGAACCTTAGTGCTCGTTTACGGTCTGTATCCACCATATATTCCACGAAAAAGCTCATTTGGTTGAACTTCCTCTCGTATTTTGTAACAGACATCCCTTCTTGCTTTAGATCCCAAAACTCACGCTCTATTTGTTCCCGATAATGTTGGGGATAGTACTTTTCCATCGCTATCTCTTTAAACCCCTCCCATGTTGGGGCTGCTCATTCCTCGGCAGGCCTTAGTCTCCAGTAGCTCATCCACCAACGTCCTGTATCTTGTACCAGTTGGTACTGAGCACAAAGGATGCGTTGTGCCTCAGTACACCCGATCAATTCGAAAGTACGTTCCAGTGATACAAACCACTCGTCCACATAGGCAGGTCCTTCTTGCCCATTGAAGATCAGGGGTGAGAAGCGGCGAAACTGCTCCACCACTTGGGCCTGAGATAATGCCGGTGCTTGGTTGAATGCACGTTCATTCTCGATATTTCCTTGGTTCCATGCCGGTAATGGGTTTGCCTCATTGTTTTGGTTCATGTTGTTATTAGTAGCAGCAACTCGGGCTCCCGACCTATGTCCTCGAATCATTTTCCTATAGTCAAAGTGTAATCATAACTTAGTAAAAGTCGTCTGAGGTATGCATTCTAAGTCAAAAATATAGTTTATAAGTCAACTCATCACCAGATAAGACATCACTAGATAAGACATCCTTAATATAAAAGAAAACGCACAATATTTCCATTATCATCAATTCAAAAACCTTCAAGAGGTACAATGCACTAATCTGAAAAACAACTGGAAACGGGAAACAAAATGTTGAACTAAAAAGAATTCCTAACTACTACGCTATGAGCATTGATGGAGTTTTCATCCCATGGTTCCTCTTCGGGATCTTCCTCCATTTCATCTTCTGGCTCGATTATCTGTTTCAGCCACGTCCCATACAAGAAAGCAGAGAAGTCAGCAAAGCTGATGATGGGAGCATCTGCAGTGTAGGTGAAGGTCGCTCCTCGAAGAAAAAGAATGTGGTCTCCCAAGTCATGATCGTCCAACATCTCATAATTCTTAAACTCTCTAATACGCCTCCTTTTCAGGACTGCAGAACAAATAACAGACTTCCTAGCGGTCTCATGAGGGCCAGTCATCTAACTATACATATATCAGGCCCATGAATATTTTAAAATATTATGAAATTTCTTAATTTCAAAGCGTAGTAAAAATGAAGACATATATCACTTTACAATATAAAAAAAAATGCACCTTTCGTAATAAATGACATTAACATAAGGTTCAAGTCTCATGAAATAACACGCACGCATAATACATGACATAAAGCTCAAAATTCTAATGTAACATGTCGTAAAAAAATATAAGTATTACCTCGAAGTCCCCGTGGTGCAGCGAAGGTGATTGATCATAGATTATTTTAAAAAATTTCGACTCTTTTTTTTTCAAGTCTACAGAAACGTAAGCCTACTCTGATACCACTAATGTAACGCCCTAGTTTTAGAAAGTGCAACTACGCATAATAAAATCCACAAAATGACTAAGAATTATATGGAAACGAGTCAACAATTTTTTTCCAAAGAATAAAATAACTAACTTAAATAAAAAAATTCATCATCCATCAATTGAAATAAAACTAGCACATTGTACATTTTATAAATACGAGAAATTAAAAGACCAACATCGTTCAAGAAATTCTACTACTAATAAAAAAAATTCGACAATAATAATTTTCATGATCAATTCACTCGCCACGCGCCACAACGGACTCCTCAACCTGAAATGTGGAAATTATTGGGGTGAGTTATCGTCAACTCAGTGAGGGGAACAATTGTTCAAGTCAAATACACATGCATAATAATTAGCATAAATATTCATGGAAAAATATCACAGTCTCACGTAAAGTTAAGTACAAATAGTCTCAAAGTCTCGTGACAATTAAGTACAAATAGTCTCAAAGTCTCGCGTACATTTAAGTACCAACAGTCTCAAAGTCTCGCGTACAATTAAGTACAAATAGTCTCAATGTCTTGCATCATAATTATCATGAACATGCAACTAATAATTAAAACATGGCATTTAAAGTAACAAAAGCAATAAAGCGCACCTCAAATAAAATGCAGAAATACGAACTCGTGCTTGCTTGAAAATTTTAGACCTCGTAAGAATGATTTCCTACAAAATAAAATAAAATAAATTAAATAAAAATTAACTTAAATAAATAATTTTAGGAAATTCAGCTTAAGTAAATAAGTAAGGAAAGAGAATATATAATGAATTAGGTTTTTGAAAGTTTAGTATTAAAACTCAAAAGGATTGGAGGGTAGTGTTTAGGAGTATATGGGGTAATACTGAAATTTGAGAAAATAAGTAATCAGATTTCTTAGTTGGGCTCAAACACTCCCAACCCAACCCACCGTCTCTCTCTCTCTCTCTCTCTCTCTCTCTCTCTCTCTCTCTCTCTCTCTCTCTCTCTCTCTCTCTGGCAAGAAAGGAGTTGAAGAATTTAAACTTAGGCTTAAAAAAATCTGGGGTAAATTTATAATTTTTGGTGAAATGGAGAAATCAAATCCTATTTCTAAAATTAGAAGCCCATTCCAACCCACCTAAATCTTTCAACTCTCACCCCCTGCACTCTCCCGTCTGTCAAGGAAGAAGGGAATTCATTTTCCTCCCTAAATTCTCAATTCTCTCACCATCTCACCTGCCTTCTACCTTACTAAAAAAAATTACAGAAAATCTCCCTCAAATCTCCTCACCAACTCACCTATGTCATCTATCTCTCTCAGCCTCTCTCTCTCTCTCTCTCTCTCTCTCTCTCTCTCTCTCTCTCTCTCTCTCTCTCTCTCTCTCTCTCTCTCTCTCTCTCTCTCTCTCTCTCTCTCTCTCTCTCGACCTCGGTCTCTCTCTCACTCTTTCACAATTTCTCACGCCAAGTTGCGGTGGCGGGGAGTAGCGGCGCAACACCGGGAGGTAGCGGCGGAGGGCAGCGGGGTTCGGGTAAAATTTTATTTTTCTTTTGATTTTTAGATTGTAGAGTTTGGGTAATTTTCGATGAAATCAAGTTTTCTGGGTTTTTCGGAGGTTTCAAAATTTCTGGGTTTTCGGTATTCCTGTTTCGATGGCGAGGTGGTGGTGCGGTGGTGGAAGGAGTTTTTGGGCTGGAAAATTATAAACTAAGAGCACTCGTATTTACCTTGAATGTGAAGTTGAGAGAAGTACTAATGATTTGTCAAGAACTGGAGGCTCGTGGTTTGAATGTGAAATATTTATCAGAATATTTTCACTAGGATGTGAGAGTTGTATGGGTTATGGAGTGTGGAATACGTGGGGTAATGGGGATTGTATTTTGAGGAGTTATTGGGAGTGTGGGTTCTTGAGTTAACTGATAAGCCGTGTACTAGTCAACAAAGAGATTTGGTTTTATCTGAAATAATATATATAGATAAATATAAATAGATTTTAATTTGAAAAATTAACTAAAAGATTTTATGCAGAATTTTAAATCTTCTAGAAACTAGATATGGGCCCTTAAAAATAAAAATAATAAAAATATATATAAGTTTATAAATGGGTTTGTCAACATTATTAAGACTGGGCTTGATAAAAGACTAAGACTGAAATTCTATACTGGACCAAAAATTAAAATCCTAAAAGTCTAAAAATACCAAAACCCAGATTGGTAAAATTGGGGTATTACACTCAAGCTCTCAAATTTTTCAAAATTTCCAGAATTTTTCTTTTCTTCTTTGCTCGATTTTTCTTTCTTTCTCTTTTTAGAGATATTTCTTTCTTTTTCGAGCTTCATAACTTCTTCATTTACCTAGACACTACTCATCCCTCTTTATTTTGCCAACTCTCTCTGTTTTTGTTTTCAAGAAATTTCCACACATCTCCCCCAAACTTGTTCATCTTCTATAAGCTCGAGTAATTTTAGGGATAAAAATCATCTTTCAATTTTAAAGATCAACATGTGGCTAACAATAAATAGTTAAGGCTCAAAGTGACTAACTAGGGAATCATGAGTTCATAGGTAGGCTTTTTAGGCTAAGTAGGCTAATCAAAGATGACCTTAAATTATTTTCAAAAATTGCACACACACATGGCTTCAATGAAGATACCAGAGCAAGTTCTAGAGTTCTAGCAATCATGAATGACACACTCAAGAAACAAATAAGACTGCATAAGATAAAAGCAGTTAAAGGCACAAAAAGCTCACAGGTTTATTTTTCGCAGCATGCTCAAATACCAAATTTTCTTAACTATTGTCAAACAAATAAATGACATCTCTTCAACTATTCATCGCATTATACAAAAAAATATGTCATCTCATAAAATCAAATGCTCATAGTAAAATCATACGGAAGCTTTGTACTCTTTTGAAAAACTTGATTAAAATCACACACAAAAGCGATTAAACATGCTAAAGTAATAAACGTGCTAAAAAATATTAATATTAAAAAAATCAATAATAATAAAATGAAAAATTTTAATGCAAATTTTATGCTCTACATGCAATCCTAAATGCAATGCAAAATGCAACAGTACTAAATTACGTATTCTTGACAACCCCCCTAAACTTAAAATATGCTTCGTCCCGAACATATGAGGAAATTATCAAAAGAAAAAGGAATGCGTAAAGAGTACTTACCTGGATAGTTCACACGGCCCGTGCACATTTCACACGGCCTGGCAGTGTAGCCCTGGCGTGGCCTCTGTTTTGTTGTTGTCTCCAGCCACAAGGTCGTGTGCAGCTCACACGGCCTGCCCGTGTGGCTGGTCTTTATGTGTCGCATGGCCCGTGTGGAATTCCACACAGTCGTGTAATTTTGTTTTTTTAACCCCGTGGTTTGCGACGCCTCTTGGGTTGCCTCCCACAGAGCGCTATGTTTTACATCTTCAGCCAGACTTCAGATTTCTAACATCATTGTCGTTGAACCGTAATATTATGTACCATTCATCAGACGAATGGTGTTGCACTATTTTCTCAGATTAAGTTAAGTATCGCTTGGGAATTTACCCTTTTGATGTTGGCCTCCCACTACAGTAGTGATTTTGGGTTACTTGTGTCTCCAATGATTTCAGTCTTGCATTCAACAAAAATGATTTTAGAAACAAGCAATAAAAAAATATAATTTCAAAAGAAGGAAAAATAAAAAATAAAAAAATATTTACAAAAATAAATAATAAAAAAATATTTACAATTCACAAAAGGAAAAAAAATTGAAAAAAAAATTAAAAAAAAAATCGAAAAAATATTTACAAAAATTTTGCTTCAATTAAGATTGAACTACTTATTACTATATATAAGTAGAATCTTTCAATCCCCCGACAACGGCACCAAAAACTTGTTCGCCAAAAATATTTGGATCTCTATACTGCAAGTGTACAGTGTAGTTTATAGGATAATGGCAAGCAAGACCGTATTCCTCTGGGATTGACTACGAAACACTTAGGCTATAATAACATCGCATTCCAATTTTATTGAAGCGACCGAATATCAAGTTTTAGAAAAATTGAAAAATAAAAAGAAAAAGAAATAAATTTTCGAACCCCACAAGTATTTTCAACAACTACGAAAGCAACCTTAGGCACAAAATCTCAACATGCTTCTTCAAGATTAATCCAATTAATGTTTCACAAAACCAATTCATGCAATTTTATGGGTTCAATTCCTAAATTAGTCTATTTCCTCTCCCGGGTGGCGCATAAACAGTAGATTAATAACAATTGTAGATCTCCCGATACGTTACAACTATTATTAACTTCCAAAATATCTATGAATTAAATTACTCCCCACAAATAGTTGTAGGTCTCCCGACTCGTTACACCCGTTTATGTCTGAATTCGATTTCGTCTTTGTTAGAACTCCTCTCCCGAATTTCGCAGTAACAAATATGACATGCTAATTATTAATCAGATAAAAAGCAATTAAGAATAAGCACTTGAATTCATAAAATAGAACACATGAACTAATTAAGAAAATAATTAATCAAGCTTTAACATGAATCCACAGTTCTGATTATGCCCTCAGATCTGAGAGAGTAGCCAAACATTGATAACAAATTCATAGACAAACTTGAAATTAATATTGTGACATCGTTTAAGTACAGGCAAAAGATCTAAACTAAGAAAGAAAACCCCTTCTTGTCAGGATGGATCTTCCTTCCAAGCCTTCGAAACTCTTGTGCTTTCGTAGATGTGAAAGGCCTTGTCATGTTTTTCGTAACCTAGCCCTCCTCTCTCAGAAGACCTTTGATCTTGTAACCCTGTGTATTTTGGTGTGTTGTATGTTGTATGAATGATTATAATTTAATGCAGCCCTTGGGTCCTTTAGATAGGTGCTTGGAGAGATCACTTGTAGAGTTTGAGTGGGAAAAGAACACAAAAATCCGCCACAGTCAGTCGCACGGCCCGTGTGGCTTTCACACCGTCACTCCACACGGTCCAACCGTGCGGCTTGGTTTTGTCCCTATTTTATCCCGAACACTTCACGCGGACAAGTATCTTCACACGGGCGGGTCACACGGTCGTGTAGTCCCATACGGTCTGACCGTGTGACTATTTTCGTCCAGTTTCTTCGTCTTTTCGATCTTCTCTTTGCACTCGTCGATCTTATCCGGGCATTCTAACTGATATCTTCTCAATTAAGTTCTATTTCCTATAAAAAGTTACAAGAATACGCAGTATCATGCCCTTCTAAGGAAACCAAGTAAAACACACTAAATATACATCAAAATATACCAATTATATACCATTTTAAGCCCCTAAATTCACGTATATTTTACGCGTATCAAATGGCTTTTGGTTTTTAGGTTGGTCAACGGATTTGACCTAGGTTGGGGCGGTAGTAGGTTACATTATGCATGTATTGATCAAGTCTCTTTGTGATGAGTTGCATGGACTCAATCTGGCCCTTTTCTTTTAGTAATTTGTTTTTAGGTGATGAGGTTAGAGAGAGGGATTGAAGAGAGTGGTGAATGGGATCAGAGTTATGAATTTCTTTTTCTAGCACCAAGGCATATGGAGTTTTGGACTTAGGGCTATGGTACATGATTGAGGTATTTGTGGCTATTTTACTAGTAGGGATGGAGGATGAGGATAGGGCATCGGTATGGAAGAGGTGTCGAATGGGGTTTTGGATGTGTGGGTTAAAATCTTTAAGCGGGCGCTGCGTTTTAACGGGGAAGCTTTGAGCCACGGGCCATATCTCATACTTGCTACATCATGTCCCTCAATTTTATCGTATGTATCACAATTTCTGACTGAGTGCCCAATGATCCCACAACAGTAACAATAAATCGGCAATGCCTCATATTTTATCGGGAGAGTCAGGAGCTTCCCCTGGATTCAAACAGAAAGGACACGAGTGAGTTGTTTAGTAACGTTCCCTCCGTAGTAGTATCAAGTTTTTCTAAATCGCCAATCTGGCGGGCAAGAATTCTTGTGGTGTTCGTATTCATACATGCTATGGGGACTTTGCTCGTCCTCCGCAATGGGTCGTATGGCATAGAGCCCTCTGTCATAGTGCCAGGGTTGGTTATCGAGTACCCATTCTCTATCCTCTTCCACTTCAAATCGGAATAATATTAAATCCGCACCTCATTCCCTGGCTGTGATCGAATTTATGATTTTCCACGATTTCTTCGTTACTTCAATTAGGTACAAGGCTTTCCACGCTTTATCCAAAAGTAGTTTTCCTACCAAACAGAAGTATTGCTTAGGTTGTTCATGGATCTCCGATTCTCCCACTTCATCCAGATCAACAACCGGTCCCTCCTGATTCGTTAAACACTCCATATCAACAACCTAACTCTCCACTGATCCTTCAATGAATATGGGTATGGCTCTTACACTGTCAACCTAAAAGGGCAGAAACAAAACATAAAAATTTATTAGCAAAACCAACAGTTGACGGAACAAACGTGAGGCAACTAAGACTCAGATCCTTGGAGGAATAAGAAAAAAAGAGACAGAAAAAAGAGGGGGAAGAGAGGTAGGGTTGAAGAGGGGAACACATAAACCCTAGCAAAGGTTCAACCTATGGCTGTGTGTTTGGGTCGGACGCAGTTGAGGGTATGAAAGAATAACGAGATGTGGGGAAAGAATCAAGGTTGATGATACGTGTAAAATATACATTCATCGAAGGGCTTATATTGATATATAATTGATGCATTTGCACGCATATTTAGTGTGTTTTACTTGGTTTCCTTTGTTGGGCGTAATACTGCGTACTCTTGTAAATTTTGCAGAAAATAGAGCTAAATTAGACAAAAGGTGATAGCATGTTTCAAATGATATGTCAAAAGACAAGGTACTAGTAAAAATGTGAAGGAAAGAAGCATGGATGGTCGAACAAAAGGGAATTTCCTTTAAAAACATCAAAACGCGCTAATAGTTTCCAGCACTGGCAGGTTTTAGTGTTTTGGCCATATCTTTCTCTAAAAATTTGATATTGAGGTGATTCAAGTGGCTATGGAAATATAAGAGAAAGGGATACAACTTGCATGAATACCCCAAGAGCAAATTCCGATTGCACGACCTAATTGTGTGGGTTGACATGGTCGTGCGATGTGTCTGTGGCTGAATTGGTCTCCTAATCCTACCAGAACTCTACAAGTGATCTCTCCAAGAACCTATAAAAAAAGGACCAAGGCTTGCACGAAAATTAATCCATCAATACACAATACAACACATCAAATTACGCAAGAACACAAGATCCAAGGTCTTCTGAGAGCGGAGGGTTAGGTCGCGAAGAACACCGCAAGGCCTTTCACATCTATGGGAGCACAAGAGCTTCGAAGGCTTGGAAGGAGAATCCATCCTAACACGAAGGGGTTTTCTTTCTATGTCTAGATCTCTTGTTTGTGCTTAAACGATGTCATAATGTTGATTTCAAATTTGTCTATGAATTTGTTATCAATGTTTGGCTAATCTTTCGGATCTTAGGGGCATAATCAAAATTGTGGATTCATGTTAAATCTTGATTAATTGTTTTGTTCATTGATTCATGTGTTCTATTTTATGAATTCGAGTGCTTATTCTTAATTATTTGGCCAATAATTTGCATGTCATATTTGTTAGTGCGAGATTCGGGAGATGAGTTCTAACAAAGACGGAAATCGAATTCAGACATAAACGTGTGTAACGAGTAAGGAGACCTACAACTGTTTGTGGGGAGTCATTCAATTCATAGATCTTTTGGGAGTTAATAATAGTTGTAACGTGTCTGGAGATCTACAATTGTTATTAATCACTATTTATTTATCGCCCGAGAGGGGGAATAGACTAACTTAAGAATTGAACCCATATGATTGCATGTATTAGTTTTGTTAAACTTTAATTGAATTTAATATTGAAGAAACATGTTAAGATTATATGCCTAAGGTTACTTCTGTGGTTGTGGAAAATACTTGTGGGGTTCGCAAATTTATTTTATTTTTCTTTATTTTTGATTTTTATACAACTCGATATTCGATCGCTTCAATAAAATTGGAATGCGATGTTATTATATCCTAAGTATTTCGTAGTCAATCCCTGAGGAATACGACCTTGCTTGCTAGTATTCTATAAACTACATTGTACACGTGCAGTTGTAAGATCCATATTTTTGGCGAACAGTTGACGGGGAGATGAGAGAAGACGACGATGAGTAACGCCGGACGGCATAGCAAGGATGAACACTAGAACGGGAAGGGAAGAGACTTTTTTTTGAGAAGGAAAGGGAAGAGACCTAACGAGAACCCTAGGGTGACAAACTCCTTTGAGAGGAGAACTATGATCGTCAAGTTGTATAGTTAGATTTTGTTTGATTTGTAATTTTTTTGTTCTATTTAGTAATTAACCATAATTGAAGTTTCTCCTCTTTGTATGTTGTAAATTATCTCATCCAGTCAATTGTTTACTCATAGGTATAAACTTATTAGAGTATATTGGTAGTTATGGTAGTTATGGCAGTTATGACAGTTAAGATGGAACATAATTCGGTTAGTTTGTTAGATTAGTTGATTACAGTTGTTATAGCTTCTTCTCCTCTTTGTATAAATAGACATACATCTGAATAATGAAAACAAGTCAGTCTTCATCTCATTAAGCTTTCTATTCTTCATGTTCTGTTTCTCTCTATTATTAGTTTGTTAGATTAGATGATTACATATGTTATAGCTTCTTCTCCTCTTGCTGACTCCTGTCATCTTGCTGCCACATCTCAAGACATCAATCTATGGCATTCCAGATTAGGCCACACTTGTAATTCTGTTTTTTCTCATGTTCTGAAACAATTAAATGTTCCCTTTTCCAACAATAAACTTTCCCCATGTACTGCTTGTAAGATTGGAAAATTACAATGTATGCATTTTCCATCTGTTCAATCTAATACAATTGCTCCATTCCAACATATACATTCCGATGTATGGGGACCAACTCATGTTCCTTCTATTGATGGTTATAGATACTACATTCATTTTTTGGATGATTACACAAGATTCACTTGGGTGTACCCTCTAACTGCTAAGAGTGAAGTATTTTCTGTGTTCAAAATGTTTCACACTATGGTTGAAAGACAATTTCAAACCAAGATTCTTGCTATCCAAACTGATTGGGGAGGGGAATATCGCCCTCTTAAACCTTACCTTACTAATCTTGGTATTCAATTTCGACATCCATGCCCACACACGCACCAACAAAATGGTCGTGCCGGACGAAAACATCAACACATAATTGACATGTCTCTTACTCTTTTAGCTCAATCATCTCTACCTCTTAAATTTTGGTGGAATGTTGTTGATACAACAATTTACACTATTAATCGCCTTCCCACACCCACATTAAACAATCTCTCTCCATTTCAGAAATTTTTTCATACTTCACCTGATTATTCCTTTTTCAAAACATTCGGATGCGCTTGTTTTCCATACTTAAGGCCTTATCAAAATAACAAACTCCAATTCCGTTCATCCAAATGCATATTTCTTGGATATAGCTCCTCTCACAAGGGATATAAATGTCTTCATCCCGATGGGCGTCCTTACATTGCTCGCACAGTGGTATTTCATGAGCAAGAGTTCCCTTATCCTTCTCTTTTTCCATCTGATGTTGTTCCCTCAGTCAATACAAATATTTCCCCTCATTTCCTACCTATATTTCCATTACCTACAATCTCTCCTTCCCCATCTCTATCATCTTCTTCTCCACATTCCTCCAGTTCTTCACAGTCCTCTGCTACTACTTCACCCAACCCTCCTCTTCCTCCCTCTCCTCCTGCTATTCTTCCTTCTTCCTCTCCCATGCTCACTTCCACACATCCTATGATCACTAGGTCTAAACTTGGAGTCTTCAAACCTAAAACATTCTCTGCTTTTGTCACTCCTCTTGAACCAAAGTCTATTAGTGATGCATTGTCTGACCCCCATTGGAAAGAGGCAATGGATTCTGAATTTGCAGCCTTAGTTAAGAATAATACGTGGGAATTGGTTTCATATGAAGAGGGCATGAATGTGCTTCAGCACAAATGGATTTTTAAAATCAAATATAAAGCGGATGGTAGTATTGAGAGGTACAAAGCTCGTCTTGTGGCCAAAGGATTTCAACATGCACCTGGAGTGGACTATTTTGACACATTTAGTCCTATTATTAAGCCTACTACAGTTCGGATAATGTTCACTCTTGCAGTCACTAGGGGATGGACTATTCAACAAGTGGATACCAATAATGCGTTTCTTAATGGAGATCTTATCCAACCTGTTTTTATGTCTCAGCCTGAAGGATATGAGCACTCTCAGAAGTCTAGTTTTGTTTGCAAACTTGTTAAGGCTCTTTATGGCTTAAAACAGGCGCCTAAGGCTTGGTTTTACAAGCTCAAAGGCTTTCTTATACAGCTTGGTTTTCATGTCAGTACCTCTAATACTTCTCTATTCTTTTCCATCAGTCAAGGGAAGTTGCTTCTTATTCTTGTGTATGTGGATGACATACTTATTACTGGAGATGATCCATCACATGTTGCCTCTATTATCACTCAGCTGCATCAAAAATTCTCTCTCAAACACCTTGGAGTTGTGCATTATTTTTTGGGCATTGAGGCTCATCACATCAGTTTTGGCATTCTTCTAAATCAAACCAAATATGTGTGGCTGATTTATTGATCAAAACTAACATGAAAGATTGTAAGCCCTGCAGCACACCATATTGTCCCTCTCAGAAACTCTCTTTACATGATAGTGCTCTCTTTGACCATCCATCAGTTTATTGCAGTACCATTGGTGCTCTCCAATATTTATCCATGACTCGTCCTGACATTGCATTTGCAGTTAATAAACTCAGTCAATTCCTTCATTTTCCAACCATAAATCATTGGGCCGCTTGTAAAATAATTTTGAGATATCTTCAGGGCACTCTGCATCGTGGTATTCTCTTTACCCCGGTTTCTCGTTTTGTTTTGGAAGGTTTCTCCGATGCCGATTGGGCAAGCTCATTGGATGATAGAAAGTTTACTACTGGATACTGTATATTTTTGGGAAATAATCTCATTTCTTGGAGCAGGAAAAAGCAATCTATGGTGTCTCGCGGTTGTACCGAATCTGAATATCGCTCTCTTGCTACGGCTAGCACAGATATTGTATGGGTGCACTCTTTATTTGCTGAGTTGGGCTTGCATCTTGTTCAGCCGTCTCTCCTTTGGTGTGAAAATGAGAGTGCTTTGGCTCTTGCTTCTAATCCGGTTTTTCACGCACGAACCAAGCACATAGAGGTTGACGTTCACTACATAAGGGAAAAGGTTCAGAATAAGGAAATAGATGTAAGATATGTTCCTACACTTGATCAGGTGGCTGATGTTTTGACAAAACCACTGTCCAAGACTCGTTTTGATATGTTGTGTTCTAAGTTTTCACTGAGTGCACCCCCCGGTTTTGTTTGAGGGGAGGATATTAGAGTATATTGATAGTTATGGTAGTTATGGCAGTTATGACAGTTAAGATGGAACAAAATTTGGTTAGTTTGTTAGATTAGTTGATTACAGTTGTTATAGTTTCTTCTCCTCTTTGTATAAATAGACATACATCTGAATAATGAAAACAAGTCAGTCTTCATCTCATTAAGCTTTCTATTCTTCATGTTTTGTTTCTCTCTACTATAATAAAACCCACTATAGATACACACTTCATAATAATATGTACGTACACTATAATATGATGTATAGAAAGTACAGCATGTCTCTTGTGAGACGGACCTCTAAGGGCTCCGTCTTGAGAACATGAAACATGAAAATAAATTTAAAAATATAATGAACCATGAAGAAACAAAAATAAACCCTAAAAACATGAACCATGAAGAATAAACCCGAAAAACAAAAATAAACCCAAAAAATAAAAAATAAACCCTAAAAAAAACTAAAAATCCTAAAAACCCAAATCAATTAAAAATAAACCCCAGAAACAAAATAAACCCTAAAAAAACAAATATAAACCCTAAGAAAAATAAAATCTGAAAAAAAATAACCTTTAAAATTTTGTGTAAGGGCTTCGTCTCACGGATCTAAATCCGTGAGACCGTCTCACGCAAGTTTTTGCCTAGAAAGTAATACTAAAAATATTAATTATTACTATTGTAAAAAGAAACATAATTGGAAAAAAAAAAAACTGAATTTAACAATAAATTATCAATCAGACACGCTCAATTCTTTTCTGAAGGGAAAAACACTCAGATTTAAGTTCGTAATATACTGTATTTAGTTAAATTAATTATTAATACATAAAATAAATACTTTTTTAAAAACTGTTGCAAACACTCCCATAAATGAATCTCAAAAAGCAATGGTGAGAATTTCTATTATGTGGCAACTCTTCCACCCTCAAATAAAAGGGGAAAAAGATTCCTCGCCCAAAATACGAAGAAATAGAAAAAGGGAAAAATATAAAAGAACCCTAGCAATCCACATCCCATTTTACGGAAGGAATTTATACTTACAGTTTAACAATAATACCAGAAATTTAAAACCCCCCTTTTCTTTTTGGCCACAGAATTTCAATTAATTCACACAAAAATGAAACAAAAATATCAGAAATTTCCTCCACTTCTGCTCTCTCTGGTAAAATCACCAATATATGTAGGCTTGTGTGTATTTGTATATACGTCACACAGAGAATCATCAAACAAAAAGAGAAAAGAAGCTCACCATCATCAGCCATAGGGTATGGCCATTGCCGCCCAGCCATCACTCCGCTTCCATCAGAATTCTACTTTCTTCCCAAGAAACCCTCGTCTTTTTCGTAATTCCCAGCTCTGTCCTCCCCCGTTCACTCTCCTGCAAGAATCCGAGCAAGCTCTGCCGTTGCTCTGGAGCCCGTAATTCTCTTAGCTTAAATTCCTTTTATGCCAATAATTATTATTTGTGTGTGTGTGTGCCCGCTCATATACTCCTTAAGACCAGTAATACAGACAAATGTTGGCGCATAATTGCCCACAAGCTTTTACAATTTTCATATTTAAGTGAAGAAATGCTTGTCGGATTTGGTGATCCTGATCAAATAAGCATGCTACTTCAATCATTATTAGCACTCGAATTAATTGAAATTGAGTAAGGTGCAGTAGTAAAACATATATTCCAGGAGAAAGCCTTTCGGTAATTATATCGTGGTCTTCAGATTCAGGACATGTTTTTAGTTCACTCTATGTTGACCTTATTTGATCTCACATTCTAAAATGAAAAGTATGATTTACTGTGCTAAATATATTGTGGCTTCCTGTACTTACTAGGAATCAATTACTGAAGCCAAAGATACTTCAGATGTTGACTTGTTTGCTTGCCCCATTTGTTATGAGCCGCTAATTCGAAAAGGCCCTTCAGGTTTCAACTTGTAAGTTCAAATTTGAAGTAACAGTAAAGCTTGCTTAACGTGATATGGTGAGGGTTTTAATTCAAGTCTGCAATGATGCAGGCCAACAATCTATAGGTCTGGTTTCAAATGTAGGAAGTGCAACAAGTCATATTCGAGCAAAAACATTTATCTTGATCTTACTGTTACTTCTGGGACAAAGGAGTACAATGAATTTAAACCAGCTGGCACTGAGCTCTTCAGGTATGAAATGTTGAACATCGTAATGCTGAATAGAATGAACTTTTAATACTGATCATCATGACATCATTTTCTGGATAGAAGGAATTGTAAATACTTTTATCCTAAAACCAGGTGCTGGATAGAATGAATTGCAATTTGATTATACTGATATTGCGTCTGACATTTCTTCTCACGATAATATTACTTTTGATTGATAATAATAGCTTAGAGTGTTTTATAATTTTTCCTGTTTTCCCACATTTAATTCAAAAGGTTGTGAACGGATATCCTCATCGTAGACTTTTGGCTGAATATCTCCTTTTGTATTGTTTATGGATGTATCAAGTAAAATTGAGTTTGCTTTGTGGTACAAGAAATCAAGACAGCGGTATGGAAATATCAAAAGTTATTCTTGAAAGGGAGCTCTGGTCATGAGAATGAATTGTTTCATAGTAAATATGTTCTCGTGAATTTTTTTTTTTTTTTTGTAAGAATCATGTCTGAACTGGGCTAATGTAAGCCAAGTGAAAATTCATTCAGATTTGAACTTCCATTTTAACAGTCAAATGCTAAATTATCCCCATTCACTCGTGTTTATTTATCCATGAAGTAAATTAAAGTCAGTTGCTGCTTGATATATCGAAAATGGATTTTTATAAGGGCACAAGAGTAACATAGATTTTATCCGAGGGTGGTTTGACATTGAATAATTTGGCATTAGAAGAAGATTTTACATAACCAAGGGTTATGATGTTTTGTTGCCCAAGATCTTCATATTCTCACTTTAATTTTTCATGATTATGATGGAGGACATGAGCTTCTTAAAGGATGTATGCATCTAGACATTGGCTTTTGTTTAACTGCATGAAACAAGATTTTCATCCTTCCATTGCGAAAACATCGAATATTGCTTCTAGAATATTCAGTTATTTCTGCTAAGTACAATGCAACTGATATTAAATATGCTGCAGATGGCCCGATATTTTATCAGAATGTCAAAAAGTTCGAATCAGTTGTGCTAAAAAATAAAAGGAAAAAAAGGTCAATTGGGTCATGGGTGAATTGTTAGAACAATCAGCTATTATTCTAGTTTATGAGCTAAAAACAACCATTACTGTTTCCCCGACAATAACTAGGATGTAGTTTTTCTCCTGCATCAGTGGCGTATTTAAGTTTACTTTGTACTTTTAATATAGTAGATTATGTTATCAAAGAGAAAAATCTAACAAAGCTCAATGTGTAGATTAATAAACTTGAAATTAAACTTTCTAATTGAGGCTTGACCGTAGTGACGAAGCCGGAAATTTGAAGCAGGGGGGTCCAACTGTCAATAGTTTAAAAAATAAAATACAATGCATCAACTCTAAATTTAAATGTATAAATAAGTACAAATTTTTATAAATCAATGTATTAATTCGATTATATCTTAATATTCAGAATAAAATAATACGATACAATTACATCAATATATCATAACATTTCTTGTTTTGTTCTTCATAATAGCTTCATGCTAATATTTCAAAATATATATTTTTCAATATATGTTATCAAACAATCATTCAATATCCCATCTCGCATTAGGTTGGGTAATGAACTCTTGATGATATTCATTGCTGAAAAAACTCTTTCCACCATGACAGTGGCAACTAGCTAGTAAGATAATGACAACTTAACCCTACAATTCTACGCCTTGATGAAGAACCCTAAGTCCCAGAAGAGACAAATAGAGGCACAAGAGAATAATACCAAGATTCAAGCTCAAGTTAGTGGAGAATGTACAATTTTTCTTTTTTTATTTTCTGAAAAAGAATGTGCAATATTTTGAGAAATAGAAAAAACAAAATGAAAGACTCAAGTATTTTTCAAGATTCACAGATGGGAATGGGAAAAAAGAATGAAGGAATTGAAGACTTTGTTCCTGTACTTGAACGTGTTCAATAATAGATTTTTTTCCCTATTTTCTGTAATTTTTACTTTTTTTTAAGATTATAAGGTGAATTACCGAAATACCCTTAGATTTTTTCAAAATTTCAGGGGGGCCTATGACCCCCTTGGCCCCAAGTTGCCTTCGTCCCTGTTTGACTGCTTGAATGTTTAGCCATCAATTAGTTCCTACTTCATCTCATTTTGCATGTTTAAGTCATTTATTCCGTTTTATCTGATGTAAGCTATTTTTATACACTCAAAATCATGACTTTATTACTTCAACCAAATTTGTTAGATTTAAATGCTCACTGTCAGGGGATGGAGCTAATGTAGTTGTTTTATGTTGTTTGTCTTCTGCTAATACAATAGAAGAGCAAAACATATCTGAGAGTGCATGCTATTTTTTTCCCTTGTTCAGTAATTGATATTCTCTCTTCACTTTCCTCCTGGTTTTGAGAGGATGTTTGGAAGTTGATCTCTGGGCAATATAAAAACAATCTTCGTCTTACTTTTTCTTTTCCATTTTTTTCCCTTATGGAGGAAAGCAGGTTTTTATTGTGTCAGTGCGAAAATTGTATATAAATTATTTTAATGGTACTTGTTCAAATCTGATGTTGGTTCCCGTACATTTTCCAGGAGCCCACTTGTTTCATTTGTCTATGAGAGGGGCTGGCGCCAAAATTTTAACCTTAGTGGTTTTCCTGGTCCTGATGAAGAGGTAAACTGTTGTTAGTTCTCATTCTTAAGCCAGAACGCATCTGTGAGTTAACTCATATAAATAGGAGCTAAATTTCAAGACATGAAATTGATGATGTCTTTTGCTTCCAAAGAAGAGAAAAATGAAGAAAGGAAGATAGGTATAGAACAAATGGTCATGAATGTAAAAAATTATCAGAAATTTATAATGTGTGCACAAATGGAATTTGGTTTGTAGGCTTGCTTCGAGTGAGCGGTTTATGTACTTAGTTGATATCTTTACATTTATCATATGCTTTCATACATCTGTTAAGCTTACAATATGATGCTACATGAAGTATACATGTGTGACTAACACTATATATTCCCTTAAATATAATTAGGAAAGTTTAGCGGTTTATGTACTTAGTTGATCTTAAAATCAAAAGAAATCCTTTGCTCCTAATATATGAATATTTCATAATTAAAAATGTTTAGTAAACAAATGTCATCCATATGTCCGTACATTTATCATATGCTTTCATACATCTGTTAAGCTTACAATATGATGCTACATGAAGTATACATGTGTGACTAACACTATATATTCCCTTAAATATAATTAGGAAAGTTTATGATGACCTCAAAGGGGTATGGCTCACAAATTTTACCCCAGAAGTTATCCTGGAGGCAAGGCTACGCATGAAGCAGCTGAAACAATGACTGATAATCTTTAAATCAAAAAGAAATCCTTTGCTCCTATATATGAATACTTCGGATTCGTAATTAAAAAATTTGCTGGCATCTCTCCTCTCTGCACTTCCTTTACGACTTCCCTACTTTCCCTCTTGCTCGTCTTTTGCGTCTCAGGTTTTCAAGCTCATATTCTTCTATACAAATCTAAAGTTTTTATTCATGTCTCGATTTCATTCCACTCATATGTCCTTCTGGAACCCCGCTGCACCACTTTGTTTTCTGAATTGATTGATCCATAAATCTGTTTAGACTTCTTATATACTACATTTCTCTCAACACAGAAATTTGATTTTGTTTTATATAATACAATATTAATCATATTTCAAGTAGGGACACTCGTAATCCGTCAATAGTTGGAATGGTATTTCTAACATGTCATAAAGTTGATAATAGAAAGAAAAAATTCTGTAAGTACTTCATAGAGAAGTAGTTATTGAACCAATAGTTTTTTTTAACTTTATATATATATATATATATATATTGTTTTTTCTAACATCTTTTTGAACTGAATGACATGTCTACTTTAAAAATATGTTAGTTTCATGCTTGTATTTCTTACGAGTTTCAAATTATTTTTACCCTATTTGGAAACAAACGACATTCTTTCTACTCATACAACTTCCCTTCTAATGTGCTCCAACTTACATTATCGTTGTGGATGACAAACACCCTGTGTCCAGGGTTATCTAATTTCTTATGTTTTTGCTATATTGTTATTTCAATTATTCTTTTTTTAACTGCATAATAATTAATGTGAATAACATTTAAACATGACAATAGTTTCTTTGAATTGGTAACTATCTGCAATACCAGCCTCTGCTGATTTCTGCAGAACTATCTTTGTGAAATTTCGTGCAGTTCAATATGGCTCAGGAGTACTTTAAACCAGCCGAAGGTGGAGTCCTTGTAGATGTGAGCTGTGGCAGTGGTTTATTTTCCAGGAAATTTGCCAAATCAGAGGCTTATTCAAGAGTCGTCGCACTTGATTTTTCTGAAAATATGCTTCGCCAATGCTTTGATTTCATAAAAAATGATGATACTATCTTAAGCTCGTGAGCAACTCCTTCCTCATTCACCTTTTATGTTTGATTATTAGAATAAGGAGATTTGAAAAAATTTCCTGATTAGCTCAGTGAAACCTTTTGTCTCCTTTAAAAGGAAGTGAAATTCCCAATCATTTGTCATTTGAAAAACTGCAGCAATCTTGCGCTTGTGAGAGCTGATGTTTCAAGACTTCCCTTTTCATCTGGTTCAATTGATGCTGTCCATGCTGGTGCAGCCTTGCATTGCTGGCCATCTCCTTCCAATGCAGTAAGTTTTCTAGTTCCGTGGTTTACAACTACTTGTCAAGCATAAGAATGTGGCTTGTTTGTCCGTTAAAAGATATCGTGGTTCGTCTCTTTGTTAACAGTGGAGGAAACAAGAGGAAAAAAGTGATGGTTCTGCATTTAAATGACGGCAAAGATGGTTGTTTTCTGAAAATAGGGCAGAATTACTTTCATGATTATAACTGTATGATATATGTTATTAAAATTATGCTTATACAGATTCAGACTCGTTAGTGAAATATGAAGAAAATACGTGATCAAACTTTAAAAAAAAATTGGATTTAAAATTTTTCAAATAAGTATCAATTACACAGAAGTGTCATTAACTATCAATGGAATTCTTAGCTCTGGTATACATCCTTGTATGATTCTGATGTCTATATTGGGTTCCACAACCTCTAATGGTCCTGTTCTAATGATTATAGAATGACTTATCCATCAAGCATAAGCTTTTAGATGAGGTGGTTATTAAGTATAGTATCAGAACTAGGCCAAGCAGGAGGTCATTGGTCCTAATATCATGGACATCTTTCTATGAAAAGAACTCCACACTGAAAACAAAATATCGCATGGATGTGATGTGGCAAATTGGAGATGTTAAATTTAATTGACTTTGCTCTCCAACAGCTTGCATTAAAAAATATTTTCTTCTAATAGTAACTTGTACTTTATCATTTTTCCATTTTCCTTTTCCTCATCAGAATCCAAGATCTAAACATGGCATAAATATTGGTTCAAGTATAGCAGCTTTTTAATTTTTAAAGTAGAAACCTCTGAATTAACTGAAATTTGTGACTAACTAAATTTATTTTAAATTGAAATTGGCTTTTTGATAAAGTCAAGGGTAAAGTGAATTGGAAGAAAAACAATAATCAATATTATTAATGCAGAAAACAAAACAAGAACGCTAAGGCGCGATTGGATATGCTTTCATTTTAAAAATTTCCATTTTGCTAGAGAATAGTGGTAAATTTTTTTGAAAGAAATAAGATGATTTTTGAGTGTGATTGGATTTAAGATGATAAAGTAATGATGAAAGCTGATTTGATTTAAAAATAGTAAAATAATGATTGGATATAATTGGTAGTTAGAAATGTGGGAGTGAGTGAATAGTGAAATTTGTGGGAGAATGTGTAATAATGATTTTTTTTTTTTGTGAAAAAATGTGTAGATGTGATTGGTAAGAGAAAAAATAAAAGTAAGAGAATAGTATATTTTCTGAAAATTTTCATAAACCATCGCATGTTTGGTCAAAAAAATTTCTCCAGCGGAACGAAAATGGAATCTCTTCCGCATCCAATCGCAGCCTAAGTTCTCCTCGGGAAATTTTCCGCCCAGCTTAAAGCCGACAAACACAATTAATTCAAAAGTGTCCTATATGAAATAATAATACTCACTTAAATAACAACGTAACCCTAAACCTAACCATACGGGCTTAAAGCCCAAAATAAGAAATAGTTAAACTAGGAAATAATTAAACTAGGAAACTGAATCCTAACAGAACTAGGAAATAACAAATAACCTTAATTAAACCAGCACTAATTAAACTACATAACCTTAATTAAATAATGAAAATCGATCTGTAACAACTCTCCGCCCCTTTGAAATAGCCTTGTCCTCAAGGTTGGACTGAGGAAACTGTCCGCGAAAGTCAAAAACCAAACTTCCTGATTATATGACAAAACATACGACCTTTACAAAAAAGAACGCCATTGATTAATGCATATGGGCCTCGAGTATTGTCGCTTGCTTCTAAATCTTTGAGAATTTTGCACCATTTACTATTACTCTGCACCCCCTTATGCAACTTCTGCCAATCAATCCAAAAAGATAGAAAAATATCGAACAACTTGTCTTCCTTCGAACGACTACATAAGGCATCCACCATGGATTTATCGGCCTTGAGTGTATGATAAATTTGAGAGAGAGGCAACCATGTAACAAGGTCACCACCATGAACAATGGGAAAATCCATATGTCGGGCGGCCAAAAAAGTTTCCCCGTTTGGCTATGCAACCACCTGCGCACGAGTAGCCGGAGGATAGGGAACCAATTCATCATCACTGTCAAGTTCCCGATTTTTGTCGCGCAAAACCAGGTGATTTGCGGGAAGCAAGGACGCTGAATCCGCGTTGCCAATGATAGACGATCCTTTTTCACGTAACAAACTCTCCAGTAATTCCTCAATTCGATCCAATTTTGAAATTTTCACATGGATTTTGGCCATCTCCGCTCGCAACTCCTCAACACCCTTCTCTATCGCCTCAACGCGTGAATCGATATGTGTGACGAGCATGGACTGGAAACCGGCAGGTCGGACCATTTGATAGAGTCAAGGGTAAAGTGAATTGGAAGAAAAGCAATAATCCAAAACAAGAACGCGAAGTTCTCCTCGGGAAATTTCCCGCCCAGCTTAAAGCCGGGAAACACAATTAATTCCAAAGTGTCCTATATGAAATAATAATACTCACTTAAATAGCAACATAATCCTAAACCTAACCGCACGGGCTTAAAACCCAATAATAAGAAATAGTTAAACTAGGAAACTGAATCCTAACAGAACTAGGAAATAACAAATAACCTTAATTAAACCAACACGAATTAAACTACCTAACCTTAATTAAATAATGAAAATCGATATGTATTAGATTGGTACTTTTCATTTTCTTGTTCGTTTGCTTTATTATTGCGTCGTAATGTGGCTTTTTCATCGCTTATTTGTTTCTTGGAACACGTATTTGTATTCATCACAATCTTGGATGATACACTTGGAGTCGGTATGATTAAGTTTCCTTTTATGTTTGGTTACTTCACATTTTTTGCTCCTATGTCAGATTGCTGAAATTAATCGAATATTACGAAGTGGTGGTGTTTTTGTCGGGAGTACTTTCCTTCGAGTCAGTTCATCAACTCCTGCTTTGATAAGGCCTTTTAGACAGGTGCTTCTTTTTACAAATATGCAACTTCTACTCTGCTTTTATTATTATTTGAGCATGTTCCCATTTGCTTCTAGTAAATTTGGTGTGGGAGAGATTTTTAGAATGAAATGCAAGTCGTATATCTCTTGTATGGGAATTACAATTGCTAATGTCTATGTACAGGAATATCGAATACTTGCATTACGTTGATTTTTTCAGACGTATATGAAGAGAATATTGTAGATATATTATTTACAAACTTAGGCCACTATCAAGACAAAAAGATGGATTGTATGATAGAAATAGATGACTTGCTTACTTCTCGACTTCGCAAAATGGAGCTAAATGAGGTGGATTTGGTCCACCTCGAGCCTTAAGAAGGTTTATATATTCACATCAAATAACCAACGATCCAAAGTTGTGACTATGAAGTTTATGATACCATGTAGTGGGAATATTCAACGCTCTAGTCAGTTGAGATAAAACACTTAGGGAAACTATAAGTTCTTCTATTTTTTTTTTGTGTAAGTATATTTACGCATGAAAAACACTTGCAATTGTGGATTATTACGAGTGTAAATGTGAGAGAGGTAAAAAATAAATGGAGGCTAAATATATTTGAATTACCATAACAATAATTTCGAAAAGTACAATTTTTGAATTAAAAACACACTTGACTATTCCTAAAACTCTCATTCATGGTTGCCTTGCTAGGATTTTGCTCTCACCGATTGCTCTAGGTTTTCTCTTCACTCTTGGATTTCTGATTCATCTCAAATGAAGAGTACAAGCCTATTTATAGGTCGTACCATCGGAGTAAGATTGATCCAAATTTTATTAATTTACACAACAATTCTCCACTAAAATAGATTAGTGTTCCGCTACATAATTCACCCCTACATTAGTGCTCCACTTTGCATTGTTTGTTGTTGCATGCACTGTCCTTTGTTAGTGCTCCACTATTGGTGTTAAAGGTGATTATTAGGTAAGTGCAATAATAATGCTCATATCTAGTCAAACTCTTAATTACAAATTAATCTTCAACACCCCCCTCTTAATTTGTAATTCTGCCACACTTCAGAAGTTGCTCCAATTTTTCCATAATCACTGATTTGGTAAAACCATATGTAATCGTTCTTTTGTATTCACGACCTCCTATTTAATTTATTGATTTTGACAAGACTTCTGATAAACTGATGTCAGAGCTCAATATGTTTTAACCTGCCATGAAAAACTGGAGTTTTCGTCGTTGCAATATTTGACATGTTTTCACAAAAGATTACTGCGGGAGTGTCTTTCTTGAACATCAATTAAGATTCTTCTTAGCCAAACTGCTTCACAGGCTGCGTCAGTCAGTAGCTGCAATATATTCAGCTTCAGTTGATGAGAGTGATACCGTCTTTTGCTTCTTAGATGCCCAAGAAATTATTTTTGATCCCAAACAAAAATACTCAGATGTGCTTTTCGATCATCAAATGACCTAGCCCGTTAGTATATCCAGTGAGTTTATTTTCCTTTGACACATTTGGTGCCGAATTTTCTCGTATCTTGAAGATATCTAAGAACCCTTTATGTTGCGGCATTATGTAGCTTGCTTGAGTCGTGCATGTTTCTTGATATAAGGCTGACTGGGTGGATAATATTTGGCTTTGTATTTATTAAAAGATTGAGGATCCTAAGCTTCTCTACATTTTAGTATCAACTTTAGCTGAACCATTATTTAACTGTAACTTTTCATTGAATGCAAGGGAGTTGAGATTGGCATACAATTTTGTTCACTTGAAATTCCTTCAACAATACTAAAAGATATTTTTCTTGAGAAATAACAATTTCTTCTTTTGATTGGAGAAATTGGATCCCAAGAAATACTTCATGAGACCCAAGTCAGTTATCTTGTACTCCATCATTGCTTCTTTGAATTTTTGCACAAATGCTAGACTTGTTCCTATATAAATCATCTACGCAATGGCAAATAATTAGAAAATCTTGTGTGCCTTCTTTTTTGCGTATAATGATTGTTCACTTTGACTTCTTTGAAATCCATTTATTTTTTAACGTAACAATCTATGTGTTGTTCCAGTCTCTTATTACTTGTTTCAATCCGTATAGTGTTTTTCTAAGTTGGTAGGCTTTTCTTCCTTGCCATTGATGGCATAACCTTTTGGTTGCTCCACATTAACTTCTTCAAAATCACCATTGAGAAATATTGATTAACATTCAATTGATAGATTGGTAGCTCCAATTGTGCTGCTAAGGCTAGAACAATTCGTATTGTCTTCATTTGGTCAACTGGTGTAAGTGTTTCATTGCAATCAACTCCTAAAAATATCTTCTGAAATCAACTCCTGCAAATGTCTCCATTCAAGCAACATTTTCATTGATTCCAGGAGACATTTCCATGAGTTCATTTCAATGAAACATTTGCACCAGTTGCTCGAATGGAGATAATACGAATTGTCCTAGCCTTAGCAACATAATTAGAGCTACCAATCTATTAATTGAATATTAAATATAAATTTCTTAGTGGTGATTTAGAAAAAGTTTGTGGAGTAACCAGGAGGTTATGTCATCAATGTCAAGGAAGAAAAAGTCTACTGACTTAGAAAAACATTATACGTATTGAAACAAGCACTAAGAGTCTGAACAATATGTTAACAACATTAATTGCTACTTTCAAAGAAATGGATTTCAAAGAAGTCAAGGTGAACCATCACTATACGTAAAGATAGAAGGTGGGCAATATTTTTTAATTATTTGTCTTTACGTAGATGACTTAATTTATATATGAACTAGTCCAACATAAGTGCAAGAATTCAAAGACGCAATGATGGAGTACGATATGACTCACTTGGGTCTCATGGAGTATTTTCTTGGGATCTAAGTTCGCCAATAAAAATGAGAATTGTTAATTCTCAATAAAAATATCTTAAAGCATAGTTGAAGAACTTTGAAATGAACAATTGTAAGCCAATTTCAACTCTACTTGCAGTCAATGAATAATTATAGTTGAATGATGGTGTAGCTTAAGTTGATACTGAATTGTGTTTGAAGCTTAGTCGGACCCTTGATCTATTTGACAAATACAAGACCATATATTGTCTATCCAATCAACCTAGTATCAAGATTCATTCACGATCCAAGCAAACTACATTATGCCACAACAAAAAGGATTCTTAGATACTTTCAAGGTATAAGAAGAACTCGACATCAAATATGTCAAATAAAAAGAAAATAAACTCGTTGGATATACTGACCGTGATAGGGTTGGTTTACTTGATCGAAAAAGCACATCTAGATATGTTTTTTGCTTGGGATCAAGAATAATTTCATGGGCATCTACGAAGCAAAAGACAATATCACTCTCATATCGACGCGGCATGTGAAGTAGTTTGGCTAAAAAGAATCTTAACTCATATTTATGAAAGACAAGACACTCCCACAATAGTATTTTGTGATAACATGTCAACTATTGCAATGACGGAAAATCCATTTTTCATGTCAGGTCAAAACATAGTGAACTCCGACATCATTTTGTCGGAAGTTTTGTCAACAATCAAGAAATTCAATTAGAGTTCGTGCATACTAAAGAGCGATTAGCAGATAGTTTTACCAAAACAGTTATTCTGGAGCAACTTTGGAAGGCTGTCAGAATTACAAATTAAGAGTGGATGTTGAATGATTAATTTATAACTAAGAGTTTGACCAGATAATGAACACTATTATGCAAAATACCTACTAATCACCATGAACACCAATAGTGTAGCATTAACAAGGACGACGCATGCAACAACAAACAATACAAAGTGGAGCACTAGTGTACTGGTGAAATATGTAGCTGAGCACTAATTTTTCTTGAGAAATAGCAATTTCTCTTTTGATTGACGAACTTGGATTCCAAGAAAATACTTCATGAGAGACCCAAGTCAGTCATTTGGTACTCCACCATTGCTTCTTTGGATTCTCGCAGTAATACTGGACTAGTTCCTGTGTAAATTAAGTCATCTATTTAAAGGCAAATACGGGTGTAAATTTCAGAGTGGTAAAAATGAATGGAGGCTGACAATATTTGAATTATTATAACAATAAAATACGATTTTTGATTTAAAAACACACTTGACTATTCCTAAAACTCTCCCACTCAAAGTTGCCGTGCTAGGATTTTGCTCTCGATTTTCTCTCACTCTAGGATTTCTGATTCTTCTCAAATGAAGAGTGCAAGCCTATTTATAGGCTGCACCATCAGAGTAAGATTGATACAAATTGTATTAATTTACACAATAATTCTCCACTAAATTAGATTAGTGCCCCACTTTGCATTGTTTGTTGTTGTATGTGATGTCCTTGTCACTTCTCCACATTGGTGCTGATTATGATTAGTAGGTAAGTGCAATAATAGTGCTTTGTCAAACTAATAAGCGTCATTGCCTCAAATCAATAGCTTTGCAGTTACTTAGGAACTGAAACAACGGTAACTTAGTGGTTTCAAAATATGAAGTAAGAAATGCTGCTCGGTAGAGTATATTAGATTTTTCGCTTGTTTATTTCATCATCACTGTTGATTTCATCATACCAGGCAGTGATGGGTAACGACACTGGCATCCCTCTATATTAATGTGTAGAAAATGTAGATTTATTCAGTCTTTCGAAACCCTGCTCTTATATGTAGTATTATTCTCAGCATTTTTTTTTTTCAAGATTGCTTATTCTTAATTGATTATAAACTCACCTCCTTGACATATTTGCTAGAGGCATTATCATGTGGCTGAGAAATCTGAAAATTTCATCTGTCTCTGTTTTAAACTCTCTCTCTCTCTCTCTCTCTCTCTCTCTCTCTCTCTCTCTCTCTCTCTCTCTCTGTGAGGAGCATTGCACGATAGATTTACTATATTTGTCTTGTGTGATGAATCCCATGTCGTCTGAAATATGTTGTTGTGTTACATTTTCTTTTTTCTGGCAGAGGATCACGAGCAATTACAACTATTTAACGGAAGAAGAGATTGAAGATTTGTGCACATCGTGTGGTCTTGTTAATTACACCAAGAAAGTTCAGCAATCCTTTATCATGTTTTCTGCACAGAAACCTTGAATTTTTGCTTACTCTTTTTAAAAATGTGTTTTCTTTTGTTTTATTTTACCTCTTAATAACCACTCTTAGTACTCAACAATATGTACATGGCTTGTATGGTCAGTGTAGCAAATTATTGGTGTAATTATGACGAGTTTTGATTTGTTGGATATAGTAGTCTTGTTTAGTTAATTTAAGTGCCTTTGATTTCTGATTACTAATTACTTTAATGTCATAAACTGAAATTTCTAAAATTTTCAAAAGGGGTCACTCCTTCAACACCACTAATTTTTTTTAAAATGTAATGTAAGTTTTATATAAATTATTAATACTTAACATTACTCCCTCCTAAAAAATTAAAAATACCTCTTTATGCCTTTAAAAAAAAATGAATATCGCCATTCAATCTCCATTTTATTGGTCCATCCTTGCGAGCTGAGTTATGTTAGTATTTTGAGCTTATATTATTCCATCCCCTATTGTAATAGTATCAATATATGTAACATTAATAAATAACATATACATTTAGATGAATGGCAAAGGTATAAGATTATGTCATAATTGTACACGTGATATTAGTCCAATACAGTAGAACTAGAAATGGATAAAAAAGGGCAATTGACATAAATGCCCCACTTTTTGAAGACAATGTCACCTTTTACGCTTCCTGGTACTATTTACCCAGATTTACGCTCCTGCCCTTTTCTTTATACAACTTTACGCCCCCTCCCCCAAAAAAAAAATTCCGAACTTTTTTACGCTTTGTTTCAAGATTGTTTTTGTTGGCAAATATGGGTCGAAATATAAATCACATATTTGCACGTATAGAGTGATGAGTATACCTATTTGTAGTGGAACTATCGATCCATGTAGCCAGGATTGAGCCCGTCTACTAGCTTCTATTTGATATTAGATTAAACCCGTCTCCAAGCCTTCTTTGATTGAACCACGAACCACGAACATACCCTGTGCATTGGTTGAACCACGAGCAAGATCACGATCCATCTTTCTCGTTGGTGTAAATAACTACTAGAGTTATTCACTTTGATGTGCACACCTTAAACCCTTGGAGAACTTTAGTGATGCTCCAAGAAGAAAATAGTAGAGAGAAATTTTAGGAGAGATTTCGGATATACCGTAGGAGAGAGATAATAATCTCTACTACTTATAATATAGGGAGAGAATATAAAACGATATATCTCAATCCCTATTATAATCGGATCTTTCCATTTTAGATGCAATCCCAAGATGCATGCTAATCAATTATGATCCCCAATATCTTTCCTTATTTAAAAGATATGGATGTAATCTCCAATATCTCCCACTCATACATATCTGATCCGACTCATTCGAATCACATTATAATATTTTCATCTCACGTCCCTTCTTTCATATAGGGAATAAGGCGTGGGACCAAGTGAGAAAGAATATGTGAGGAGAATTATATTAAGTCATTACCAAACTAACATAACCCTACAACTCAATAACTCGCTATGTACCCCAAACGAAGTGGTCGCACCTAGTCAAGCATCTGTAAATCTCTCAATGAAATAAATAGAGCATGCTCGACTCACTCAAATATGTTTCTATATTCATGACTAGTCAAACATATTTCGACATAGTCGCCAGGGCTATGAATCATAGAACATAAGTACGTTACCAACTTAATTCTTCCTTTGGCCCCACATGCCAATTAGCTTGGTCTTGACAGCTTTTCTAGACATGCTCCGACAGACCAAATCACACATGGCCATTTGATACATGCTAAAGTAGCGTCATCAAGCTTACAACTCATGACATGGTACAAAGTCCCAAAGGGTACAAGAAAATAATATGGGCTCACACAGTGATGAAGTAGGGATCTATTCACTCACTTTCCCGTAGGCAGTTGCCTCAAAGCACATGTAGTATGAATACATGCTATGATGGAGCTCCCGCTCAATTTAGGCATGCTCTAGACATCATACAAATCTTAGTTCAGTCGCTATTAAGCGCCCGACCTGCGTACTATTTGTAGTCACTCCCAAAGTGACATACGATAGTTCACACATTCGACTACAAATAGGATTTTATGAAGTTTGGACATACTTCATAATTGACCAACTCGGATCTCATCTTAACCTCTAGGTAAGGCGACTGTTAATTATAATTATTAACCTTCCTCAATGCTTTAGCGCGAAGGCGATCGTTCGCAAACCTCCTTATGCTATACAATCTTTCAAGTCTCATCCTGCTCGCTCTCTTAAAGCCAGGGCGATTACCCGTGTGAGAGAGCCAATCTTAGCCTGGTGACAACTCAAAAATTCAGTACCAAAACACATAATGAGAATCCAACATATCTCATTAATCACAATATGTCCTCACAGGCCAAATAATCAATTCTACTTAATCCCTAATGACTCACATGCCTTTGGAGCATTTCTCCAAACAAAGGCTCATAAAAGGGATTAGCGCCCACACCGCTCGTAGAAGTATGCCTGAGAACAATTACTCTATGCGTAAAAACTCTTAAGTGAAGTAAAGCCTCGAGTAAGTATGTTTGGTCTACCAGCAATGTGCGGCGCCCAAACCATACACCAAAGTGGTTTTACTATCACAAAGACAACAAAATACATCATGGATATGCGCGCAATGCGCATCATCTCAAGATGCCAAATTTGCCTCTAGAAAATCATAGACAAATCTATTAAGATATCTAAGTATCCACATGTCGGCATCACTATAGCGCACGGATCACTTTGATATCCACTCACTAATCTCAGTGCTAAGTACAAGACTTGTTGAGTACGCACATAGTGCACATCAAACATTCGACATTGCTTACATAAACTAGCTAGCATTTCTTTTCTTCATCCGAAGATATCGTTTCTTGACTAAGAATATGATCTTTGACCATGGGGTGTAAATACAACCAACACTGAGTGGTGATAACTCCATGTTCTTTCCAGTCATCATATTTTTGCCATATACAATGAGATACAACTCTTACAGATGTTCAGTGAATTAATTGACCATCATAGGCCTATCAAAATGATAGCTTGATGAAATCAATGATGATTCAAGTCACAGCTGGAGCTTCTTGATCCGCAATCAATGCGTTCTTACTCCGCTTATTGAATTCATCGGGTGATCCACATAGATCTCCTGATTCAATTTTCACTGAAGTATGTCAACATCAATCATCCAGGACAAACCTAGATGAAAACGGTAATAATAGATAACATGTCAGGCGAATTGAGGCAATCTCACCACCTAGGGAGAATATCTAAAACCAAAAATTTACACATGTTTTTCTATTGAAACCACATGTTTCAAATGGGCTTGCATCTAGATAGAAGATCAGTATTTTTCTTTTCGACCATCCTTTCCTTCACAACACATGTTAATCAACCCATCTATATTGCACTTGAATCTATTGAAATTTCATATTCTGGAACCACATTTTTGTTAATCAAATGGACACTAGATTGCGCAGTGTCAATATCCGAGATAGAAGATCAACAAGCTAGAGAAACTCTTACACATATTTTCAAGAACATGTGCTCAAGAAACGTGGGTATACCCACTAATTTGGGCTTGTTATCAACCTAAAGATCATATAAGGTTGAACAATCATTTGGAGACACATATTTTATGATATAGGCAACAACAAGATACACAAATCAATTTGTGTCATCATAAATCTAACCATTTTGAAGTGATTGTCCCTTCTTCGCAAGCTCATATAGCTGCAAAGTATTTAGAACCATCATTTAACTAGCAACTTTATTTCCTTCAATTGTGTCCGACTAATTAGACACATTATTACTGCTTCCTATTAGCACATCTCCATCTGCTAAGAATCGGTCAAAGCAACTTGGCGCTCTATCTGATGAGAGTTGAGATGTACTAAATTATAGTGTGGATAGCAATGAAGGAAAATATAATGCATTATTTTTGTGCATCACATACATAAGTCTGCACTCAATTTAGTGGACTTAGCTTTAAAGGAAAAAATAGTCATCTTTCATTATTCCAGCAAGCTTATCCGCTGGAAAAACTTTTATGCAGAGGGAGATTGACCTTAGCAAGTTAGACAATAAAGCCTCCTCGAGCTAATGCAGTCGTCCTCCTAACCTCACATGCCACGATATTAGTAGAAGACCTAAGAGAAATATTATCTAAAGCCAACCATCACAAAAAAAAGATAGACAAGTCTTCTCACTCAACAAATATTTTACAAGTGCATTTATTCGAGTAAGACTACATCGACATATCAAGTTTCTCATACTAACTGTTGAGCTTGAGGTGACTCTTTTTAGCTTCCTCTTGCGCGCTCTATTGCTGCACAACCCGATAATATACACATTTTCTCAATCTTAAACCACATGCTAAGTCAACCAATATCTACAATCCACCCATGGAGAGATTTGTAAATATTAGCGAAAAAATAAAGAGCAATTAAATAGTCAAACTTAATCTCAGTACAATTACGAGCGAAGTTACAAATCTCATAAGTGCACTTAATATTTGTTGACACTTAATTTCCCCATTCAAAAAAGGTGACATGACTTCTTGTCACTCTATGGATCAATTTATAGTTCTAGTTTTAGCTTTTTCTCTCGTCAAGCTACATTATGCTTGTTCCAGATTCACTCGAGCTGGTTTATGTCGTTAGCACAAGCGACAAGTGCACTCACTTGTTTATTTCTCAACTTTTATAATCAACCTCTAGATAGGCGATATTCATTAATAATAACACAAGTTACTAATATCCTTAATTCAACTTAAATAGCGAATTTGGATAACTAGAGTATTTATTTGGGAGTAAGCCCATATTCAAAAAATAGAGTTTAAACTCTTTTATTAAATTTTTATATTTTACAACTTAAACAAATTAAAGCGCAAACTTAATTCTTGATCCATAAGTATATTAATTGTCAGCATCTCAATTGCGACAATTTCTGGCAGTTAAGTTCTTACATTTGCGGCTTAAACAAACTAAAGCGCAATTATTTTCTTTAATCCACAAGAATATTGTCCGCGTCTAATTCACGACAATATTGGATACATTGTTTATTTTCATTCTAAATTAGCTAAACTAAAGTTAGTGAGTTTGGTCTAAAAATATTTCAATAAATTGCGCAAACAATTAGGTACTGATCTAGAAACTTTATTCTAGATCCAAATAATATTTATTATTTTCTTCAATTCAATGAGATCAAAAATTTTCCACCAAGGCTAGTATCATCTCCCACCGAATTAAAGATCACAATAAAATATTCTCGTAAAAGTGATGTTACATAGCCTCCAAAAATCGGCTCAATACATAATGCCCCGAAAAAATAAAAAAATTACATATTTTCAAGGCCTACTACATCAATCTAGAAAAAGTAAAAAATAAATGAGGATACCGAATTACCACCATTGACAAAAAGTAACTCCCACAAATAATATTAAATAAAACAGTAAACAATCAAATACATGAGCACCCGTATGTCAATGTCCATTCATCAGAGCGTACAATAGTTTTAACATGTTTCAAACATATTTCTTTTAATAAAAACTCAGTGAAAAAATAAATTTTGCCCTCATTAAATAATCCATTTTATACTCGAAGTCTTATAAAAAATCAAGAAATATACACATAAAATAATACATATTAAAACCAAACAAATTAAAAATATTATAGAAACAACATGAATTAAAAAACATGATTCAATTTTTGATCCAATGCATGAAACCATAAAAAATATGGAAACAACTAGAAAACAATATAGAAACAAACCAGAAACAATATAGAAAATACAATAAGAGCAAGAAGAGTTAAAAATAGGTAAAAATTGTATTTAAACATCAAAAACTACATGGAAACAACAAAGAAAGATCGAAACAACATTAAAAACTGTATGGTAACACAGAAACAACGTAAAAAAATATTAAAAACACCACATGAATAAAAAGAGCTTAAAAATAGGTAAAAATTGTATTTACACATTGAACACTACATGAAAACAATAAAATTATTAAAACAACATTAAAAATATTATAGAACAACACCAGAATAATAGAAATAATGTACAAAATAATACATGATTAAAAAACAACATAAAAAATAGGTAAAAGTTGTTTTGAAACATCGAAACAACAAAGAAACAAATTTAAACAACATCAAAACAAAATTTATAACATATAAAGCAATACATGAATAAAAAAAAAACGAAAAAATAAAAATAAAACTAATCAAAAAATATGCAGAAGCGTAAAAAAAGAGAAAAAGTAGGTACAAAAGAAAAAAATAGGTACAAAAATGATAAGAACATATTTTGTGGTATGTTTACCAAAAAGAGGGTATTTTATGTAATTTCCCCTAAAAAAATGAGGAAATACCACAAAATACCCTGATTTTTGAAAAAAAGACAAAAATACCATCCTATCACTAATCTACCCTATATGGTCCTAAACTTCCCAAATATACCCACCGTCCACCCCAATCAATATATAAACTGATAATAGAATTTCAAAATAGGTAATGTTAAAATTGAATCCACCACGCAAAAGAAACTACACAACAAAACTCACAAAAGCGTATAAATAATGATTGCTCACCACCGCAGCTCCAACTTTTCTTCGTTTTCAACCTCAAGGTTGTTCTCGAAAATGCTAGGGTTTAGAGGGCGTGCCATGGCGGTTGAGAGGAAGAGTACAAGGACTGAAAATTTCGTGAGTGTTAGAGTGAAGTTCAAGTCGAAGAAGTTGTCGATTCCGTAGACTATGACGATTCCATCATCGAAAATTGGGGATTCAGAGATTCCGACGTTATTTATGGAGATTTGATTGGCCTGCGTGGAGGTTACGAAGAGGTGCTTGGATGGGGAGAGAGATGGGATAGTCGAGGAGAAGGGGAGGGAGAGGAGAGATGCAGGGGAGAGAGAGAGGGGAGAAATGGATGAGGAGGTGAGAGAGTGAGGGCTGTCCGGCTGTCCGGAGGAGGGTGGGTGGGGTTTCGAAGATGTGTATGGTTTTACAGGCGGATTGCGCGGTTTATTTCGAAGATGTGTTGCCGATGCATGATTTTTCTGTGTTCTTTTATTATTTAGTGATTTGAAGTTTTTCGTTTGTTTCGATGTTGTTTCGAAGTTGTTTCTTTTATGTTTCTTTTGTTCTTTTATGTATTTTCCATTTATTTGTTCTTTTTTATTTTTTTTATTTGTTGTGTTATCTATCTGACTGTGTATCTTTTTTTATTTCTTTTGTAGTGAATGTGGGATTTTTTGTTGCTTTGTTATGCCGAGCACTTTATTGTTTGGGAAGGTTATGGACGTCGAAGAATTCGAGACAGAGAATGAACAAGTAAGGCTCAGTCATCTGCTTCACAATCATGCTAAGTTGAAGCTGCAAAATGGTGATGACGATGACAACAACATTGAGTTTCTACCTCCACTTCCTAATGATTTTAGAGAATTGTTATTATGTAAATCTTAATGATGGTGTAATCAGTTGAAACATATAAGAAACATAAATGAAACATGTAAGAAACAATTGTGAAACAGGGGATCATGTGATAAAAGTTTGTAGTAAACTATTTTTAAATTTAGAGAAATAGTGTAGTTTTTCCCCATATACTCTTCAGCTTTTTTTTTTGTCATCCTTGTAAATGTTGATCTTTGCTTTATTTCGATGTTGGTTATATTTCTATTCTCTGTGTTTGTGTGTGTCTTGTGTTTGTGCATTTCCAATTAATGTCTATTCTTCTCTCGGTGCTCCAGTGTGTGCCCACTCGGGGAGATGTTCGTGAGGGTTTCACGGAGGGCTCTATTTCTAACTAAGATTCTTTCCGTTGGTTAATTTTGTATATAACCATTCGATAAGATTGGTCAAGAGTCAGAACTTTCATGAAGTAATAAATTCATTTTAACTCATAATGCTTGATAGAGTATAATCTTTTCTCGGGTGTAGGGAAAAATTGTGCATCCATAGCAAGGAAAGAGAAAAAATTAATTCTAATACATGGATTATTTGTATCGACAAGTAGAAGTGTAATGGCTTTCTAACTTTGTGGTCGATCCTTGTGTTTTTACAGATACATAGATTAGGAAATGTCGATTGATAAAACCGTTGTAGTCTAGTATTTTCCGCCTTACATGGGGATTCCCATCTTCTTGATCCTACAATGTGGCGATGAGATTTTTGGTTTGTTCAAATTTTGCATGTCGTAGTTAGGCTCTTGTTGACAGTGAAGATGTTCTTCGAACAATATTAACAACTGACGTTTCTGTATAGTTGCGTCGTGAAATACGAACTTCTTTCTGATTTTTAAAAGATTTGTAAGTGCTAGAAACATTTTGTTGGTAGGTAATTCTTGTTTTTCCCCCTTACTCTTACAGTCTTACTCGGTGTGTTGGTAGGTAATTCTTGTTATTTCAAAGTTGGTATACTCTCTATTTTCTTCCCATTGTCCATTGTGGCATACCACAGCTGAGATTTTCTCCATGCAACTATGAAATTCAATGAAAAGTTGGCTAAGTGAAACATATAAGAAACCTAAATGAAACAGGTATAAAACAACAAAGAAACAAGAAACATATTTGAAACAACAAAGAAACAAAAAAGAAACCAACACAAAAAAATCAGCGGAAAATGGGTATTTTTGTCAAAAATCAGCGGAAAATGGGTATTTTTGTCCAAATTCAGCGGAAATGGGTATTTTTGTCCAAATTCTGCGGAATATGGACATTGTGCAGGGATTGGGTATGGAAAATGGGGTATTTATGTCCTTTTCCCTAAAAAAATAGAAAATGAGATCTTGACTCATTATAATAGAGAATCCAGATTATATCAGTCCACATCTTCCTTAAGAAGTTCGACATATACCAAGGACTCATTTGGTATAGGTATTGGCCTTTGTAAGCCTTGTAAGCACGTGTAAACCCATGTTTGGAAATAAGGACCAAAGCCCATGATAATCATTCGGGCCCAGATTGGTATCCCAGTTCCAATTGATTGTTTATCCTAGGTGAAGGGTTGCTATTAATTTATCTCAACCTATCCCAACATGTAAAATCTCTTTTTTATCCTTGAATTGCCATGTAACATTTAAAGTGGAGGGTAATACAAACATTTTACATTGCTATCAAAGGCAATCACAGTTGCCAAATGCATGCTTGATTTTTATATTTTAAAATTGTTTTCTCAATAACGCATCTCAAACACAATACTAAATGGTATTATATAATTCATGATCAGTGCAATTATATCCCAATCATAATATTTATTCAATCCCATCACAAAAACAAACGAGTCCTTCAATAGTATTGACGCGATAATATTGCCAATCAAACAAAAATTTGATGAGTGATATCACATAAACGACAAATCTATAAGGGATAATTACAAAAACACCCCGAGATTTGAGCTAGTTACAAAAAAACCCAGAGATGTTTCAAAATTACAAATTAAAAAATCCCATCAGGTTTGATTATGTGTTAAATTTAAGGGGGTAGCTGTAGTATTTTTATAAATAACATGGTGGTTTTTGATATGTTTTTTGCTTATGAAGGGGGAAAATGAAAGACGGAATCAAACCTCAAGGGATTTTTTAAAATTTTCAAAAATTTCTGGATTTTTTTGTAATTAGCTCAAGTCTCAGGGGTGTTTTTGTAATTATCCAAATCTTTTATTATCATTTGGCCTTCCAATATATTAACTAATTAAACTAAGCAAAATTCATGATCATAGATCTTGTCGTGACCTAATTTGTACAAGGACAACGACATGATTATTCCTAATTTCTAAAGGATATAATCCTTTCCAAATATATAGTCCAATATTTTTTTTGTTATGTCCCCCATGTATAGATCACTTTCCATATTTAATAGTACTTTTTCATTCTTTTACTATTATAACCCTATTTAATATGCATTTTGTAATTTATACTATTAATTAAATGAGGGCAAATAAAGTAATTTTTTACGCATTTGTAATTTCCAATACTTTTTTAATCTGTGTGAAAAGTCCAATTGGACTATTTAATTGGGACGGAGGGAGTCTTTTCTTTTTATTAATAGTTCCTCAAGGAATAATAAATAACATTTCTGATGACACCTTCTGGACTTTTTCTTCGACCATTTGTTGTCAAATAATAGTTGTATCTTTCTTCAGTTTCATCTAAAACGGATCATGACAAAGAATAACATAATGAGATTAGAGAGAAATTTTGTCTTACTCTCTTCTTATTGTAACCAAAAGGTTTCTTCCAACTTGGTGAGTTAATGCACAAAACCTAGCTGTATTTTATTCTCTTAAAATATAATAAAATTTTATTTGGTGATAACATTTCCCGAAAATGAGATTTTCAGTCTACCAAAAGTACCAATCATTCGTTACAATATCCGAATAATTATCTATCGTACTGATTCTGCTTTTTAGAGCAAATCATTCAAATTAACTAAGTTGACCAAAATTCTCTTCCCGAGAGAAAAATCTTCAAGCTAGTCCTCTTCCTGAGGGGGAAGTCTTCTCATCTTCTGCTCCTTGAATTGGTAACTTCTTCAATTGAGAATTTACCTACACACACGTACAAACGTTATAGGCCCCAGGGGTTGTCCCAGGGAGGCCCCTCCGACACTCAAGTCAGCATGGTGAACGAGGAAAAATAACAATAATCAAATACTGAATGCATAGGAGAATAATTAATTATGAGTTAGTTACATACAGATAATTTGAGGGGCCTTTTTACACCTGAGACATTGTAAGTCCCAAGGGGCGAGAGTAGGGTTTAGAAGGGGGGGTTGAATAAACCTTACCAACTTTTCGATTTTAGTTCTTTTAAAATATTACAGAGTTAAATACATAGCTAAGTCCTTGGGGGACAGCTAAGTTAGTTAACCAGCAGAGTTAGCCACTCAACTGACTCGATTGAGCTGTTGATAGAATAACTCAGTTGTTTAGTCTAAACCTTAACTTGGCTGTGATAAGATTTTCAGCGAAAGACTTAACACCCTTGAATTTAGTTTAACTTTGTTTTAAACACTTGATTTTAGCACTTTGTTAATTATTAATTGGATAGCAAATTATTAGCAGATATAAAGTGATATGCAGAAATAAAAATGCTGAAATGTAAATGACACAATAATTTTTATAGAGGTTCGAAGATGGGGTAATTCTTCTACTCCTCTCTTCTCCAACTCCTGGAGGAATCCACTAAGTATTGATCAGTACAAAGTGGTTATCACCGGATAAAAGTCTTGATCACACACGGTGACTTGCTCCTTTGGGACTCGATCCGGAGATGCCTTGGTCACAGAGGCCGACTTCTCTTCCGACTCGCTTCTTCACAGCGGTATTTGCCTTGTTACTTCTTGACTTACTTGCCAAGCTTCTTGGATTTGATCACGAAGCCCTCCAATAACTTGAGACTGGTTCGACCTTGAACCTTTCTACAATCCTCCTTAGAATGTAGACCCCTTTTGATTCTTCAAAAGTTTCCTCTTCAACAACTTGAAGTTGTCTTTCCTTCACAGCTTAGTGTTAGATCGATTTCCTTCGTGTTTTAGGCTTGAGGATTTGCTTGATTGTGCTTGAGAATATTTTGCAGGTTACAAATTGAATAATCTCTTGATTGTTCGTGGTTCAGGTAACCTTCTCTCAATGAGATTCCTCAGCCTTTTATAGTGAACTTTCAAAAATCTGCCCGTTGAAGAGATAGGCTGATTTTTTAAAAACACATGTGTTCGTTGGCTTGTCTTGTTGCAGTCCTTGATGTTGACATTTCCTCGTATTAAATGAACGTTCAACTTTTCAGAATCTGACACGAAGTGCAGTGCTTCCCATTGGTTTATTCCTTTTGCATGCTTCTGGGACTGAACACTTTAAGACATGGCATCATGGAAGTATTACTTATTTAAGTAAACTTCTTGACGCGGCAACGGATTCTTTTTAGTTGTCTTGACTTTGATGATCCTTTATTCCCCAGGTGACTTTGAGTTAGCTTCCAATCAATGGATGACTCATCTGTCACTTCAACTTGAGACTTGGGTTCTTGAGTTGACTTGATTGACTCTTCATACAGTTGTGTCTCAGCTGATACTCCTTCAGTCGAGTCATTGACATCTCTTCCTTGCCATACTCAGCTGCTTCACAGTGGAGTCTTCATCCTAGTCTTCAGTTGACTTCTTGTATATCCAGGCATAGCTGACTTGACTCAGCTCGTACATCCCTATCTATTACAATACAAATTACAAGGAAAATGGGGTGCTAACTTTCTAGTCTAAGTTTTACATGGCATTCATCAAAATCTAAACAATAAATTTCCCAACAATTTCCCCCTTTTTGATGATGCCAAAACTTAAAACATACATACAAAATGTAAATGGCAAAGATACATACAGTCAATGCAGTAACAGAGAATGTATGCGTAGAATCAATCTTTTTATTGATCATAACATTCTTGTCCTTTACACAGCTATTTACAATGTGTATTAGAGCAAACATAGTATTCTATATCTACGCAAAAATGTAGAAATTACAAATTTCTTATTCAACAACGTACAGAAGACTTACATACATATGCATTTATAATAGTAAAATACATGAAGGGGTGGACAACAACACTTCATCGCCTTCACGCTCCTTCTTCTTTCTTTCTTCACTGTCGTCCCTCTGCTTCTCTCTTCTCTTCTTTTCATCTTCAGCTGCTTTCTTCTTCTCGTAAGCTCTCTTCGCAGCTTCATCTCTCTTTTTTTTCTTTCCTGTCTTTCTTGCCACAACTGATCTTGTCTTTTGTTCTCTTCTTCAATTCTTTTCGCATATTCAGC
This sequence comes from Rehmannia glutinosa, assembly GCA_016081115.2. Classification (NCBI taxonomy): domain Eukaryota; kingdom Viridiplantae; phylum Streptophyta; class Magnoliopsida; order Lamiales; family Orobanchaceae; genus Rehmannia; species Rehmannia glutinosa. The sequence continues at coordinate 27,593,849 of CM071931.1, read as the reverse complement.
ATTCTTCCTAGCCACTTCCCGATTGGCTACTTCATCATACCCAGCCTAGTAGATCCTTCTCTTCTTGCCTGGATCTACGTATTCAATGTTTTTGGGTAGAGGTCTAGGTTGAAAGCCTCTACCTCCACCACTTCTTCCTCCTCCTCTGGGCGTGTATTGTACTGGAGTCTTCTTCTTTCAGAGTGATCGCTAGTAGTTTGTTCTGTCGTCACCTTATTCGCACAGCCCGGACCTTTCTCCCAGTACAAGTCCCAGGCTTGGGCTATGGACATACCCTTGAAGTATCCCTCGGACTCGAGCGTTTTAAACTCTTCAACGGATCTTGGCTCGTTTTCGTCATTTGGAATGGCATCGATGTCTTTTCCTGCCGGAATGCCTCCGAATTGTTTCAACACTTCTAGAACACGGGCATCTGTCTTTCTTTCAACCTCCTTCATCCCTGTTTCTACGATTTTTCTCTTCTCAGACATAGGCACAGCAGAGTGTTGGAGCGGCAGAGTCACCGAAAGTTTGCTGATTATGCTAGTTGTGACATGGCCTTGTTGAGGGGTTTCAGCAAACATTAGGGTCACATCCTTTGAACCTTCCCCCTCAATAGCTTTTCCCTTCTCCTTCTTCTGTTATTCAGTTGTTTCCTTCTTCTTCTCATCCACTGACCCTTTCAACATCTTTAGGTATTCCTTTTTCCCCTTTTTGGCATCATCAAAGGAGAGAGGAACCCCTGGAAACATCCCTGCGAGCATGAAATCTAAGCGACTTATAGCTGAGTTCTGCTTGGAGTCTGCTGCGGAGTATGCTGTTCGAAATTCTTAGCGGGTGGCTTTGGATTCGGCTGCCACCAGTTTCATTTCAGTCATAAGGAGGCTGAACTTGGCATTCATATTTTCCTCTACACGCAGAAGTTCTTTCTTGTGAAATTCTCGCAGCAGTTCCATTTCAGTGGTATGGGAGGCATGCATTCTGTCAATATTTTCTTGCATCCTCTTCTTCATGTCAGCATTATCAGTGCTCTAGATCAGCATTTTGTTGTACAATGCTTTCAAGTATCTGACTTGTTTGCATTGCATTGTACTCTGCTGTTGACACCATTCTCTGATCCTCAGCACAATCCCTCTCAAGTCGGCTGTGAGATTGGCATCCCTGTTGTCCAGCCGCATATCCAGCGAGGCCTGGTGCCTTTCAATTTTCTCAATCTCTCAAAGGAAGTCTTGAAAACTTCACGCACCTCAGTTGTTACCTCAGTCTCAGCTGGCGGCCAAGCAGCATCAAAATCGAACTCTGCTGGGACAATGGAGTCAGTGGGAATTACGGGATTAGGTTTGTGGTACTGTTTTCGCTCACGAGCTGTTTCTTCTACAAGGTCAGGCACCTCAATTGAAAAAGGAAAAGTCTCTTCAAAAGCATCATCACGGACGTAAGATATGGAATGTACAGTCGTTCGAGCCTGTGATGTGCCTGGTTGAGTCGACTCTGTTGCACCTTTGGGAGCCTGCGCAGATGACTCGGTTTCACTGGGCCTTGGTGTGAGGGTTGGCCGGTGATCGAGCCTCATTGCCTTAATGCCTTCTTCGGCCTCGTGTTTTTCGCTAAATGAATTGGCGTGTCCTGTTTGCACCATCAACGTCATTGGAAGATGATGAAGCCTGAGGATTTGGTTCATCATCAAAATTGAAAGTTTGTCGAGCAGCCTTGAATTCTGGCTTGCTCGTACTTGGTAGAACATCCTCAGTTGAGTCCTCTTTGGCAGGGGTTGATTCATCTTCATCTGCGGATCCCAAGAATGTTGTATCAGGATCATCATGGGAGTCATGAAGAGCGCTGATTTCCTCCTCTGAATCAACAATTATGTTCTGAGGAATGCTCTTATCTCCTTGATTTTTACCTAGGGAAGTCTCAACCTCCCTTAGGCCTTCATTACCTCCCGCAGTCTCAATCGCACGGCGGGGCCTGTACAATCCCTTTCGACAGCTCATTTGTCTTAGGGTCTTTCGATGGCGTGGCATTCACAGGAGTCTCAACTCCGTGGATTGCACTTTCAGTGCCCATAGTGTTAACTCCCGGGACAGATCCATCATGTGCCTCGACTGCATCAGCAGCGTCCTCAGCCTGTAAAGCTGTTGGCACTTCAGCTGAGACAAACTCAACTGTCGTAGCTTCGTCAGTGACAACTTGCTATTGTTCTATTTCTTTTTCCTTCTCCACTTCGCCTCCTTTCTGCATTGTGGAGTCATCTGCAACATCCTCCGACCTAGCTGCAGTTGAGTGAGTTTCCCCCTCAGCTGGCTCACCAGCTGAGTGACTTATGTTGGGGTCACTCTGCTCCAGACTCCCGGCTGTTTCCTTTGAGTGTTCAGCCGTGGGGCCAGGTGGTAAGACACCTTCATCCCAGTTCATCGCCATTTCCCTTAGATCCGTCCTCTGAGTGAACTGAGGAAGTGGTTGCAGCAATAATTGTGGAAATCTGTTGTACCACTCCCAACGGATCAATCTCCAACTGTGATTTGGAGGACTCTCCTGGTCCTTACATCAACTCTTTCTCATGCATCAATGTGGATTCCCGCATGGCTTGCTGCATGTCCAACGTTTTTTCTGGCAAAGAATGGGGTCCATGTCCTCATCATCGCCTGCGAGAGCATGTCAAGATGAGGATGAGTATGGTCGTTGGTTCCAGTGAGAGGACAAATGCTGGCTTTCTCACGAGCTTCAGCTTCCTCTGCTAATCTCTCCTTTTCTTTTTCCTTGAAGATATACAAGATATCCAGGCAGTTATCTTCATCAAGTGCCTGAAGCACGGTGGTAAATCCTAGGAAATTCAACAATTCTTTCTCTTCCTCAATGAATTCAGGGCGTTCAAACTATACCCTCGAGAGACTCAGCTTCCATGCTCGCCATTCACGCAGACGGCGCTGAATGTCTGGGTACACAGGAGAAACCACCATCACATCATCATCTTCATCCTCTTCTTGTTGCCCTTCCTTTTCAGGAATGGAAGGCAACATACTCTGCTGCTCAGCTCCTGCAGCAGCATCGCGAGCAGGTGGAGACACAACTCTTTCATCAGGAGATTTTGCTGTCTCTGTTGCCTCTTCTTCCTCAGCTGTTCTATCCACAGCTGGGTCTTCTTTTTGCCTCTGCTGATCGGCCTCAGCAGACTTGGTTGTTTTATCAACAACATCTGGAGACTGCACTTCTTCAGCAGTCTCAGAGACTTTTTCCAGCTGAGTGGCGGACTCAGCTGTCTTCTCAAGATCCGAGAGCTTGGTGATTCTTCTTCTTTTTGTCCTTACCAGAGGAAGTTCTGGTTCGGATACTTCTTCCTCAGCTTCCACTTCTTTTCGATGGTCGGAGAAGGTATTTGGGGTTCCTTCTCCACCTCAATTGCATGGGCAGGAGACACGGCTGCTCGGGCAGGTGACTCGACTGCAGGGGCAGGTGCATCTTTTGTCTTTGCTGCAGGGGCAACAATCTTCTTTGCAGCTGCATGGGCAGCTTTCTTCTTCGGAGGGGAGGCAACTGTTTGATAAATGGTTTTATCATGATTTTGATGATTTTGTTTTTATACCAAAACAATGGTTTTAAAGGTTGTCCAAATACTCCTAAATGATTTAAAATGGTTTTAATATTTTCCGGAGTATTTCCTCAAGTTTATTTTCGACAATATTGGACAACACATTTAAGGATTTTATGTCAATGGGTTTTTACATTGAAACTATGTTTCTAAATGTTGTCCTAATACTCCCGATCGGTCTAAAATGTTTTAACTATTTTTTGGAGTATTTTTTGAAGTTTATTTTCGATATAAAATTGGACAACACTTTTGTTTTGAGGCCAATTGGTCGCCCTATAGGGCATCCGTACCTGAAAGTTGTGAAAACAAGTGAATAAGCTATTTCTTTGAAAAGAAGGCTGGTTGACCGGTCAACGGTGGTGGTAGACGGTATGGTCGACCGAGGCGCGTCGACCGATGGGCATCGTCGGCCGGTCGCCGGGTGTCGGCCGTGCACGGGAGCAATTTCTGAAACAAAAATTCCTGGACTCGTTTTTGGGTTTTGCTCGGCCGGCTGGGCATAGGGTCGACCAGTCGGACCCCCCGTCGACCGGTCGCCCTGTGTAAATGTGTATTCTCATTTTCAAACGTCTATTTGTGTGCGACCGGTCGCCCTCAAGTTTGACAGCAGAATTCTGACCATTGTGCAGCAGACAGCTTTTCCCTAAATTGTGGGATTGATTTCTAACAGCTATAATCTTGATTTTAATTGCAATTTTTTTGTAGATATCAGATTCCAAGAGGAGCCTATCAAGTATCAATCATGTCCTATAAATAGAGGAAGATTTGAAGCACAACAATAAGAGAGAACAACACAACACAACAAGATATACTCAAGTAAACACTTGGTCTTCTATTGTCATTATTCTTGTTGTAATTTGCCTAGCTTTTCACTTTCACATCTTGAGGTCTAGGCTTATTTCTTGATTACACTTGCACTCATAATTGTAATATTCATTATCGAGTTGTAATCTTGAATTTGGGTTATCATTCAACACAAGATATCCTTGTGAGTGTTCTTGTGGTAAGAACACACTTGGATGATCTAGGTGATAGGTGCAAGAAGATTGTGGTGATCTTCTTATTGAGGTGTTGAAGAATTTGGTATTCTTCAAGGTTGAAGATTGTGGTAATCTTCACAAGGTGCCGTTGGAGATTGTGGTAATCTTCAAGAGAGATTGTGGTAATCTCAAAGGTGGTGTTGAAGAAGAGTGTGGTGTTCTTCAAGGTGTTGTTGTAAGTTGGTGTTGTATTAATTTTGGTAATTAATAAAATCTTTTTTCTTTTTGAAATCCATCCCGGATATACTGGGGTGGTAGTAGATTAGGCCCTAGGTGGGTTGAACTACTATAAATCAACGTGTGTTGTTTACATTCCGCACCTTTATTATTGTCTTTGAGCATTCGGTTCGAAAAAGAGGGTGAAATCGAAAAGATGGAGATAATCTATTCACCCCCTCTAGATTATCGTAGCCGCTTGGACTTACAAGTGGTATCAAAGCCAAACTCTTTGGCAAGCTCGTTTCACACCGCGAGTGAAGAGGAACGATCGTCGGCTACAAACGAAGCTCATCTTTCCGGCACCTCCACCACCAAGCCACCACTATTTGATTCCAAAAATTTTATATTTTGGAAAGAAAGAATGGAATGTTATCTACAAGGTTGCGGGTTCGATATTTGGAGCATTGTCATAAATGGAGAATCTATTCCGATGATAGACACACCACACACCTCCAAAGGCCTCAAAGAGCTCAATGATGAAGAAAAGAAAATCATCTCCTTAAACGGTAAAGCTCTCAATATTTTGTATTGTTCATTTACTAATTTGGAATATGAACATATTGTAGAAATTCGATCGGCACATGAAGTATGGCAAAAATTAGAAGCCATCTATGGAGTATTTGCAAATGAAAGGAGTCAAACAAAAGCATCTACTTCTCAAAGGGATACAAGCTCAAATCTAAGGAACAAGCCTCTTACAACTTCCAACTATGAAGAAGTTGAACATTGTCTTATGGGCATCAAAGAAGAAAAAGAGGTATGTCTCAAACCTTCTACTTTTTATGATATTATCATTCAAAATGATAATAGTGATTTACAAAATGATTTTGATGATCTTCAAAATGAATTCCAAGACTTACTTGTTAAATACAAAAACTTGAAAAAGGAATTCAATGTTTTGAAAAATGAAAAGGATAATTTATTTACTTCCTATGAATCACTATCATGTGCTCACACCACCACACTTGACAAGGTTAGAAACCTTGAAAAAGAAAATAGTACTCTTGTTGAGGATATTAATTGCATGAAAGGGGATTTATCTAAATCCAACTTGAGTACCAATAGAATGACCGATATTGTTGATTGTTGTGATAATCCGAAACTAGAACTTGATCATAAGCCTAAGGGTGTCAATCACATGAAAAAGAATCAAGTCTCTAAGCACGTTGGTCATTATGCTCCTAGAATTATTACATGCTTCTATTGCGGTAAAAAGGGTCATACGGCTAATACTTGTCGGGCTAGAAATAGCTCTAATCATTATTGGAGACCTAAAAGTCTCAAAGCTAATCCTAAAGGACCCAAACACTTGAGGGTACCACAAAATAATGTCATATTAGGTACCCGGCGAAATAATGATCGAAGAAAATTCATACCGCCAAGAAGGCATCAAATGACCGTTTCATTTGATCAAAGAAGGAGAAACTATTTTCGACAAAGCCAATTTCCAAGAAGAGGATATAATCAAAAATGGGAAGAACACAATCCTTGGAAGTGGCAAAGACATCATCAACAAGATGATTTTCAAAGAAGAAGAGACTATCAACAATGGGAAGGCAACAAACCTTGGAAATAGAGTAATCAAAGAAGTTATCATCAACAAAATGACTTCTCAAGGAGAAGATATCATCAACAATGGGAACGGCACAACCCATGGAAATGGCGTAATTGGTAACCCGTGTCTCCCTTTTTAAATATGCATTTTATTTTGTTATTATGCATGCTTTTATTTGTGTCTAAATTGCAAAATGAGTTTTCAAGTATTTATTTTTTAATTAAGGTCTTCAATATATATTTGTGCTTTTAAATTTTGTTTTTGAAAAAGAAGACCTTATATGATGTTTTTAAAACTCTTGTGCATTTTTGTAGACTAAAGTGTGTTATCATCTTTTATGGATTTTTATGGCATGAGCTTACTTGTGATATCTCTTAGCCTACACTTTTATCATTATGATTTGTGCTAGACTTGTTTTAAGAATTGTGTAGGATTTATATATTTTCACAAATGGCCATTTACGTCATTACTTGTCAAGAAAGGCATAAATTATCGAGGTACGTATACTTGTGTTACTCTTACTCTTATAGACTCGATATATGTATTGCCATATGCCTATGTGCTTGTTTTTCCTAGTATTTCATACAAGTGCCATTAAGAGGATTTTTTAGATTTTTTGAAAGGCACTATTCGATATTTGATTGCACATATTTACTTTGTCAACTCTTGTTCAAATACTTCTTTTAAATGAGGTCTCAACTATATGCTATCGGATTTTCAAATTTCAAAAGAGACCTTTTGTAGCTTTCTTAAGCTTTTTTTTTTTTTTGAACTTGCATGATTTATTAGACTCTTGATGATCTTCTAAATGCATAGTATGTGTTTCTTGCTTCATGGTCTATATATATAGTGTCTATTTCTACTATGCTCTTATACAAGATATTTTGTGATTGATGATTGAGGCATGTTCTTACACTTGGGCTATTTTTTCTTGCTTATATAAGCGTTGTCGTTAATGAGTTTGTTAAGTTGTGTAGATGAAGTACTCCAAATATTAGTTACCTCAGAATATTTGGATGTAAATGTTCTATCATGAACACCTTAGATCAATTGGATGCCCTATGATGATAGTGATGAAGAAGACAAAAATGGTATTCCAGAACAAACTCGATGACCAAGGCAACATTGGTCGAACTAAGGCGAGGTTAGTAGCTCGAAGGTATTTTCTAGAAGAAGGTAATTAATTTTGATGTATCATTTGCACTCATAGCACATTTAGTAGCTATTTGCATTTTACTTGCCCATTCTTGTTTTAAGAAAATTTCAAGCTTTACCAAATGGATGTTAAATCCAACTTTCTAAATGGTTTTATTCAAATATAAGTCTATCGGAGTTTAAAATTTTAGGCCAAATGATTTTTATAAAAGGCCAAATAAAAGGCCTTTGTATGGTCTGAAACAAGCACCCCATGCATGGTATGATAGACTTAGCTATTTTTGCAAAATGATTTTACAAAAGGTAAAGTTGATACTACACTTCTTGTTTTGAAAAAGGGTAAGGTTGTTTACTTGTGCAAATTTATGTTGATAATATTTATGGTGCTACTAATAAATATTTGTGCAAGATATTTTTCCAAGGCAATGCAAGGTGAACCTAAGATGATCATGATGAGAGAAACTCAAATTTGATCATTGGACTACAAATTATTCAATGCCAAGAAGATGGTTATATAAGAACTCTCGAAGGAGTTAAGCATTGAAGAAAGAAGAACCATCTCAACCTCTATGGCTAAAGATTGACAAAGGTTGAGAAAAGCATATCGGCCGACAAACAAACTCGAGGTATGTTTTCTTGTATTATTCCTATAGACTCGACATTCCATATGCCTTATGTCTATTTGCTCGACCTCAAAAACTATCCCAACGAATCTCATTAAAGTGCCGTTAAAAGAAATTTTCAAATATTTGAAAGGCACTTCTTCGTATGACTTGTATATCCATAGTTTTAAAACGTTCTTAGTTTTCGGGATAACAAGTCCGGTATTTATTATATGTTTTTTCGTATTCAAAATATAGTTCGTCATAATTGAACTAAACATATTGAGATTCGATATTTTTTAAAAGGAATTGAGTTTTGAAAAAAACTTGAGATGTGTTTAATTCCGTCTCAAGGATAACTCGCGGACTTTTTAATCGTTAACCGTTGAGTATTTTACCTCATTTCGAGCTTGATTATGACATAATGTATATTGAATGAGGTCTACGTTTGCATTTTGCACGTTTTTAAAACTTAGGGGCGAAAAATCGGATTTTTGGATCAAAATTCGGATTTTGAAAAAACCAGGAAAGACAGTGGGCTGATGGGGTTGAGGGCAACCGGTCGCCCTCAACGTCGACCGGTCACCCTCAACGACAACCGGTCGCCCTAAGCCATTTTCTGGATAAAATGTGTTCTGTCCCCAACATTCTTATTTTCACAAGTTTTCTTCTATATTTCGTCCCCTTTGCAAATTTCACACACATTTCACTTCAAATGTGCTTTGTTTCATAAAATTCTTATTGTGGGGATTATCTAGCAAGATTATCATCATCATTGCTCGTCTTTACCGATTAAATGGTAAGAATTCTACTTCCTTTGCTCAATTGGGTTGAACACTTGAGATTGTGACTTATTTGTTATATTGATTGATGGAAGTTTCATATGAATTTGATGAGCTTGTCATTTATGATGTATTGTATTGTGTTTGAACTGATTTTGGTGATAAAAAAACTTGGCTTGATTACTTTTACAAGGGCTATATACATCTTCTTTAAAACTTGACGCCCGCCAAGTGTTCGATAAAATGTTTCAATGAAAAATTCATCACCTACATGATTCTCTCGATTTCAAAAATCTCATATATTTATAGAGATCATGTTTTTGCAAATCAAATGAGTTTTCATAAGCTTCTACAAGTCGTATGATCGACCTTTCCTTCCCATTTGGCCTATAAGCTTCATTGTTCAAATAGATCGATACATCAGTTTAGTTGCGCACTTTGACATGATTATATGATGTTTTTATCGTGCTAACATTCTTTTTGATGATTCCAACGGGGGAGAAACAGGTTATAAGCTCATTAGCTCATAAAAGCTAAGTTAAGCTAAACAAAAGAAGCTATAAGCTATGAGTTCCTAAAGTCATAAGTTGTGCATTATACTTGGTCCAATTATTGTATGATGGACTCATATACTTGTCTAATGATGTTTTGTTGACAGGGGAGCTTATAAGCTCTTGAACTTAAGATCAATATGTAAAAGCTAAGCTTTTAGCTTGTGGTTGATTGCTTTTACATTACTCTTGTTGTGCATATTGATAGGGGGAGCTTTCGCTATAAGTGTTTGAATATCTCTACTCCCATTCTTGTGATTATATTGCGTGGAATGTTGTTGCTCACAACGGATAGTTCTTTTTAACCGGTAAAATTGTTTTGTTTTCAAAATCGACCTCGTTAAAATTGTTTTGGTTTGTAATCATCAAAAAGGGGGAGATTGTTTGATAAATGGTTTTATCATGATTTTGATGATTTTGTTTTTATACCAAAACAATGGTTTTAAAGGTTGTCCAAATACTCCTAAATGATTTAAAATGGTTTTAATATTTTCCGGAGTATTTCCTCAAGTTTATTTTTGACAATATTGGACAACACATTTAAGGATTTTATGTCAATGGGTTTTTACATTGAAACTATGTTTCTAAATGTTGTCCTAATACTCCCGATCGGTCTAAAATATTTTCACTATTTTTTGGAGTATTTCTTGAAGTTTATTTTCGATATAAAATTGGACAACACTTTTGTTTTGAGGCCAATCGGTCGCCCTATAGGGCATCCCGCACTGAAAGTTGTGAAAAGCAGTGAATAAGCTATTTGCTAAAAAAGGCTGGTTGACCGGTCAAGGGTGGTGGCCGATAGGTCGTAGTCGCCGGTCGAGGCCGTCGACCGGTGGCGTCGACCGGTCGGCCGGGTGTCGGCCGGTGCACTGGGAGCAATTTCAAACAAAACTTCCTGGACTCGTTTTTGGGTTTTGCTCGATCGGCTGGGCATAGGGTCGACCGGTCGGACCCCCTGCCGACCGGTCGCCCTGTGTAAATGTGTATTCTCATTTTCAATCGTCTATTTGTGTGCGATCGGTCGCCCTCAAGTTTGATAGCAAAATTCTGACCGTTGTGCAGCAGACAGCTTTTCCCTAAATTGTGGGATTGATTTCTAACAGCTATAATCTTGATTTTAATTGCAATTTTTTGTAGATATCAGATTCCAAGAGGAGCCTATCAAGTATCAATCATGTCCTATAAATAGAGGAAGATTTGAAGCACAACAATAAGAGAGAACAACACAACACAACAAGATATACTCAAGTAAACACTTGGTCTTCTATTGTCATTATTCTTGTTGTAATTTGCCTAGCTTTTCACTTTCACATCTTGAGGTCTAGGCTTATTTCTTGATTACACTTGCACTCATAATTGTAATATTCATTATCGAGTTGTAATCTTGATTTTGGGTTATCATTCAACACAAGATATCCTTGTGAGTGTTCTTGTGGTAAGAACACACTTGGATGATCTAGGTGATAGGTGCAAGAAGATTGTGGTGATCATCTTATTGAGGTGTTGAAGAATTTGGTATTCTTCAAGGTTGAAGATTGTGGTAATCTTCTCAAGGTGCCGTTGGAGATTGTGGTAATCTTCAAGAGAGATTGTGGTAATCTCAAAGGTGGTGTTGAAGAAGAGTGTGGTGTTCTTCAAGGTGTTGTTGTAAGTTGGTGTTGTATTAATTTTGGTAATTAATAAAATCTTTTTTCTTTTTGAAATCCATCCCGGATATACTGGGGTGGTAGTAGATTAGGCCCTAGGTGGGTTGAACTACTATAAATCAGCGTGTGTTGTTTACATTCCGCACCTTTATTATTGTCTTTGAGCATTGGTTCGAAAAAGAGGGTGAAATCGAAAAGATGGAGATAATCTATTCACCCCCTCTAGATTATCGTAGCGCTTGGACTTACAAGTGGTATCAAAGCCAAACTTTGGCAAGCTCGTTTCACATCGCGAGTGAAGAGGAACGATCGTCGATTCAAACGAAATCTGTGTGGATTTGTTTCAATAACTTGATGAAATCTGTCTTTGGTGCCATTTCTAGAGAATTTTACCGATTAAATCTTGATGAACTTGCTTTGAGAACAAGTAGGGTTTCGAGAGAGAAAAGAGACTTGCTTTCTTGTTTTTGAAGATGAAGCAGGTTTTCGGTGTGAGAGAAAACTCGAAAGAATGAGTATATATGGGTTATGAAAGGGCGTGTTTTGGTTTTGAAATTTTGATCAAGATCAATGGTTCGATTCACCATCGATCAAGATTTAATTTCCCGCATTTAATGCGGCAAAGATTTATATCCAATCATATGCTTCTTCGCGTGCGACTTTTGATCGCACCGTCATTATTTACTGACGCGTCATCCTTAAAAACATTCTCGCTCATTAAAACGATTGCGTTTTTGTCACTTAGCTCATAAATGACTCCTTACTCCTTAAATGACTCAACTCTTTTTCTCTCTTTTCGTATAGTGACTCAAATTTGTCATGCCTAACTCGATACAACTAACTTTTCGATCTGGTGATTCACTTGGCTAATTCATGAGATCCGCTCTGTTTTCATTTTTTCATTGTTTCATCTCTTCTCATTGAGTCTTCCGAGTGTCAACTCAACTCTCAATTAACCCTAGCTCATGCTTAAGTTCTTCAAATCTTGATTCATATAATGACTTTGTGAATATGTCGCCTAACTGTTTATCGGTTGAGATGTATTCCAAGGTGATGTCTTTCTTATCAACATGATCTCTTATGAAATGATATCTTACATCAATGTGCTTTGTTCTTGAATGCAACGGGATTCTCGAGTGATTGCAATAGCGCTTGTGTTATCACACATAATTGGAATCTTTTTTCTTCAATTTCATAATCTCTCATTTTGTTGTCTCATCCATAAGACTTGGGCACAACTGTTTGCTTTGCCTATGTATTCTTCTTCATTTGTGGATGTGGCTATTGAGTTTTGCTTCTTGCTAAACCAGGAAACTAATCTGTTTCCAAGCATTTGACAAGTTCCTGAAGTACTCTTCCTGTCAACTCTACATCCAGCATAGTCAGAGTCTGAGTAACCAATTATCTTGAATCCACCTTCCTTTGGATACCATAAGCCAACTTCTTGGCATCCCTTCAAATATCTTAGGATTCTCTTAGTTGCAGTCATGTGAATTTCCTTTGGAGCAGATTGGAATCTTGCACATACTCCTACTGCAAATGTGATGTCTGGCCTGCTTGCTGTTAGGTAGAGCAGTGATCCAATAAGTGCTCTGTATCTTGTTTGATCCATAGGCTTGCCATCAACATCCAAATTTCTTCATTAAGTCCCTGGTGTACTTTGTTTGACTTATGAAGGTTCCATCCTTCAGCTGTTTAACTTGAAGTCCTAAGAAGAATGTCAGCTCTTCCATCATGCTCATTTCAAATTTGCCTTGCATGAGGTTTGAATATTTATCACACAACTCCTTGTTTGTGGATCCAAAAATGATGTCATCCACATATATTTGAACAAGCAATATACTCTCCCCATCTTGAATTCTGAAGAGTGTTCTGTCCACTTTGCCTTTGGTGAATCCATTATCTTTCAGAAATTGAGATAATGTATCATACCATGCTCCAGGTGCTTGTTTCAATCCATATAGAGCTTTCTTAAGCTTGTACACCTTGTCTCCAAGAGTCTTCCGCTCAAAGCCACGGAGGTTGCTCAACATAGACTTCTTCTTCCAACAATCCATTTAAAAATGCACTTTTCACATCCATTTGATATACAATGAAGTTCTTGTGTGCAGCATAGGCAAGAAACACCCTTATTGCTTCTAACCTTGCAACATGAGCAAATGTTTTATCAAAATCGATTCCCTCTTCTTGTCAATACCCTTTGGCTACCAATCTTGCTTTGTTTCTTACCACAGAGCCTTCTCCATCCATATTGTTTCTGAAAACCCATTTTGTGCCAATAACATTTTGATGGGTTGGTCTCTGCACCAGTTCCCATACTTTGTTCATTTCAAACTGATTTAGCTCTTCTTGCATGGCTTGAATCCAATGTGTGTCATCTAATGCTCGGGACACATCTTTTGGCTCTATTTGGGAAATAAAACAAGTGAACATTGCTTCTTGTTGAGTTCTGGATCTGGTTCTTACACCATTTCTTACATCTCCAATGACTAGCTCTGGTGGATGGTCTCTCAGCCATCTCACATCGGGTTGGAGTAAATCACTTGGTTCATTCGTCTTCTTGCCATTTGTGTTTTCTTGAGCAGCTCTTTCATTCTCATTGATTGCAGATTTTCCAGCTTTCTTTGAGACTCAGAGTCTCATCTTCATCTTAATTAATTGCTCGACTTGACTTCAACATAAGGACTCTTTCGCATAGGTTGATTGACTTATCATCTAACTCTTCAATGTCTTCTCCATTTACATTAGGTTCATCAAAAACCACATGGATAGACTCTTTCGTGACCATTTTCCTCTTGTTCAACTCAGAGGCTTTGCTTTGGTGAGTATCCTAAAAAGGTACCTTCATCAGCTTTAGCATCAAAAGCCTTTAGATTATCCTTGCCATTGTTGTGGATGAAGCATTTACATCCAAATATTCTAAAATATGCAACATTTGGCTTTCTCCCTGTCCATATTTCATAGGGAGTCTTTGTCAGCTGTCTATTGATCATGCATCTATTTTGAGTATAGCATGCAGTGTTGATGGCTTCAGTTCAAAATCTCTTTGGCAATCCAGCTTCAGCTAACATGGTTCTTGCAGCTTCCTTGAGAGTTATGTTCCTTCTTTCTGCTACTCCATTATGCCGTGGAGTCCTTGCTGCAGATAATTCATAAGCAATACCATTTTCAACACAATACTGAGTTATTATCCCATTGACAAACTCAGTTCCTCTATCAGACCTTATCTTTATAATGGTTTGACTCTTCTCATTTTGAACTCTTCTCATCAGCTGAGGTAACTTCTGCAAAGTTTCCTTCTTTTTACACATGAAGATTGTCCATGTATATCTTGAATAATCATCCACCACTACTAAAGTGTATTTCTTTCCACTTATGCTAGCTGGCTCAACTGGACCAAATAGATCCATATGCAACAGATGCAATATCCTTTGAATGATGATTTGATCTATATTCCCATCTGACATGCATCACAAACACTTTCCTTCTTGTACACTGTGTCTGACAATCCTTCCACAAGTTGACTCCTTGCAAGCTTGTTGATTGTCTTGAAGTTGATTGACTCAGCTTCTTGTGCCACAACCAACTTGATTTGGCTGTACTCTTTGCTAACAGACAAGTGCTTGGTGTGGCAGTAGACCAATATACCACATACATTGTTCTTTTTGTTTGGAGTTTCTTTGAGGAACTACTTCATTTGATTCGCTTGTCCTTTAATTTGGCACATTCTCAATTGTTTTCAACATTATATCCTTGCCACGTTTGTTTGTGATTGTGCTTTGGAGTTGAATTGAGGCCTGCAACATTTGGTATATTGGGATTTTAATGCTTTTACTTGAAGATCCTTTTTCCAATTTCACTCTGGGAGTTTCATTTCCTCCAAATATGAATCCTATGCCTTTTATCTCCACACTCTTTTTGGATTTTTCATTATTTCATCCAATGATTTAGATGTCTTTGAAATGACAATCCATTTTTAGATCATTTTCCTCTGAACTTTAATCAAGGAAATTAGTTTTTATAGGTACCCTATTAGTTTAGCATTCTCGAGGGGTTCAACTCTTTGATTATCAACCAACCTATGTGACAAATGACTTGACTCTAAGTGGTTGCCATCTACCGTGATAATTTTCACTTTGGCAAATTTTTGCTTAATAGTGCTTTGAGGATTTAATGTGCTCAAAGTCTTTCATTTTTTGCCTAATGAATCGTTTAAAGATGCCTGGGTGATGATAGTTGTCACAATCATTTAGAAGTGTGAGATGAGTTGGAGTGTACCTCATCTTCTTGGTGAGTTTATCTTGTTTTTAGCCATTTTGGAATGGCTTTTCTTGAGTCACTGAGTAGGCCTTTAACCATTTCCGAGCTTATATTTGACTTAGGTCTTCTTTGATATGCAGCCAACATATTTTTCTTTTCTTGTCTTCTTTGGTTTGGGTAATTTGACCATTCTTTCTTCTTCATTCATTTATCTGTTACAGGATTTGATAAAACGAAGTGTCCTTTTGGTAGTTTGTTCAACACAAAGTTCTCGCATTTTCTTTGGTCAAACTCTCTTTCCGTTCTTGGATTATCGATTGTGTTTCTTTGATATTCAACCTTTTGATGCTCATTCTCTTGGGTGGCCTATCTTCCCTTGACTTGGAGGAGTTTTTGAGATGTCATTCGGGAGGATTCCTTTGTTTCTCTTGAGTTCTTGTTGAAAAACTTGTTGAATCTTTTAACCATCGGGTGCAATCATTTGGTCAATGATTTCTTTGGTCATCCAATGATTTAGATGCTCTTTTCCCAAATGACTATAAGTCCATTTTTTAGATCATTTGTCTCCCTCTTTTTTGATCTTTTCTTCTTTATTAGTTTAGCATTTCATGCCTTTTCAAACTTTCGTCAGGCATTTTTGAGGTCCGAGAATAGCTCATGGTTGGATGTTGTTGTGAGGTTCATAGAATGTCTATTTTCCATGACCTTCATTTCCCATTGTGAGGCTTTTAGAATCTTCATACACATCTCCTTTTGTATATTCTTTGGGTGGGTGATAATTCATTTGTGATTTCAATTAATCGTGCATCCAAAGTGATGAGTTTCACCTCGCAAGCATTTTAAAATTTTCAAATTTTTGTACAACAACGGATAATTTGTTTTCTTTAATTTGCTTCTTCACAAATTAAACTTAATTTATCCTAGATTTGTTTTGCAGTTTGAAAAGATTTGACTTTATTGAACATTGCTTTGTCCAAGGTTTTGTAAAGTATGTCCTTGGCCACATTGTCCAAGTTGTATCTTCTTCTTGTCCTCGTTTGTCCATTAGTCCTTGGTTTCTTTTCTTGTCTGGTCTTCTTCTCGAAAGACTCTTCTTTCTCCTTCATTTGTATTTATTGACTACGAGGATATGGACAATAATAGCGAAGTGTCCTTGTTGTCTAATTTGCGGTTCATCCTCTATCACTATCCACATTTCATCATTATAAAGTTCTTTGATATTCAACTTTTGATGCGAATTTTCTCTTGGGTGGCCTATCTTCCTCAATAGTGAACATAGAAATGCGTGTCAAATTTGCTTCCATGATAATAACTTGTTGAAAAACTTGAAATCTTTTAAAGAGCAAGTGTTAAAAACTTCTTTGAAAGATTGGAGTTCTAGTTTTTCCCATCCTTGACTATAAGTCAATGAACCAACCGTTGATACAACTTGAGGTCCCTGGGTGAAACTCGTTTAGTTTGAGGGGGTTGAATAAACCTTACCAACTGGTTGGATTTTAGTGAGGTTTAAAATATTCAGAGTTAAATGACCTTCATTTAAGTCCTTGGGGACAGCTAAGTTAGTTAACACATCTCCTAGAGTTAGCCATTCTTTCCCAAGTCTTGATAATTCATTTGTGATGTCTAAACCTTAACTTATCCGTGATAAGATTTTTATTTGGAAGATTTTAAAAATTTTTGAACTTTTTTTAAACACTTGATTTTAGGACTTTGTTAATTATCAGTTGGATAGCAAATTAAACTTAATTTATAAAGATTTGTTTATGCGGTTTGAAAAAAAATGCTAAAATGTAAATGACACAATAGGTTTTATAGAGGTTCAAGATGGGATAATTCTTCTACTCCTCTCTTCTCCACCTCCGGAGGAATCTGGTTTGATCAGTACAAAGTGGTTATCGGTCCAGATACAAGTCTTGATCACACAAACGTGCTCGCTTTGGGCTCTTTGGGACTCATTTGTGTTCACGAGATGCCTTGGTCATCCTCTATCACTATCCACATTTCATCATGTAAAGAAGATAGATGTTACTTTACTTGCTCAAGCTTTTGGATTTGATCAGCCCTCCAATAACTTTAGAAATGCGGTTCAAATTTGAACATTTCCATGACAATCCTCCTTCGAAATGTAACCACTTTTGATTCTTCAAAAGTTTAAAAACTTCTTTGAAAGATTGAAGTTCTTTCCTTTACAACTTAGTGTTGGATCGGAACCAACCGTGTTTTAGGCTTGAGGATTTGCTTGATTGTGCTTGAGAATATTTTGAGGTTACAAATTGAATAATCTCTTGATTGTTCGATTTTAGTAACCTTTTCAATGAGATTCTCAGAGTTTTATAGTGAACTTTCAAAAATCCGCCCTAAGTTGAAGTTAAGATAGGCTGATTTTTGAAAAACACTTGTGTTGAGCTTGTCTTGTTGAATATCTCCTTGATGTTGACATTAAACTCGTATTAAATTAACGATAAGATTTTTTGAAGACTTAACACCCTTGAATTTAGTTGAACATTTGTTTTATTCACTTTTTAGGACTTTGTTAATTTGGGATAGCAAATTTTAAGATATGGCATCATAAAGTGATTACTTAGAAATAAAAATGCTAAAATGTAAATGGATTAATTTTTTAGAGGTTCAAGATTGGGCAATTCTTTATTCCCAGGTGACTTTGAGTTAGCTTCCAATCAATGGATGAATCTACTCAATTGATGAGACAAAAGTTTCTTGAGTTAACTTGATAGACTCTTGATCACACATTTGTGTCTCACCGATACTCCTTGGGACTCGAGTCCTGGTGACATCTCTTCCTTGCCATACTCACCGCTTTACGGTGAGTCTTCATCCTAGTCTTGATTTGACTTCTTGTATATCCGGCATTGCTCAAACTTCTTGGATTTGATCACGATAGCCCTCCAATAACTTTATCTATTACAATACAAATTTCAAGAAAAATGGGGTGCCAACTTTCTAGTCTAAGTTTTTGCATTCATCAAAATCTAAACAATAAATTTCCAAGTTGTGGGCCCTTTACAACTTAGTGTTGGATCGGTTTTCCCCGTGTTTTAGGCTTGAAAATTTGCTTGATTGTGCTTTTGAGAATATTTATTAAGAGCCAATTAAACAATTAATATTAAATAATCATATGAAAAATGAATTATATTTAATTAATAAAATATCCTTTTTTGTGAACTTTCAACTCCGGTCTTTGCGTTGAAGATGGAGATAGGCTGATTTTAAAACATGATTGTGTTCGTTGGCTTGTCTTCTTGTCTCGATTTTGACAGGTTTCCTCGTATTAAATGAACGTTGAGAGAAGAGCCTTTGACCATGTCTTGAAACATTGGTTTATTCATTTTCAACTTTGAAATTTTTGCTTTTAGAAGACTTAGGAAATTTCTTGAAAGTTGAGGCATCATGAAGTGAGATGTGTTATGGGAGTAAAGATGAGACTTATGGATAGTGAGAGTGCATTGAGGAAGAGATGAGAGCACCACGGGCCGTAGAGGACTCCGGGATGCCTTCCGAGAATGGGCAAGGGTGTTTCCTTGGCGCCCTACCCGGTGACCACAAGGGCGCACTGGGTGCCCTCCCTAGTGGGGAGGACGCGCCCGAGGGACGTGCCAAGCCCCCAACCCATTTTCCTTCGCAATTTTCCATCTTTCCCGAGTTTCGCATGTTTCAAGTCATATCTCGGCTTGGAATTTTCCCATTCCGCGTCTCTTTGTCTTCTCTAGAGTTAGTTTAGCTTTTGATTCCTTCTCATGGGGACTTTTTCTCTTTATAGAAATGTCCCATTCTCGAGCTTGGATGAAGCATCCTCCCGGAGCCGGGAGGGAGCGTCTTTTTGAAGGTTTCTTGAGTTCTTCTTTTCCCCACTGTGTTAGCATTTTCACATTTTTTTTCTTCGCACATCTTTGGTGGGAAGGAACATTTCCGGCGCCATTCCACGGCTGGAGGAGGGCGCCTTATGGAGCTTATGGGGAGCCCTTCGAAGCTCCTTCCACAATATTTGCTTAGTACTTTTATTCTCTTCCCCACATGTGTTAGCATTTTTACCTTTTTTCTTGCACATTTTCACCGTGGAGAAACATTCATGCGAACTTTTGTGAGGAGGCCCCTTCCTACGGGGTCTTAGTCTTTGAAAAAGGAATTTTTATTAGGACCCCCTTGTGAGGAGGCCCCTCCCATTCGGGGTTTTAGTCGGAAGAGATCATCCCACCCGGAGTCTTAGTTGGGTGAGGCCATCCTCTTTGGGGTCTTAGCCGGAGGAAGTTGATTACTAGGACCTCCATGAGGAGGTCCCTCCCATCCGAGGTCTTAGCCGGAAAGGGTCATCCCACCTGGGGTTTTATACGGAGGATGTTGATTACTAGGACCTCCATGAGGAGGCCCCTCCCATCTAGGGTCTTAGCCGGAAGGGGTCATCCCACCTGGGATCTTAGCCGGGTGAGGCCATCCCCTCCGGGGTCTTAGCTGCAGGAGGTTGATTACTAGGACCTCCATGAGTAGGCCCCTCCCATCTAGGGTCTTTGTAGGAAAGGGTCATCCCACCCGGGATCTTAGCCGGGTGAGGCCATCCCCTTCTGGGTCTTAGCCGGATGAGGTCATTTACGAGGACCCTCGTGAGGAAGTCCCTCCCAGCCGGGGCCTTAGCCAGAAAGATGGTGTTTATTGAGGAGAGAGTGTGACTGGTCATTGGCCCTGGCCATGTGTGACCATTAATTGCGCCCTGGCCATGTGTGGCCATTAACTGCATTCATCACATCATTGTAGAAAAATGAAAGCATTTTAAAAGATTTACGCCCGTGGGGCGGAATCATGACTGAAAAAATTAAACAAAAAGTTTAATACCTCCGGGGCGAACAATTCGTTAGGCATAATATTTTCTTAGGTTGTCGATATTTCATGTGCGAGGGGCGCTCTTGTCATCTAGATGTGGTAATCTGCAGGCTCGTGGCTTCACCAATTCAACTACCTTGTACGATCCTTCCCAATTTGGGTCCAATTTTCCAACTGGTCCGGAGACTCCAGCTTTTCTTAACACGAGGTCTCCCATTTGAATGTTTCGCGGTCGCACTCGAGAGTTGTAAGCTTTGGCCACACTTCTTTTGTAAACTTCAGATATGATGTAGGCATTATCCCTGAATTCTTCAATCATGTCCATTTGATCCTCACGATGTCCTGGAGAGTAGTTCATCACTCTTAAGCTTGGCTCGCCTATTTTTGCAGGGATTACTGCTTCAGCTCCGTAAGCTAGACTGAATGGAGATTCACCTGTGGTCGTTTGGGGTGTTGTCTGGTACGCCCACATCACAGCTGGGAGTTCTTCTGCCCATCTTCCTTTAGCTGCTCCCTGCCTGGTCTTTATATGATGGAGTATGGTGCGGTTGGTCACTTCGCCCATTAGCTTTGGGGTTCCCTATTGATGTGAAGAATTGCTTGATCCTTTTCTGCTGGCACCATTGTCTTAGCTTTGCTCCTTGGAATTGAGTTCCATTGTCGGATATCAATGCTTGGGGATCCCAAACTGACAGAGGATGTTCTTCCATAGGAAATTGATAACCTCATTCTCTGATATTTTTGCGAGTGACTCCACCTCCACCCACTTAGTAAAGTAGTCGATCGCCACTATCATGAATTTTTTCTCGAGCACGGACCCAAGTAAAAGGCCCTACTATGTCCATCCCCAACCGTACAAAGGGGCAAGGACTTTGTAATTGCTTTAGTGCTTCGGCGAGTAGGTGTGTGATTGTCGCGTGCTCTTGGCATGGGCAAAAATTTTTCACTAATGTCTTGGTATCCTTGAAAGAGTTGGCCAAAAGTAGCCTTATCTCAAAGTCTTTTAGCTAGTGCCTTTCCTCCCGAATGGTTGCCACAGCTTTCCTTCATGATTTCCCAAAGTACGTAGTTGGCTTTCTCGAGAGCTAGACACTTCAAATATGGCCTGGGAGAATCATTTCTTGTATAATTCTCCATCTATCATCACAAAGAGAGAAGCTTTGTTTCTCAATCTCCGAGCGCCCGGGGGAGTCGGGGATGTCCCCTCGTTCCAAGTACCGGATGATCTCTTCCTTCCATGATGAATTTTGTTGTATAGTATTTAACACATCAACCAGGTTTCTCGAAATCCGGATGGCTAACAACTACGACGGTGATGGCTTTTTGTCAATGGTAGCCATTGAGGGCTAGACTAGCTAGTTGATCATCTTTAGTATTCTCCCCATGCGGAACTTGTGTTACCACAAACATCTCGAATTTTATGATCAACTCCTTGGCCGCACCGAGGTACTTGGTCATCTTATCTTCTCGAGCCTCATAAGTTTCAAAAATTTGGTGGCCACGAGTTGAGAGTCGGTGAAGGCTACGATCCTCTTAGCCCCGGCACTAGGGCCAATTTTCCTAATATCAATAAGGCTCCACTTCATTTTGGAGGTGGGTTTTCTAACGTCATCACATATTCGAGCTGGTATCCTTGTGGTCTTTCTATCACGATTCGGCTCCACTCCCTACTACGTTCATCCTCCACTCCATGAGTAGATCATCCGCCTCCATTCAATGCATTTGTACCAAAACTTTGGCCAACATGTGGGCTTTGATGGTAGGCCTTAGCTGAAATTCAAACCCATGTTTATTGAGCTCTACTGTCCATCTAACCATTCTTCCGGAGATGGGGAGATTTGTGAGCACCGACTTCAAGGGATGATTGGTTAAGACCACAATTGGATGCGATCGGAAGTATGGCCGGAGTTTTCGATCACAAGTGACCAACGCCAGCACCCGTTTCTCTATATGAGTGTAGCGAGTTTCCTCATCCAAGAGGACTTTGCTGATGTAGTATATTGGATGATGATCCCCTTGTTCCTCCTGGATCAAAATGCCACTCGAGGCTTCTCTAGATACTAATAGGTATAAATATAGCATCTCCCCTTCTCTTAGCTTCGGTAGCAATGGAGGTGATGCCATATATGTATTCAACTCGCTAAATTCTTGTTGACACTCTGGAGTCCACTTGAATCTTTTCTTTGCGCGTAGTAGATTGAAAAATGGCAAACCCCTACTGGCGAACTTGGAAATAAAGCGGCTTAAAGCATCCATACAGCTAGTCAGTTTTGGCACGTCTTTCGCATTGGCAGGAGCTAGCATGTTAAGGACGTCATTGATCTTCTCGGGGTTGGCTTCAGTTCCTCGCTCGGAGATTATGTATCCCATGAATTCTCCCCCATGTACGCCGAAGGTACATTTCTCAAGGTTCAACTTCATTCCATAAGCCTTCAATATATTGAAGCATTCTTCTAAATCCGTAGGGTGATGAGCCCCCGGGTGCTCCTCACCAGCATGTCGTCAATGTAGACCTCCATGTTCCGGCCTATCTGATCTTCAAAAACATGATTGAACAGTCTTTGATAAGTTTCTCCCATGTTCTTTAGTCCAAAGGGCATGACCTTGTAACAATAAATCCCCTGCTCCATTATGAAGCTGGTCTTCTCATGATCCTCCTCGGCCAGTTGTATCTGATTGTATCCTTGGAAGACATCCAAAAAGCTCAGGAGTTTGCATCCTAAGGTTGTGTCCACCAGCTGGTCGATTCGGAGGAGCGAGAAAGGATTCTTTCGGCAAGCCTTGTCCAGGTTTGTGATTGATGCACATTCTCCATTTTTCGTTATGCTTGGGGACGAGTACCACATTAGCCACCATTTCGGATATTGCACAAATTTGATGTATTTTGCATCGAGCAACTTGTTAACTTCTTCCTTTATCGATTTATTTCATTCTAGCCTGAAGGCTCTCCTCTTCTACTTTGCTGGTCTATAGGCTGGGTCTACCCCTAGTCGGTGCAATGCGACTTTTGAGAGGATTCTTGTAAGTTCTTCATCTCTCGAGCGAACACTTGTGCATTTATCGATGATTTCTTGCTCCACGTCTGGCTCTAGCTCAGTTCCAAGTCGCACAGTCCTTGTCTCGTCGTTTGGGTTTAAGAAAACTAATTTAATTTGCTCTGCTGTTGCCTCAAGCTTGGGTTCTTCCTCAGCTTACGAGCACTGGAGTCTTCTTCCTCTTGAAGCTCTTCGAGGTAGTCTTCTTCCTGGAGGAGGCCCACCTCTGCGGGAGTAAGCAGTTCATTCCAAAGAACTAGGCTCCAGGCTTGAGGTTCCTCCTTCCAGACAGTATGATGGCACTCCTAGCTATGCTCCTATCTCCACGTTATTCTCCGATCCCCTCAGGAGTGGAGAATGTCAGTTTCTGGTGGTAGATGGAGGCAATTGCCCGAAATGCGTCACATTGTATTGCGGGGGGCGTTCATAACTATAAATCTCACCATTTTTGTGACCCGGCATGGGTAACTTCCCAATGAGAGGGGAAACGTCACCTCCCCAATGATGGGGATCTTCTGCTGGCTAAGGTCTTGTAATATAGTAATGACTATGAGAGGTGAGTCTTCAAATCCTAGCCGACGGAATGCATTGTAGGATAGAATGTCCATGGAGCTTCCAATATCCACCAATGCTCTTTTCACCCAATAATCGGCTACAACTACGGAGATAACAAGGGGAGCAACTGGTAGTTCCCTCCCCCGAGGCCCGGGGGACAGGTCTTCTTCATCAAAGATTATTTCCTCGTGGGGCTTCTCTACGTAGTATATCTCCAGGTGGAATGTATTGCGCTGAAAATGCGTTCCTCTTGAGCTCTGCAGCATGGCTTTCTTTGCACGAGCTGAAGCTCCATACACCGGTCCTCCGGAGATGGTATGTATCGCCTTCAGGTCGCCCATGTCCTTGAGAGACACGTTGGCAGCTTTATTCCCACTGACGAGCCAAAATGATGCTTTTTTTTTTTTTTTTTTAGAGCAGATCGCCCAAGTCAACTGAGTTGACCAAAATCTTTTTCCCGAGAGGGAAGTCTTCAAGCTAGTCCTCTTCCCGAAGGGGAAGTCTTCTCGTCTTCTGCTCCTTGAACTAGTAACTCCTTCAATTGGGAACTTATCTCGCAGACATGCACAAATGTTAGAGAGGCCCCTCCGACGCCGATCAAGTCAACACGGTGAATGAGAGAAAATAACAATAATCGAATACTGAATGCGTAGGAGAATTAATTATTATGATTTAATTACTTACAGATAATAGGAGGGACCTTGTCATACCTGAGACAAGGGCCCCTTGGGCCGTGTAGGAAAATTTGGCCTATATATGGGCCAGTCCATGTAGGAGAAAATGGTCGCTTGGGCCAGGACCCTTTGGGCGGTGTGTATTTATTAAGAGCACATTAAACAAATAATATTAAATAATCATATGTACAATGAATCATATTTAATTAATAAAATACCATTTTTGCCTGCAACACGTACTATTCCCCTTACTAATCATAATAAGGCAAAATTATTGTCCTAAATATACTTTTAATCCTCTACGTTTAAGAGTACCGATTGTCAACCACTAATTTCTAAAAAGTTGCATATTTGATCATATTTTTCAATTTTGTGGATATCATATTCTTGAAATGATCACATGGCAAACCAATTGTTGAAGTGGATTAAAATTGTTGTGTTCGGATGCAAATTATGAATGTTGTATTTTAGTTGGCAAACCAATTACTTAAAATTTATAAACTTTTGTATTTTATTTTATTTATTGTTGCAAAATAGATTATATTCCAATTCTTTTTTGCCACGTATTCAATTTGGTACTAGATAAGCACCAAATCGCCAAATTCAGCATTAGCCATGTCACCATTTGAGGAATAAGACATACAAGACTCAAATTATAGAGAACTAAAATCTATTTCGGTCAACTTACGGGACAAAAGCAATTTTGCCTTACTATATAACAATATTGATAAGACATTTGCATGTGACAATGCTTCCAACTAAACACATTAAAAACTTAGATTTCGTCGGATTTTCGCCTTTTCTCCATAGTAAAAATATTTTTTAGCCATATTTTTCGAAAACATGATTTTTAGTCATTTTTGAGTACAACTGTCCACTGTACCCTTTTTTTATCTTTTATTTTTGGGGACCAGTACATAACTCGGTACCAAGTTACTTGCTCGGTACCAAGTTATGTACCGCATCAATTTTCTCGAAAACGGCCAAATACCTTACCAGAGAATACACGAAATATATGACCGTCAATTTTTAGTCAAAATAGCTAAAAAAACATATTTTTGAAAAAGATGCCTATTTTTCATTTTCACAAAATATAATTGGCCATTTTGGCCTATTACCACTAAAACATATGTAGTGAAATGTCTCCCAAAACACAAAAACTCCTGTCAGACCGTCTAACGGGTCTGACCTGTTAGACGGATCTGACCCGCGGATCCGGTGGCATTTTCGTAATATTAGCAGTGGTATTGTAGTAGTTTTCAGGGAGCACCAGTATTAGCAGTCCTTCTGAAATGTATTAGTCGTCCTTCTAAAAAGTATTAGCAGTTCTTCTGAAATGTATTAGTAGTTTCCTTGAAGATTTTTTTAGTATTTCTCCTAAATATACTCCCAAAATGTATTAGCAATCCCTCAAAAAAGTATTAGTAGTTCCTCGAAAAAGTATTAGTAGTTCCTTGAAATAAATTAAATTTTTCTCCCGAAATGTATTAGTAGTCCTTCTGAAAAGTATTAGTCATCCTTCTAAAAAGTATTAGCAGTTCTTCTGAAATGTATTAATAGTTCCCCTGAATATAATTAAAATTTTCTCCCGAAATGTATTAACAATCCTTCTGAAATGTATTAGTCGTCCTTCTAAAAAGTATTAGCAGTTCTTCCGAAATGTATTAGTAGTTTCTTTCAAGAGTTTTTTACTATTTCTCTTAAATATACCCCAAAATATATTAGCAATCCCTCAAAAAGTATTAGTAGTTCCTCGAAAAAGTATTAGTAGTTTCTTGAAATAAATTAAATTTTTCTCCGAAATGTATTAGTAGTCCTTCGAAAAGTATTAATCATCCTTCTAAAAAGTATTAGCATTTCTTCCGAAATGTATTAATAGTTCCCCGAATATAATTAAATTTTTCTCCGAAATGTATTAACAATACTTCTAAAAAGTATTAGTCGTCCTTCTAAAAAGTATTATCGAGTTCTTTTGAAATGTATTAGTAGTTCCCTGAATAGTTTTAGTATTTCTCATTAATATACTCTTGAAATGTATTAGTCGTTATCTTGAAAAGTATTAGTCGTCTTCATAAAAAGTATTAGTTCTCCTGAAATGCGTCAAAATTGATTCATTGTCAAAATTGATTCTGACAAATCAACAAATACATGGATAACATGAATGAATGTAATTTTGAAAAATAATGGTTGGATGAGTTTATACCAAACTCAAAGCAAAACAAAAAGATAGCTTACCAAGAATCAAAACAATAAAAATTAAACAACTGAAATATGACTTTTAAAGTTTGGAATCAATTATCACCTTTTGGCCATGGCACTCACATATTTCAAAGCAGAAGCCTTTGAATGGAGAATAAAGTATAAAAAAATACTAAAAGAAAACCATGCAAAAAAAAATTCCAAAACCCCAATTCATTCTTATTCCCCTACTTGCTGCTTCTGTGTGCGACGGCCGACGAGTCAGTTGTATCAATTGACAATTGGCATTTGACTGGATTTACGACGTATGATTGTTGTGCCGCTGCGGGGGTTTGGGTTAGGCTCGGAAGGGGTTGTCAAATGTAATTTGTGTGTGTGTTTTTTTTGGGGGGTTGGGTTGGATTGGATTTATTGTTGGGGCTCCGTCTGACGGATTAGATCCGTCAGACCGTCTGACAGGAGACTAGCTCCTCCAAAATACATCAAACTATTAATTATCTTTCAACAGATCACCCAAACACATTGTTCTTCTTTTTCTTCTTTTTTTTTTTGTTTAACTTTTGAGTGCAACATATTTTCTTTCTTAACACGTTCTTTAATGTGCTATCAAAAAGGACATTCTATAAAAAAAGAAAAAAAAAGAAATAGCACCATACAATGTGTTAAATGATTCCTGTAGTTATAAATTATTCGCAGAGCGGGGCTACACGTAAAATATTTCCTTTAAGCTCAGTATTACACTATTACTAACATATATAGTCGGTCTACATTCTTATTTTTAAAAGTGGATTGCAATTTTGTTGTGTTTATGTTGCAATATCATTAATAGCGATTCATGAGCCCACATCAAGAAGTGTATATATATTACTATGTTAACATGTCTTCATTGGCCCTTTGTGCCGCCTAGAGAAAAAAGACCAAGTCTCAAGGTCAACTTATAGATCACCATGAAATAATAATATGCAGTGGCCGGCTAATTAAAAGCCTAAAACATCAATTTTATGTAACTAATGTTTACTTATTTGTATTCCCATCTCTTGTTTTTTTTCCCTTTCTCCCAATATATATTCAACCAAACTTCATTTTTCCCTTCCTTTTGTTTTAAAGGGTTAGCACAGTTTGACGCTAAAAGAGAAATTAAACTTGTAGGAATATACCAACATATATAGTGACACTTATTAAGAGCTGTAAATCGGAAAACAAAATGTCGAGTAGAGCAGCATTTTCACCAACTTCAGCAGTTTCAAACTTGCAAAATGGTTATGCTTGGCGTAATGCATCTGTATTAGGTGGGATTGTAATTGGCATTATAATGCTGTTTGTTGGAGGCTGGTTATGTTTCTGTTTCAGAAGGAAGCTTTTTCCCAATTTCTGGTTATTTGGGAACCAAAAAGGTTTGTTAATATTATGCGCTTTTAATGAAATTGAAGCTTTACCAACATTTAATTAACATATATAATCATGAGTGATCTTTCTCTTTTTCATCGTTCAAAAATGTATAAAACGTACTTACATTTTGATATTTTTGAGCTGGACATTGTGTTGAGCTTGAGCTGCCATTTTGTTTATACGTTACCTATATACTGGTTCAAACCTTTCACTAGTATAAATTTAAGGAATAATTACAAAAATACCCTGTGGATTGATTACAAAAAAAAAACCACACATGTTATTTAAAATTACAAAAACCCCATAAAGTAATTTTTGTTTATACTTTACCCAATACCCATTATAAGCAAAAACAATTCAAACACTTCCCTTATATTTGTAAAAACATTGCAAGTACCCTTTATGTTTAACAAAAAATTCAAACCTCATCAAGGTTTATTTTTTTTTTTTTAATTTACTTTTCAAACATCTTTATAAATTACATTTTCAACCTCAATGAATCAATTTTAGACTTATCTCTAAATTTAAACAAAGGACCCAAAATTTAAACAGGGTCAACTAAGACTTGGCTCACTAAAAAAAAAAAAAAACGTGAGGTTAACCCTTGAGGTTTCACTAAAAAGCGTGTTAAGATTTAAAATTACAAATATCCCTCTTAAGATATAACAAATACCCACTTGAGGTTTGTAATTACTTAACATATTTACCTCGACTGATTTTCTGTTAACCTTTTCCATCTTCTGTTTTATATTTAAAGTCAAGTCACAATTTTTGAGCAAGCAGGAAAACTAGATGCAGAGAAAATGAAATTAAGGCGTTTTCGGCTAGAAGAAGTAGAGAAGGCTACAAACAATTTCAGCCAAGATTGCTTGGTTGGTGCTGGAGCATTTGCTAACGTTTATCGTGGTACATTTGATATGGGTGAGACTTTAGCAATCAAGAAATCCCACTCTGAATCATATACAACCCTTGAAGAATTCAGAAATGGTAAAAAAAAAAAAAAAAGGCACAACATTTTTTACTGTTTTTTGAATAATGTTTGATTTTAGTGTATTAAGTGACTAACTCATTCTTGGTTAATTTGTGGAATCAGAGGTGAGGCTGTTATCCAAAGTGAAGCACAACAACCTTGTGGGACTTGTGGGGTTTTGTGAAGAAACCGGTAAAGCAATTTATGAAGATGAAATAATTTTGAGGGATAACTACAAAAATTACTCCTCAGCTTTAGGTTAATTACATAGAAATTACTGGAGTTTATTGTGATTAGGCTACACCTCAGGGTAGTTTTTGTAATTGTTCCTGATTTTGATAGGATAACATGTGAACAATGGAGATTTCCATTCTTTAATTTATGTCTTGAATGCAATTTGTGCAGGGCCAAAGGCAGCAAAATTTTGGTATATGAATATGTGAGTAATGGTTCACTACTTGACTACATCAAGGGTAAGTTTTAACTCCAATAAACCTTTCCAACGAACGATAATCAGATAAGTGACTTTGATAATATCTTTTTGTTAGGTGGGGAGAAAGGAGTTTAACTTGGAGGGAAAGAGTTAAGATAGCCATTGGAGCAGCCAAAGGTAGGATCTTGTCTATCCTCCACCGATAATATTAACATTTGGCTAAATTACAAAAAACTATTAATAAGGTTTAGCGTAATTACAAGAGAAAAAAGAAAATCAGTTATCTTTGAAAATTACAAGTACCCCTTAATTTGTAGTTGTAGTTGTTTTTTAAATACCTTATTCAATAGGTGCAATTTGTAAGAAAGAAACAAAGGTCAAGGATGAATTTGTAATTATCAAAGATAACTGGTTGTTTGTAATAAGAATGAATCTCAATGACAGTTATTATATTTATCCAAGGGATAATTACAAAGCTACCTCTAAAGTTTGGGTTCATTAATAAAAACTCAGAGATATTTGAAAATTACCAGATAACTACTTGAGAATTGATTTTGTGTTAAATGTAAGTGGGATGTTTGAAATGATTTTGTATAAAGGGTTTTTTGTAATTTTCCAAAACTTGTGTGTTTTTTTTGTAATTAACCCAAACCTCAGGGGTAACTTTTGTAATTAATCCTTTTATCCTAACATAGTCTTGTTTTATAATCAAGCCTCATTTTTCGCTTGTTGGTAATGCCAGGGATAGCTCATCTGCACGAAGGATTAACCCGAGCATCATCCATCGTGACATAAAACCGAGTAACATCTTAATGGAGAGGGATATGTGGCCAAGGTATCAGATTTTGGACTTGTAAGATGTGGTCCTGTTGGGGATCAATCACATGTTAGCAGTCAAGTTAAAGGGACACCAGGGTACCTTGACCCTGCCTATTGTTCAACCTTCCATTTGACTCCATTTACTGATGTCTATAGCTTTGGAGTCATACTTCTACAACTTGTTACTGCTAGGCTTGCAGTTGAGTCAACTAGGAGTAACACTAATTCTCACATCATTGATTGGGTAAGTCATAAAATTATTAAACCTTATTAATCATCATACGAACATAAAATCTTGCATTACATAATTATATATTTGCATAACCAGCATAGTAAAGAGAAAATTCTATGCAACACCTGGTCCAAAAGTCTCGTTTTTACCCACACCATGCATCACTTTAGTCCCTTAAGTTGTCTACTTAGAGATTTGGTCCTTTTTTTTCCTTCCGATTAGAAATATGTAGACTCAGAGTTTTAGTAATGTGACTGCTATAGTCGTTAAAGTTTATCTGTTGGAATGATTTGACAATGAATATGGGGAAAAATTGATTTTGGAAGAAAAAATTGCTAGGTTGGCGGTCTATGTTGAATGGTTTGAAGGGATGAAAAAAAACTTAGTTAAATGATAACTCATCAACTATTTCCGCCCACTAATCAGTTTTCCTTCCAAAATTAAATTTCTCCCAAATTAAGTGTAAAGTTAGCCTAAGAGGTAACATTACCTACTATAAAGGTTATAGAACTAAATTTCTGAATTTCTCCAATTTAAATGACATATTTATGAATTGAAGGAAAAAAGAGACCGAATCTTCAAGTAGGCCAACTTAGAGTACTAAACAAACAATTTTTCCATAAAAACAGAAGACTTGAAAATCTCAAAATTTAATGAAAATCTAATTTCATAAACTACGAGCAATGCGCCACAACTTTGAACATTTAGGATAGATGTATCGAACTTTTATCTATGTAATTTATTTTAATTTTACATGAAATATGCAATAATGGATTTGTCTTTTTTTTTTTTTGAAAAGAGTCGGCAACTTTTGAAAAATTCAATTATCCCTTGACATCTGACTACTAAATAAATTTGGTATAGTCTATTGAGGGGGATATTTTGTAAAACCAAAATAAAATTTCCCTATTATAGGTTTGAACGATAAGAATTTTTTGTAGTTAGACAAAACTTATTCAGGGATAATTTGTAATTTATCAAGAACTTGTTTCCGACTACTACTAATTTAAGGGACTTTCAAATTCCTACTATAAATCCTCCCCAATACAAATAGAATTACATTCCTTACATGGTATATTTTGCGGGCAAGGCCTAGCATAGAGGAGGGCAACATAGCTGATATTGTGGACACGAATCTTCTACTACAAGGATGCAACATGGAAATAATGCTCAAAATGGGACAAATTGCTCTAAGATGTGTGGTCAAAGTGCCCAAGGAAAGGCCTTCCATGACCCAGTGTGGGAAGAACTCGAAAAAGCTCTCAACTCGGTCGACGATTTGTTAGTACCAAAACATCCTCTTGAAGAGGATTCTCCAAGATTAATCAGTCGAACACTAATCAATCCACGAGTCGTAAAATTCATCGGTCGTCGACTACTTATCATGATTACTCTCATAGCATTTTAAGTGTAGATGGCATTGGACTTGAGAGGTTTCATGTGGATGTTGATGACCTCTCTTTTGAGTGCAAGTTTGAGGTGTTTAGAAACAAGTATTAGTGTGGACGAGGATTTTAGCATCCGTCGGTAGTTGTTTAAGTCATGTGGTTGGATCGAATTGGGAAAAGCATGTATATTTGCATTTTACTATCACTTGTGTGTGTGCTCGTGTGTGTGCATAAATATATATATATATATATATATATATATATTTGTGGGCTTATTTAAAAGTTTGTGGTGTTTTTCCCATTAAATTGCAAAGCTCGGGTAATTTGGGAGGACATTTTGGGTTCGAGTGTAGGCACCATTGGTAAGAGCGCCCGCTTTTGCGGGGGCCACACCCAATGGCGCCACGCAGCTTAAATACTTTTTTTAATTTTCGACACTACACGCCCGCCACTTTTTCCGGCATGACACGTAGGCGCATATTTGAATGGTGCATGCCCCTTCTTCCTTCTGCGACCTCAATAGGCGTCGTTGGGGAGGGGCGCTACCCTTCTATGTATGGCGCCCTCCTTCTTCTTCCTCCCTTCCTTCTTTACACCTTCATCTTCTTTCTTCCCCGCTTCCTCCGGAGCTCGATCTTTTTGCTTAGGTTCCACCCCACCCCCAACGACACAATGTATGAAAAAAGCCCCCAAGTTATCCAACCAAACAATATCCGACGGTAGACGAGACCGGCGGCGGCAGACGGTGGTGGACAACGTCTGTTAGTTGATTCCAACCATTTTTTCGAATTTTCAAGTAATCTTTCACACATTTTGAGCAATTTTTAATATTTATAATTTATTTTGTTTATTGTTATTTTTGGAGTAAATGATTGTTGTTGGTAGATAATATTTTTAATTTTACTTTTATACATTTTTAGTTTGTTCTTGAATATAATTGTTTGTTTATTTAGATTTTTTTGTAAATGTTATCTTTCGGTATTTTTTGTAAATTGTTAGTAAAAGATGTTGAATAATATATTGTTTATTGGTAGGTAATATTTATAGGTATTTTTAAAATGTTAGTAAAATTATAGAATAATATAATTGTATTCTCTTGTAGATACATAATATTTTTGTAAATTTTAATTTAATTTTAGGCATTTTACAAATTGTTGGTAGAAATTGTTGAATAATATAGTAAGCATTTTTAAAAAGTTAGTGAAATAATAGAATAATATAATTATAATTGCTTGTAGATTACTTTTTGTAAATGTTATTACAATTATGTTTAATGTTTGAAGATATGTTTAATCATGTGTAGGCCATTTTCTAAATAACAATTATGTTTAATGTTTGAAGATATGTTTAATCATGTGTAGGCATTTTCTAAATAACAATTATGTTTAATGTTTGAAGATATGTCAAACAAAAGTGGAGTTATTACACAACTTTGGAGGATAAGTTCTTGAAGCAACACATATTAAACGTATTTCCCCTTCCCAAAAAAAAACACATATTGATCGTAGTATCGACTTATCCAATTTATTATATTTTTGTATGAAATAATGGATTTGGATCATAACCCCCATAAGTTGACGTTTCTGCGCTAAATATTTTGACAATGATACTTGCGAGTGATTCCAATTAAAAAGGATCGGGATTTCAATTTTATTTTTGATCCGATGCGGTTTGAAGTTTGTAGATCTATTTGTTGAATCGTAAGTTTTATCTAATACCGTACCACCATTAATTCCATTGGAAAATGAGTTTTACCAATATGCATCTCACATTATTGTTGGATCGTAACGCCCGATTTTTCTAACTTTAACATAAATATATAAATAAACCATGATTCATGAATATAGACTTAATAAAATTATGTATTAAATAAAATTCTAATACTTGCATAAAAATTGTCGAAAATCTAAATTTTAAGGTACAATAACATTAAAAATTCTAAATGGACTAGATTGACTCCTCAAATAAAATATTTGACTCTAAAAAATATGAAAAAGATAATAAAATAACTTTTGGCATCGACATTCACCGTCTCATGCCTTCGCCAAGCTCCTTAACTCGAAAAATATTTTTAAACGTGGGATGAGCTTTCAACTCATTTCAGTGGGAATAAAAATTCATCTAAGATAAATACACATGTAAATTATCAATGCATCAATCACACACATGTAATATTCGTTCCGAGTACCATAGGTACGAGTCCGAAGGCTATTCTATTTGCATTTCGAAGCCCGTAGGCCATTCTCCGATTCTCGTAGCTCAAAGGCCATTCTCGTAGTCCGAAGGCCATTCTAATTCTCGGGGACATGCATCATGCTTCACTAATAATTTAACATATAATTTATAAAAGAGAAATAGAAATTCTCACCTCAAAATGTAATTTGTGAATAAACGAGGAATGCAACTGCCTCAATCCTAGACCTCGTGTTCTCCGTGTTTTGGTTGAAGATGGTCAAACTCACAACGGGTCATCTTCTCCCATTTGCTATAATCAATTAAACCTCAAATGGTTAAGCCTTAGTTTAATGCTCAATAACTCCAATTGCATCAAATCGGCCCCACATCTCTCGTCCTCTATCTCTATCTCATCTCTATCCCTTATTTTTGTTGTCTTCCTTTTCCAAATTTCCCTCGCACCCCCACTAAAAGAATCGGCCCTTCTACAAATGCCCCATAGAGAAGCCTCAAATCTCCAATTAAATACATTAACCCACTACCTAACTAAATTACAGAGCCCCTTCGTCTCTCTCTCTCTCTCTCTCTCTCTCTCTCTCTCTCTCTCTCTCTCTCTCTTGTCTCCTTTTTTTTTGTATCGTTGATGGGTTGGCTACCGATAAATCTAAAAAATTTGGTAAATTTTTTATATGGAAATTGGTAATGGTGAGAGTCTATATATAATGCATATTAAGACTCCTAAAGTACTCTAAATTCTAATCTAAGCGTGAATCTTTATCTCAATCTAAAATATATATTCTGTTGGTACAAAGAGACCTGTGATGCCTAGAAATCTAAGGCATGTAGAATTGTGAAAAATAAATAATTCCAAAAAACAACTCATAATAAATAATACTCATAATAAAAAAAATATTATAACTGATATTGATATATCGTTATAAAAACTGGGATATTACAGTGACTCTGAATTCCTTTTAGTTACTCAAGGAATGACAACCATGTGTTTGAGTAGTGTTTCTAGATCAGGTCAGGGAAATTTGGGTGGTTTGAATCTGCCTGTTGAGAATCCGTCTACTGTTTTTGAGAATTCTGATAGATACAGAAGAATAGTTCCTACAGTTAGGGGTGATTCTTTTACACGACTATTGATATAGCCTAATCTCTTGCCTCAACAACCTGGGTTCTAGCCATTTGACACACCAACATGTGATGCCATGGTATAGTTTAATAGTGCTATCTGACAATATCTTTATTGTCAAGCAACAAAAATAATATGCATGCATTTTTCGGTTTACGTGGATGGAACAACTTAGGCTTTCTTCCAAGTCAGTTGCACATTTACGATGTGTTGCTAGAGATGTGAATGATGACATTGAGCACACGCTTGTGCCTCCATACCACACATGCCCGGATGATGAGATGCTACCGAGAGAGAGCCATGAGAGCACCTGTAGAACGTCGGACACATGGTAGAGGAGGATGACATCAGTCACAATTGTCCATAGTTGTACCTTTCACGACTCATGATGTTCCTTCATCAGCACTTCATGTTGACATAGTTGGACCTTCTACTTATACACTCCAAATGCACTATAGTATTTATGAAATTCTTAAAGATGGTATCAATATCATAAATTACTTTAGTTGATCATTTTCATTATATATGACAGGTTCGTCAACATATACTCCCGATTTTTATGTCATTGATACATTTACAATTTATATTGAAACTAAATAAATCATTTAAATATGCAGTAATTATTTTTATGATCAAATAATTTGAGCATTGCAAGAATTACGAAGAATACAAAACACAGTTACAATTTACAGGATATATACACTACTTTGAAATTATATATACATTGTGAACAAGTTCCAATATCTTTAACAAACCAGGTAATTAGTAATGGGAATACCTTGTTCGTCAAAATGTTGAAGGAATTCATCACTTTCAGCATCAATCTGTTGTTTTCCATTGTAAAATGGCATTGATTGGGATTCATGAGTTTGAGGAAGTTTGTTTTGTGATTCTTAATTTTTTGCAAGCTTTGAATAATGGAGGTTTTTTAACCTTGAAGGAGAAGACAACTGATAATGAACGATTTGTGATTAATCCTCTCCCACAATTTTGTTTATTAGATGAGTAATCAAAGCCCTATTTTGTAGGAAACGTTTATGGCAGTTTTGGATATGATATATATTGTCTATTTTACCCTTATAATTATCAGTTTAAGTCATTAATTTATTTGTTTAGTCATTATATCTACGGGTGGCAATCCGTGATACGACACGATAACCCAACACAAACCCGACCCAAAGTTACTGAGGGAAATTCAAACACGAACACGAGAAACCCAAACCCAAACACGACTAACACGAACCCGACACGATGTTACCAATTTGTCTAAAAAGTAGTAATATTATATTTTCATTAACTTTCAATGTATTTTAAGCATAACCCGAAATCAACCTGAAACCAAACACGAACCCAACTTGATGACCCGAATTGCCACCCCTAATTATATCTACACCATCAATCAAAAAATTTTAGTGGCTTGGATTAGTCCCCACCATCTCATATAAGGGGATGTCCCATTTGAACCTAATCCTACACACACATATATATATATATATATATATATATATATATATAAATCCGTTTAAGGGGAAATTGAGCCCAAATTTAGTTTGACTAGATCTACGCATATGTACTTATTGTTGTTCTTAAATTGTACACAAATACATGGTAAACATAATTCGCTAGCCATATGATTGGCTATGATTTGAAAACCACTTGACAAATTCCTTTATCCAAATGATTTCTTTGAGAAATTGGTCACTATGTATAGTTTCATTTTCGAAAAGGGTTTTACATTCTAATTTTTAAGATATCTTGCTCATTTTTTGAAATAATGTTTTTAAATTTATTATTAAAAAGTGGTCATGATGTTAAAATATATATACTTGCAATTTTAGAATTGTGGCAATAATAGAATAATTACGATTAGCAAAAAAATAAAACAATAATTTTCAAAAATTCTTAATTGCAATCGTTCGTTATTGTAAATTGGAAAATTTGTCGAGAAAATAAGTGTCCATATATCTAGCCAAATTGTTGATGAGGGAATCAATTTCGCTTATGTGGATACCACCGATTAAGTGAATGAACGTGTTGATTGGGACAAATTAAACTCGGAAATGAAAACTCACTTGGAGGATTCCACATAACCGAAATTGATTTCCACGCCAACGGTTTTGGCTAGGATATGTGAATTTTTCCGGAATTTTTAAATTTTCGTCGATCAATAGATTGAAATCAAGAATTTTTGGAAAGTATGTTAGGAAATTTATTGAGTAGATTTTCATAATACCATGTAAAACTTAAATTAAGAAGTTGGCACCCCATTTTCCTTGTAATTTGTATTCTAATAGATAGGCTAGAAAAGCCGAGTCAAGCCCCACCTATGCCAAGGATTCCAAGAAGTCAATCATGCGGACTATGTGAAGGCTGCTCTGGCCGCGTGTCACCGAGTAATGCCATGAAGGAAGTCAAGAACTCGATCAAGAAGATTCACTAGGAAACGGCTATAAGAAGTGTCATCAAGTCATCTCTAGAAGCCAAGTCTCAAAGTTCAAGTGACAGTTGAGTTATCCAATGACGGAGTCGACTCAAGTCACCTCGGGTAAAAACAACGGTCTACCAAGACAACCGACTCAAACCGTTGATTAAAGTCAAGAATATTACTCAAATTAGTAATATGTCGTCTTTGTCCCGCCAAAGTGTTAGTCCTTAAATATGCAAAAGGAATGAACCAATGGGAAACACGCACCTTGTGTCGTGCACCGCAATGCTTTGCAAGACATTTAATACGAGGAAGCGGTCAACATCAAGGATGCAGACAAGACAAGCCAGTCGAACACAAGTGACATTTGAAATTAGCCTATCTCTCCAACGGGCAAAAATTCAAATGTGCACTATAAAAGGCCGAGGAAGTTATTGAGAAGAGGTAACTTTGAACCACGAACAAGCAAGCAATATTAACGCATTTAACCAAAGCCCAATATTCTCATAAACATTCAAGTAATTCCCTGCTCGAAACTCAAGGAAATCAATCCAACACAAGTAGTGAAGGAAAGACAACTTCAAATCTGTTGAAAAGGAAACTTTTGAAGAAATCAAAGGGTCTAATTTCCAAGCTAGGATTGTAGAAAGGTTCCAGTCCAACCATTATCACGTTTGTTGGAGGGCTTCGTGATCAAATCCAAGAACTTGAGAAGTGAGTCAAGTGAGTGCGTCGCCTGTGAAGAAGCTTCGAGTCGCAAGAGAATCCAACTGTGGTGATCAAGGTTGTCTCCGGATCGTGTTCACCGCTTTGTAAACCGATCTATTACATAGTGGATTCCTCCGAGGAAGTTGGAGAAGAGAGGATCGAAGAATTACCTCATCTTCGAACCTCTACAAATATAGAGAGCCGATAATCCAAGAACAAAGAGCCGATCAAAGAGCCGAGAACTGTGTTGGAATCGAGACAACTAGGACACTTTTCGAGTTCAATGTTCCTATCCACCATACCAACAAATATAGGAATGAGGATGATAGAAAAGTCTTCGTGGAAGAAGACAGAAAAGAAGAAAGCCATGTTGGCTAACGAGAGTAGTGAAGTTGACTACTCAGTGATTCGAGGAAGAGGCTATGATTTTCCTTATGGATAAAGAACAAGATCAACAAGATCAAGAAGATGAGGTACACTCTAACTCATCTCATTCAGATTCAAGTGATAGTGATTGTGATGCACACAGTTCATCACCCATCGATCTTTATGATTCATTAGACAAAATGATGAAAGATTTTGAACACATAAAATCCTCACACACAATTCTAAATGAGGAAAACAAACAACTTAAGCAAAACTCACGGTGACTAAAGAGCCGAGTACTCCGAGTCATATAGCCGATGAGAACACTAAGTCAGTGAAAAAGCAAAAGATCACAAAGCAGGGAGTTAGCCGCTATAGAAAAGAGGAAAAAGATCTAAAAATGTGATAGCCTCATTTACAAAGGCATGCAAATCATTGGATGATCTTATCATGAGTCAAAAAGAATGTGGAGATAAGACAGCATAGGATTTAATTCTTTTGTGCACAGTAAAGTCAAACTCCAAGAGTGATTCTAGAAAAAGGACCTTCAAGCAATGAAGCATCTCAAAATCCAAAACACTAAATTCGCACCCATATTCACTCCAAAAGCACAATCACAAACAAACTGCCTTGGATACAAAGGGAAAGGAAAACACCCAGGTTGAGTATCC
This sequence comes from Rehmannia glutinosa, assembly GCA_016081115.2. NCBI lineage: Eukaryota > Viridiplantae > Streptophyta > Magnoliopsida > Lamiales > Orobanchaceae > Rehmannia > Rehmannia glutinosa. Next base: position 27,554,461 of record CM071931.1, on the reverse strand, counting down.
GAGAGGACATCTCGAGAGAAATTCAGCCAAGTTCCTCATCAAACTCCAAATG